>OY755039.1:32597401-33012401 GCA_963576565.1 Aspidapion aeneum
AGATCAATGAGAATATCTAGAACAGATCATATAAGAAATGAGATCATAAAAGAAAGAATGGGAATCGAGGGAACCATAACGGATGAAATCACTAAAAGACAACTGATATGGTACAGCCATGTACAACGGATGAGCGACGAAAGATTACCAAAGCAGGTCCTAGAATGGCAACCAATAAGGCGCAGAAAAAGAGGGCGTCCTAAACTGGAATGGCAACGGTCAATCCAAAGATCAATGAGTCAAAAAAAACTGACTGAGTATGATTGTCAGGATCGAAGGAGGTGGAGAATAGGCGTCGGACAACGTAGGAAAACGTTCTAAACCGACACAGTAGTAGTATAATTCTGTTTTCTTGCAACAAATAATTCTTGTAGTATAAATATTAACGAAAAAGTTTCACAGGTAAATCCTCAAAAGTAAAGGTAGCTCGAGGACGCTAGGTCTACCTCTGTGTATTTGACGGTGAAACTTTTTCGTTCAGACTTTTCTCCTCGTAAACTTCCTTCAAGGTTTAATATAAATATTATTGTTTGTCTTCAGAACTTAAGGAATAAAAACTCTATATTATTTTGCGTTTTCTATAAATAAAATTCACCACACTAAAGAGAAAAAGAAACACGCCGAAACAACGCAAAAAGTAGGATTATATTTATTATTTTGATTTAAACCTCTTGATTTGTCTCAGGAAAGAGAGCAACAAAAAATTAAACAAACAAATTTCAACGGGACCGACGCTACTCTTTAAATCAAAGGCAAGATAAAATATGTATGAAATTGACTTCGAAAATGGTGCAATAAATACCTGCAGCCTGAAACTGTTGCGCAGAATTGCTAAACACCATCGCCAACGCGTTGATTTTTTGTTGTGGACTTGACAACGCTGTGCTGACTTTTTGCGCTACAACTTGCTAAAAATGAAAAAAGCTTATTATTATTATTATTATGCAATGTGTCCAGGTGAAAACCTATTTAGTTAGAAAACTTAAGATACGGGGGTTGTCATTTAAGTTTTGCATATACAGCTAGAATAAAACAGTAGATAACTTTTAAATACTTTAATGTTTCTTGAAGTATTCTCCATGAAAACTAATGCACTTTTGCATGCGCTCAAACCAGTTGTCAAAGCTGTAATTCCACTCGTTTGTTGGTACTGTCAAAATTGCATTCTTGAAGGCGTCGATCGACTGCTTCCTCTGGCGACTGAAATTATTGACCACGCAGTCCCTTCTTGATTTTCCGAAAAGTATAGAAATCGTTGGGACTTAGGTCGGGATTGTATGGAAGATGGTCCAACAATTCGACGTTTTGTTGGGTTCAAAATTCAATGGTTTCTTGAGCTTTGTGCATAGTTGCATTGTCTTACTGGAGGATGATTCGTCGTTCGGGGTTCGTTTTTTGAAGCTCAGCGATCACTTTCGGCAAACAGTGGTAATGTACCAATCGGTAGTAACAGTCCTTTGATCTTCCAGAGGAATTGTTGCTACATGATCTGCTTTTGAGACAAATGTCGCGGGATTAACTTCGAGAACGGATGACCTTTGTTGGCTTTTCTTCATCTTGGAGTACCCAAACACACGACTTTTCGGGTTTATATGAGTAAATCCACGATTCATCACCACTGACAACGCTGTACACGTTTTTCGATCTTCCTGCCTGCGGTTTCTAACACCAATTGACACTAGCTTTTTTCTCTTTTTCGGTTAACAGATACGGCATCCAGCGCGAAACTATTTTTTTTACCCCTAACTCTTAATGCAAAATTTTCTGAATTGAGGTCTTTGAAATCCCCAATGAAGCCTCAACTCGCGATGTTACATGTCGATTTTCCGTGATGAGCATGCACACAGCATCGATGTTTTCCTGAGTTACAGCCGTTTTTGGTGCCCCTGGCCTTGGATCTTCGCTAAGGCTAATCCGACCACGCTTGAATTCTCCATACCAACGAGAAACTGTCGACTGATGTGATGCTTTATTACCAAAAACAGAAATCAACTCGGCAAGGCATTCTTGTTGAGATTTGTTGTAAAAAATTATAACCCGAAAATGTTTTCGGTTTAATTCCATTTTTTGAATGATTTGTTAACTTAAATAGTTCACTGTAGCTATAAAACGATATATATCACACTGACGTTTTGAATTTAGGTTAGGTAAAGGTTAAAGTTTTAGTAACGAAATTTGATCGGTGTCGCCCTCTATGGCCTATATGCAAAATATAAAAGACAGCCCTCGTACTGAAAATTGGGTGGGTTCTATAGCTCGAAGGAGGACATCTATTTTTCAGCCACCGCTGTCTAAGAATGTTAAGTGCCGTCCGTTATTATTTTTTACAGATCGCACATCCGGAATAAAAGCGACTTATCTGCAAAATCTACATAAACGACTGATGGGACATTTCTGGCGCTAGAAGTATTCACAAATCGATATTTTGCATAGCGACGACCCATCTGCCTTCTCTTGAGACATAGATAAGTTAACTTAGTGAGCGTTTCTCTGAAAATATTGATTTCTAGTCGTATAACGAGTTTCAAAAAGTTATAGTTTACTTTTAAAAGCGAGAAGCAAATTTGTGATATGTTATGTATTTTTTGCTCGATATTTTAAAAACCCAAACCTAGATATTTTTAAGTTCAATACAGCATCTGATTGAGCTCGAAATGGTGCCAGTTTTTTCCCATCTAACCAAAATCGTATGTCTTAATATTCCTGAAATCCTCATAAAACCTTATGTAGTTACTTTTTTCTAGGACACGTTTGAAACGGTTAGACATACAAGTTTCAAGTTTCTATATTGGTGTTATTGTGCTGAAGCATACGGTTAGACATACAAGTTTCAAGTTTCTATATTGGTGTTATTGTGCTGAAGCATTGACACAAGTCAAAAAAAATGTTTACAAAATGTTTGCAAAACAAAAGCTATACCTAATAAAAAATACAAAAAAATAACCTGGTTAAATAATGAGTATAAAAAAATTTACAACAAAAAACAAATAAAAAGCTAAAAAGAAAAAAAAACATTTAAAAACAAAACTTCAAAATAAAAATTACACAATAATACACACTGTGCTAGAGATCTTAATAGGTAAGAGTTACGTGACAAAATAGTACATAACTGATTTATATGACCCTCCCAAGATAATTTTGTGTCCAAGTAAGTACCCGAAAAGCGCACGAGTTGTTCAGTGTCCATATCACCAGATCTGTCAATCTGTTTTAGTATAAAAGTAAGCTGTTTTTTTTTTCTCGTTTAGGCTTAATTTATTTGACAAGAACCGAAAGTGCTCTTGAAGACTGTATTTATACAATTTTGGTTAAATGGGAAAAAAGTAGCGCTAGTCCGATCCCAGTCATATGCTGTATAGACATTTCAAAAATCTGTGCTTTTCAAAATATCAAACACAAAACGCAAATTTCAAAAAAATATATGTTATCGCCATTTTGCAAGCAATAATAAAATTTTGTAGTTTTTGTATTACGGCCAATTGAATGACGTTAATGATTTTTGACTCGGCTACCTGCTCTTTTAGAAGCCAGAAATCGCCATGTAGTTACTTTTGTCTGGAACACCCTGTATAGAAATGTTTGCATTTTCTTTTATAATTGTAGATAAAGAATATTTGTAGTGGGCGGCGGATAAAAGGTCGAAAGTACAAAAGGTCGAAAATACAAAACGTCGAAAGTACAAAAGGTCGAAAGTACAAAAGATCGATAGTACAAAAGATCGAAAAACAAAAGGTCGAAAGCAAAAAAGGTCGAAAGTACAAAAGGTCGAAAGTACAAAAGGTCGAAAAAATATCGACAATACAAAATACTAAAAATACCAATTTAGTGTATCAAGACGAATTGACCGGTCCAGTCGAGGTGGACCCGGGGCCTAGGATAGGTTAGGTTACTGACCCAACCAGACCCGGTTAGGTTAGTATATCAAAAAAAAAACTTTCCTGACGAGATCAGGGTAGTTTTTTTTTAGTGGTCAGGTTGGGTTAGTAACCTGACCGGGGGGTTAACTATGAACTATCCTCGACCTCTGGCTTACCTCGGCTGGGCAGGGCAATTCGACTTGGTTAGGTTTTAACCTTTTATTTTCATACTTTCGACCTTTTGAACTTTCGACCTTTTGTACTTTCGCCTTTTGTACTTTCGACCTTTTGTATTTTCGACCTTTTGTATTTTCGACCTTTTGTACTTTCGACCTTTTGTATTTTCGACCTTATTTTTTTGACCTTTTGTACTTTCGACCTTTTATCCGCCGCCCATTTGTAGTTTAGTAGAATTTTCAATAATTTATTCAATTTTCCCGGGGTAGCCAAAACCCATACTACTTACCATATTTGGCGTAACTTGTGCGTTCTGTAGGACGTGAGTCTGAGGCACCAAATTGATATTTTGAGGTAAAGCACCATTAACTACAGTCTGCGTGGTCGTACTACAAGTTGGTTGACTTTGTAGCGCCGTTTGAAGCTAAAATAAGAAATTTGCACTTTCTTAAATTATTTTTCATGAAAAAACAACTAAATAGCAAAATTTATGTCCCTAATCTAGGATTTAATTTTAGTTGACTGAAACAGAGAATCTAAATTGGTAAAAAAATCCTAGTACCTGACTAAGATGGTCTCTCGCCAAATTTGCTTGCGGGGTTTGAGTTTGCGCCGAAGTTTGGCACTGGATTTGTTGCACCTGAGCGACCTGAGCCATTCGTTGTCCATACCTGCAAAAATAATTCAATTAGCACAGTAAAATGGTATCGTATCTAAAAGGTCAAACTGGAAAGTTCTGGTGTAATTGTTTTGTCTTATTTTATACTTTTGGTGCTAAACACGAATCTGAAGTTTTCCAATAAAATTTCCCTCAGAAAATATGAAACAGTCAAGGTAGCGGCCTAGCCCGCACAGCAATGGCTAGAGAAGGTATTGTTTTCGACGGATTTTTTTTTTGAGATAACGCCGAAAATGTGTTATTTGACCTACCCTAGCAGTATCGTCGGGATGTCTGTCTGTGTGTATGTAACTCTGTCCATAACGCGATAGCTCCTAAACTACCAAACCGATTTTCATGAAATTTTTGTGCTAGTGGGTTAGGAAGGTATCAGATCCGTCATGGATCCATTCATTTTTAAAATATTTTTTAAAACGTAAACCTAAGACTCGGCGCAAACAATATTCAATGAGGTCCCATACAACATATTAAAAGCCCCGACCTTTTTCCCTTTAGGAACATTGTCAAAATGATGCCGCCATCTTGTATCTTCAACTATTTTTTCCTTTAGAAGCGTTTTACTTAAAAAGTACTAATTATTTTACAAGTTGTGTAATAAGAAAATTTACAGTCTGTTAAAAGATTTATTGAACGAGATATCTCCGAACTGCCTAGGTACTACCTTTGCAAACATACTACTTAACTATGTCGGTTTAGAACGTTTTTCTACGTTGTACGACGCCTATTCTCCACCTCCTTCGATCCTTCATCTTCATCAGGTTTTTTTGACTCATTGATCTTTGGATGGACTGTTGCCATTCCAGTTTACGACGCGCTCTTTTTCTGCGCCCTATTGGTTGCCATTCTAGGACCTGCTTTGCTTATCGTTCGTCGTTCATCCGTTGTACATGGCCGTACCATATCAGTTGTCTTTTAGTGATGTCATCTGTTATGCTTCCCTCGATTCCCATTCATTATTTTATGATCTCGTTTCTTATATGATCTGTTCTAGATATTCTTATTGATCTTCTTATTGCATCCATTTCGACTCTTTTCATTTTTGCTTTGTATTTTTCTGTCACGCAACAAGTCTCTATTCCATACAGCAGCGTGCTTTTCACCATTGTTTCATATATGTTAAATTTTACAATCTTTTTTATCTCTCTGCTCCATAAAATACTGTTAAGACAACCAATTACCTTTTTTGCTTTTACTATTCTTTTTTCTAGTTCTTTACAGTCTGTTCCTATCTTATCAAATGTGACACCCAAGTATACATACTCATTGCATGGAGATATTGTTTGTCCATTGTCTAGTTTACTTGATTCGTTTCCAATACATAAGTACTGTGTCTTGTCCACGTTCACTGTTAACCCCCACTTTTGGTATTCTTCCGTTAAACATACGCACCCTAATCAATAGGTATATCAAGCAAAAAGTCACCGCGTTCTACGGTATATCAACATTTTTAAGTTTACCTAATTTTCTTAGAAACGAAGAAAGTTGTAAAAAAATGCATAGAATACTTTTTTGTAAACAAAAAAATTTCAATTTTATAATATAAATAAAAAATTCAAAAGAAAATTTATAGAAAAAAAAACTTAATATGCGGACGCCCCTGGAGGGTCAATAATAGCTTTAACACAACTATGTGATACGCCGTTAAAAAAAAATTCTCTAAAAAGGGTATTTTAACATTTTTCCCTAAAATGCTTAGTTTTTTTGATGATGATCCTAAAAAAATAATCCCAATTTATGGATGCCAATTAAGTGCTAACTGTGGCCTTGGCCCACTTGTGTGATACATCGGTTAAAAGATAATTTAATTTTATACAATAAAGTTGGTTACACACTTGCTGTAAAATGCTTACCTTTTCAGAAAATGACATAAAACTGAATAATTTCGGTTTATCTTGCATATACTATAGAAATACATAGGAAACGGATGTACTGCCAACACTTCAGGGTTCGTATCTCAGCAAGGGAACTACCCAGAGAACTCAAGGATGTCTCATTGTATAGGCTATTAGTTGATCTTTATTTTATGTTATTACAGATTTTCGGTTCGGTTCGGTTCGATTTTCTCAAAAATAAGCAGTTTCGGTGTTAAATGCCATAAAAAAAATTAGTCAAAATCCAAAATAGCTGCGAAATGTTTAGCCTCATAACTCGAAAACCATCCGTCTGACAAAAAAACGTACGAAAGCGTTTTTGTACGAAATTTGATTGTCTTTAACTTTTGTTTAAAGTTTTTTCTTCTAAAACGTACAGTAACCATGTAATTTAAAAAAGTCCTTTGTGTGCACACTAAATCCAAGATGGGGGGGGGACACCCCCCCAAGATCAAAAACTCAAATTTGTTTTTAGGACTCCAATGTTAACAACATATGCCAAAATCGCGACAACTTGACTAGTTCTTGAGTGATTGTTAGTCCTCTCACTTTGACTTGACTGTAGAGTAACAAAGTTCCAAACACTGGACACTGATTGTGGTAAAGTCAATTGTGAATCAATACTTTACTAATAATGCAGGGGCCTTAGGTCTATATCTTTGAGGTAAAGTGCTAAGCCTAAATAATTTTTTGTTGTAGTCACAGTTTTTCTTGTATATACTGGGTAGAACAAAATATGCCATTTCAATCAAGTCTAATAAGTAAATAACGCCATATGTGGTCGTGGTGACTGGAGGTCCAGAAGGGCCTGCCACCAATGAGGGGGAAACAGCTTATGGCATTACCCATATAAATTAGCATGGCATTATGGCAATACATGTACAAATTTCTTGGCATTACTCCAAGATTTACATGGCACTGCCCTCAATACATGTACAAATTTTGGGTCAGTTGTTACGCGCTTGGGGTAAACCCACCCCAGTTGACTAGTTCTAAGTAAAGCAGCACTGTAAGATTTTTTATAATTCATCATTATCAAAAATAGACATTTCAAAAAAATCGTACTCAAATTTATAATTGAAACAGGTACCCACTATTTCCCAATTTTAGTCAAATATTTACATTTAACTGATTTCTCCAAATATATATTTTTTTAAATAACCTAATAGTTCAGACCATACATCCGAGATTCAAGCAATATGCTGCGTTGGATAGACATACGACTCGCCCGAAGATTTTACGAAAGGGAACCCCCCCCCCCCCCCCCACAGGGTGTTGTATCCCTCCCTTAAACGTGCTTTTTGATAGTTTTTTGATAATAACTCGAAAACAATCAACTTTTCAAAAATCTTCTGAAGATTATTTTTCAAGCGGATACAATTTCGGCTGCTAGACATTAAAACAAAGTAACTGCAGATTTATCAAAACCGAGAAAAATCAATATAAAGTTTTTAAAACGCATAGGAGTAAATGGAGTAACGTGGTCTAAATCATATAACTTTGGTATTTCTTAACCGATTTAGAAAATTCTTATACTAAAATGTGCGTAAGATTACGATTATCTAAATTTAAAAAAAACTCGATTTTTCCAAAAATGTCAGTTACTTTGTTTTAATTTCGGGCAGCCGATTTCCTTTTTATCGATGTACCTTAGTATCGTCTGACGAGAGTGGTGCACATTACATCCATTAGCGTACGAAAAAAGGGAAACATTTTTTTTAATACTTTTTTTCTGGTATTTTTTTCCTTAACCCTATATTTTTCTCAAAAAAATATTTTTGATTAAAAGCCCATTGTATACAGTTAAATACTTATTAAGCTAGACATATTTTGAGCCGCCTTGAAATAAAAATAAATGTGTTTATAGAAATCATTAAATCAAACAAAAATGTTGAATATTCATTTTTGTAACTCAATAAATAATAATAAGAGTGAGTAAAAAATTATTTTTGGTTAGTAATAACTTAAAACTGATTTTTTCTAGTTAACCTTCTTTAAAGGGAGTGGGGGGCATCCACCTTCTCACCCCCCTCAAAATTGCTCTCTTACAGTATTTTCGCAATTATTTTCAAACTTTTAACTTCGAAAAATACAACTAAGTAACAATTATTGAGGCTGATGAAAAGTCCTCTCCAACGATGTATAACACGCCGCACAGTGGTTTAAAACGGTTAAATTTCGGAAAAAAGTTATATCTTTAAGAGTATTTATCACATAAACTTGAAATTTTGTACATATATTCACACACAACACATATTTACCAATTTATTTTAGCTAATTCCCCTCTCCTCTTCCATGTTGGGTGTAGGGTAAAAATTGTGTAATATAAATAAAAAGGTAAATAATTACTCAATATTACTAGCAATCGTTACTTAGTAACCATTGTTACTAGTTTGATTGATGATTGTTTTTTCAAAAAAACTACTTTCGCCCTCCATTGTGTCATGACATAGGCGTACTAACGGGAGGGAACTGGATGCTTCTGTGCCCCAAGACCCTCGCAGTCTCTTAAATTTCATTGTGGAATCAAACATAAAGTACTATATTTTTTGTTAAATTATATCTTAAACTCTTATTTTTCACAAGAATAAAAAACTCCTTATGTTAAAAATATCCCACCAATATACAGGGTCACCCTTTATAAAGTTCCACATGGAAAAACTTTTTTATTACTTTTCACATAAGCATAAAGATAATTCAAAAATTAAATTACTCATGAAACTACATAGATTTTTGCCACATTTTCAGTTTTTTCCTTAATCACACTCCACACGCTAGGAGGTCCTTTTTTGCAGCAGAACATCCTGTATGTTTTTTTAAAATTTTGAAATAGATCATATCTGAATTCTTAAGCGGTTGAGTAAAATAAAAAAATCGCCATAAGGGCAATGTGTTAGCCAAGGAAAAATAATATAGCTAATTCTTTGTTCAACACATTGCTTTCTCAAGACACAGGTGAATAAGAAAGAAAAGATCTATCAAAATTTTTAAAAATATACAGGGTGTACTATTAAAATAAAGACCCAATGGCCATCTTGCGTATAAGGTGTGATTTTTAAAAAAAAAAGTGAAACCGTAATAAAAATATTAATTATTTCGTGAGTAATTCACTTTTTGATTTATCCTTTCCTGCCAAATAACAAAAAAGTTTTCCAAGTGGAACTTTATATACGGTCACCCAGTACATTACATCTTAAAAAATATAAATTGTAAATACATATAATGAATGATAACAAACTGATAAATTGACTGATAAATAATAAAATAAATAAATACTTCAAAATATAAAAATATATCCATATTAACATAACAACTAAAACCCGTAATTGTGGTATTTAATAACAAAGCAACAATTTTAGGAACCTAATTCACAGATAGGCAGATATTGGCAGCTGTAACCTATGCAGTCATAAAGATAAGGCATTGTGGATTATAACCATACAAAAATCTCATTGCGGGAGGCTGCGGGAAGACAACTTTTAGTCTGCAGAAATTTGCATACATCAAAATAACATAGTTTTTTCTGTTATTTAATTTTTTTTTGAAATTATGGATAAAACTTTTTTTCTTTTTGGGCTTACAACACTCTACTAAATATACGGCCTAAACGTAAAAAGGAAAAAGGAAAATTGACAAAGCGGTTTTTGTTTAAGAGATAAATAAAGGACGGGTTGCAGATTGAGAAAAAAATTAAAAATAAATATAAAATTTTACTTCACCATCCAATTTTTCAAAATTCAAAATAAATCTGAAAAAAAACAATCATGGGTTTAAACTAAGGGGACAATGCTTTACAAAAAAATCAATTTTTTTTTTGAAATCTTGATTTGAAAATGCATAGTTTTTTCATAGGGATAAACCATTGTGCGCCGCCCTTACATTAGTGGCGCACCTTTTATAGGCATTTAAATAAATGAGAGGTGAGAAAAAAACTATTTTTTAAATTTTCCTTAATTTTACTGTCTCACATGTGTGGTTTTAAAACTTTTTTTAAAGCTTAAGACAATTCCTTTCCAACGATGTACATCACTCCCCCCTCAACGCAGCAGTAGATCTTGCATAGACACCCCAAAAAAGGTCAAATTTCATGTACCAGTGTAAAGTGTATACCACATTTGACCATTTTTCTATGTCAGATCTACCGCTGCCTTGAGGGGGGAGTGATATACATCGTTGGAAAGGAAATTTCATTAGCATTAAAAATTAGTTTTAAAACCAACCATGTAGGACAATCAAATTCGTTATCATTAGGGAGGACTTTTGGTCAGCCTAAGTAACAATTACTTAGTTGTTTTTGGCAAAGTTAAAAGTTTGCAAATAATTCGAAAAATACTGTAAAAGATCACTTTTGAGGGGGGCGGCCCTTTCACCTAATTTAAATAAAATGAACTAAAAAAATTAAGTTTTAAGTTAATACTTATCAAAAATATTTTTTACTCATCTTGAGTATTATTTACCGAGTTAACAAAATGAATGTTCAAAATTTTTGTTTGATTTGAGGATTTCTACAAACACATTTATTTTTATTTCAAGGCGGCTACTGTCAAAAGTTATATCTAACTTATTAAATATTTAACAGTATACAATGGGTTTTTGAACAATAATACTTTTTGAAAAAATCAATGTGTTAAGGATACAAAATGCCACAAGAAAAATATTTTAAACATTTTTCCCCTTTTTCGTAGGCCTATGGAACGTGAACTACTGCCTTTAGAGGGTACTAAGGTACATCGTTAAAAACAAAATTTGATCCGCTTGCAAAATGATTTTTGGAAAAGTTGACCGTTTTCGAGTTATTAGCAAAAAACCATCAAAAAGTGCGTTTAAGGGAGGGGGCACCCCCCTGTCAGGGTTGGGGGGGGTTCCCTTTCGTAAAATGTTCGGGTCAGTCTTATGTTTATCCATACCAAGTGTGTTGCTTCTATCATTAAACGCAGTATCGAACCCCGTAGGGCCTGAACTATAACCCTCAAACTGTTTTTAATAACCTAACGAAACATTTGTGGGTTCTTAATCTGTTTTGAACACAATCTATTGTTATGCCGCCGTAACGGCCATCTCGGATCTAGTTTTTTGGCCTGTGTGAAGGGGGAAATGCTCTACTTACCTTATCCTGACTTGTTTTCTCCCGCTCTCGCTAAATATTTCCGTGAATTGGTGAATGTAGCGATTCGCGTTGGCGCGCGAACCGAGCGAGAATCGGCACGCAACTCCGTTCTGTTCGCTCTTTTTGTAGTCCCGGTCCAAGTAGAGTTCGCCAAGGAACTCGCCGTTGATAGGCCGCTGAAATAGAAAAAAATGCACTATAACAACATCAGACTTCGAACGGGACATTGTAGAAGTCCGCAAGACCTAAACAGAGTTAGACTTAAAGATAGCAGACATTGTAGCTGCACAGATGTCTCAAGCGCACTCCATATACGCCGGTGACGGCGGGTGCTAACCCAAAAATAAGGTCTTAGGTTTTTTTTTAAACTGATTTGATATCTCTAGGACTCCTAGTTTTTGCATCCATGTAATGTTATCCTTGAACATTTTGAGATATTCAAGATATCGGCCGATAATAGTTTTTAAAATCAGCAAAAGCCTCGACGGATGAATGATTAAAGATTACCAAAGCAGGTCCTAGAATGGCAACCAATAGGGCGCAGGAAAAGAGGGCGTCCTAAACTGGAATGGCAACAGACAATCCAAAGATCAATGAGTCAAAAAAAACCTGACAGAAGATGATTGTCAGGATCGAAGGAGGTGGAGAATAGGCGTCGGAAAACGTAGAAAAACGTTCTAAAGCGGCATAGTAGTATTTTAATGGGTATCCCTTTAAATCAATGACAAGAAGTAATTGATCAAAAAATCAAGTTTTGATTCAATGGCACCTGTTATTGATTCAATGGGGCCTGTCATTGAAATGGCTTTTATAACAATCAGACCTGCCACCAAAAAGAAATGCTGCGTTTTTTGTGTGTAACTATTGTCTATCAACATAAATGGAGATCTTCAAACAGACAACCCATTTCATGACAACCCAGAAATACTACTATACCAGAATATTGGCAGGTCCAAAACAGAAGAATCTATGAATTTCAAATCACATTATTAAATAGTTTGCAGTCATTACAAGATCATAGGATAAATCCAGCTAGACACGCCTGTGGCCGGTCAGTCTTAGTAGCTTAGGCTAAGAAATTTTCTGAATATGATAATTTTGAAAAGATTCCAAGGCCACTTTTTGAATTGGGAGAATTTCTGAAAGTGTTGTACCGAATTAGGAGGGACCTGGGGTAAAACGAGGCGCTGTGGAGAGAAAATGTTCGCACAAATGGCAACAGGGCATCCGCATAGTTTGCAAGAGATTTCAAGTGATGGCATCAGCGGCAAAGTCCTTGTGAGCATTTCTCCTCTAGCTATCGGCGCAAAATAACTTCATATACTTCAGCAGCATGCAGCGTTTTGTGAAATACTAAAGATATAAAACAGAAGGATCTATGAATTTCAAACCACATTATCAAACAGATTGCAGTGCAGGATAAATCCAGCTAGACACGTCTCTGGCCGGTCACTTTTAGTAGCTTAGGCAAAGAAAACTTCTGAATATGATAACTTTGAGAAGATTCCAAGGCCACTTTTTGAATTGGGAGAATTTCTGAAAGTGTTGTACCGAATTAGGAGGGACCTGGGGTAAAACGAGGCGCTGTGGAGAGAAAATGTTCGCACAAATGGCAACAGGGCATCCGCATAGTTTGCAAGAGATTTCAAGTGATGGCATCAGCGGCAAAGTCCTTGTGAGCATTTCTCCTCTAGCTATCGGCGCAAAATAACTTCATATACTTCAGCAGCATGCAGCGTTTTGTGAAATACTAAAGATATAAAACAGAAGGATCTATGAATTTCAAACCAAATTATCAAACAGATTGCAGTGCAGGATAAATCCAGCTAGACACGTCTCTGGCCGGTCACTCTTAGTAGCTTAGGCAAAGAAAACTTCTGAATATGATAACTTTGAGAAGATTCCAAGGCCACTTTTTGAATTGGGAGAATTTCTGAAAGTGTTGTACCGAATTAGGAGGGACCTGGGGTAAAACGAGGCGCTGTGGAGAGAAAATGTTCGCACAAATGGCAACAGGGCATTCACATAGTTTGCAAGAGATTTCAAGTGATGGCATCAGCGGCAAAGTCCTTGTGAGCATTTCTCCTCTAGCTATCGGTGCAAAATAACTTCATATACTTCAGCAGCATGCAGCGTTTTGTGAAATACTAAAGATATAAAATAGAAGGATCTATGAATTTCAAACCACATTATCAAACAGATTGCAGTGCAGGATAAATCCAGCTAGACACGTCTCTGGCTGGTCACTCTTAGTAGCTTAGGCAAAGAAAACTTCTGAATATGATAACTTTAAGAAGATTCCAAGGCCACTTTTTGAATTGGGAGAATTTCTGAAAGTGTTGTACCGAATTAGGAGGGACCTGGGGTAAAACGAGGCGCTGTGGAGAGAAAATGTTCGCACAAATGGCAACAGGGCATCCGCATAGTTTGCAAGAGATTTCAAGTGATGGCATCAGCGGCAAAGTCCTTGTGAGCATTTCTCCTCTAGCTATCGGCGCAAAATAACTTCATATACTTCAGCAGCATGCAGCGTTTTGTGAAATACTAAAGATATAAAACAGAAGGATCTATGAATTTCAAACCACATTATCAAACAGATTGCAGTGCAGGATAAATCCAGCTAGACACGTCTCTGGCTGGTCACTCTTAGTAGCTTAGGCAAAGAAAACTTCTGAATATGATAACTTTGAGAAGATTCCAAGGCCACTTTTTGAATTGGGAGAATTTCTGAAAGTGTTGTACCGAATTAGGAGGGACCTGGGGTAAAACGAGGCGCTGTGGAGAGAAAAAAATGTTCGCACAAATGGCAACAGGGCATCCACATAAATTGCAAGAGATTTCAAGTGATGGCATCAGCGGCAAAGTCCTTGTGAGCATTTCTCCTCTAGGTATCGGCGCAAAATAACTTCATATACTTCAGCAGCATGCAGCGTTTTGTGAAATACTAAAGATATAAAATAGAAGGATCTATGAATTTCAAACCACATTATCAAACAGATTGCAGTGCAGGATAAATCCAGCTAGACACGTCTCTGGCCGGTCACTCTTAGTAGCTTAGGCAAAGAAAACTTCTGAATATGATAACTTTGAGAAGATTCCAAGGCCACTTTTTGAATTGGGAGAATTTCTGAAAGTGTTGTACCGAATTAGGAGGGACCTGGGGGTAAAACGAGGCGCTGTGGAGAGAAAATGTTCGCACAAATGGCAACAGGGCATCCGCATGGTTTGCAAGAGATTTCAAGTGATGGCATCAGCGGCAAAGTCCTTGTGAGCATTTCTCCTCTAGCTATCGGCGCAAAATAACTTCATATACTTCAGCAGCATGCAGCGTTTTGTGAAATACTAAAGATATAAAACAGAAGGATCTATGAATTTCAAACCACATTATCAAACAGATTGCAGTGCAGGATAAATCCAGCTAGACACGTCTCTGGCCGGTCACTCTTAGTAGCTTAGGCAAAGAAAACTTCTGAATATAACTTTGAGAAGATTCCAAGGTCACTTTTTAAATTGGGAGAATTACTGAAAGTCTCGAATTACGAGGGCCCTGTTGTAAAACGAGGCGCAAACTGTTAACTTGGCAGTTTATATTTTTTAAATGTAGAGAGTTTTTAAGAGACTAGCATATTTGGAAGTAAGATTAAAGACAGAGATAAGTTTTCGGATGGGATGAGTCAGAAAGGCAAAGGCGAATGAGTTATTTATTGTTAAAAACCATCCGGGTTTCGAATTTGAAAAGAGAGTATAAAAATGTACACACAAATTGTGTTAGGTTAGAAATACCCAGAGAGTTATTAAGATGTTTCAAATAATGTGGCTAAAAGAATCCCGCCCGGAGCTTATGGGCCGTTCCTTTCGGTTGGATTTCTTTTAAATTTCAGCTCGTTGTAGATCTTGATGCCATGATGAAAAGTTATGCCCCATCGTCGTCCGGCCTATGGTTTTAAATATACAGGGGTTCAAAGTGTCAGTTTTTAGCTTTCGTGCATTTTTTACAAAAAACTATTTCAAGTAGTTTCTACCTATTTTGAAAAATGATATTATTATCTGTTGTATATCAACCGTTAGGCCACAAGTAGAGGTTAATACACAAACAAAAAAATTGGACCTATTAACAGTTTGCTACATTCAGTGGCGTTTATTAAAAAATATTTATTCAAAAAACGATGCTTTACAGAATTAACTATCAAAAAAGAACAAATGGTGGAATTTTTTTTTTCCTGTCTCTTAGAAATTTCCCAGAGAAACCAGAATATGTATAAATGGTAAAAATCGGTTTGTAAAGTTTTTCACAAAACACTGTAAAATTCTAAGCTTTTCCTAATTTTATGTTTTTTTTTTAGAAATGCAAAATACTTTCGCTTTTTTCAACGATAATATTTAAACAAATATAATTATGAGGTTAATGGAATGATTTTTGTTCCTCACAGTACTTTTTTAATCATTTATTCAATCAGTGGCGTGCAATTTACCAAAATAAATTTTGATGACATTGATTGTTTTGCGACATTAAAAGTAAAATAAAAAAGTTTAACAATATGATCTGTCAATTTAACATTGGTAGGTTAGTGAAGCGAGCTAAAGGTGAGCTCTACACAAAAAAAAGTTATACCGGGTGGTCAAAAAAAACCGGACAATTTTTTTTCATTATAACTTTCGCAACATAAAAATATATTTAATCAGTTCTCTGATTAATTCTCTGCCAAGCGCAGCTTGTCCCATTAAAATCGATTGTATAGTAGTTCAAAAGTTATAATGAAAAAAAATTATCCGGTTTTTTTTGGCTTACCGGTATAACTTTTTTTGTGTAGAGATCACCTCTAGCTCGTTTCACTAACCTGCCATTGTCAAATTGATAGATCATATTGTTAAACTTTTTTAATTTACTTTTAATGTCGCCAAAAAATCAATGTCAAAAGAAGTTAGGATTTCGAACATTTATCTTGGTAAATTGCACGCCACTGAATAAATAAATGATTAGAAAAATACTGTGAGCAACAAAAATCATTCCATTAACCTCATAATTATATTTGTTTAAATATTATCGTTAAAAAAAAACGAAAGTATTTTGCATTACTAACAAAAAACATTAAAATCCTAAAAAGCTTAGTTTTACAGCGATTTGTGAAAAATTTTACAAACCGATTTTTACCATTTATACATTTTCTGGTTTCTTTAGAAGATTCCTAAAAGACAGGAAAAAAAAATCCACCGTTTGTTCTTTTTTTATAGTTATTTCTGTAAAGCACTGTTTTTTGCATAAAAATTTTTTAATAATTTTTATGTTTGGAACGCCACTGAATGTAGCAAACTGTTAATACGTCCAATTTTTTTGTTTGTATATTAAGCTCTACTTGTGACCTAACGTTTGATATATAACAAACAATAATATAATTTTTCAGAATAGGTAGAAATGACCTGAAATTGTTTTTTCGGAAAAATTCACAAAAGCTAAAAACTGAAACTTTAAACCTCTGTATCTTAGAAACCATAGGTCGGACAACGATGGGGCAGTGATAACTTTTTATCAGGGCATCAAGATCTACAACATACTGAAATTTAAAAGAAATCCAACCGAAAACCACCGCCCATAAGCTCCGGGCGGGATCCTTTAATAGAACTATAGCACCTGTTTTATGGTGCGGTTTTTGGAACTAGATAGATATTAAAATGCAATTACGTTTTGTAAGTAAAAAGTTTTGGTATTTAATATCCGCACCTCGTAATACTTACCTGAAAAATGGATAACTTAATGTGATACACTCTAGGTGGGCCTTTGTCCTTTGACGGTATGTCAGTCTCCAGCACGTACTCTTCTATGAGCTGAGGCAGGCAGTCGCCGGATTCACTGGGTGTAGGGAATGCCTAAGAAGTAACAATTTGAAAAACACGTTTAAGTTAGCTGTCGGCAAACAAAAGATTGTCTATTATTTAACATGACAACAAGAAATAAAATTTCGGACTTCCATTTTCTTTTCTTTAATTTATTTGAAACACGACATTTCGGTTAGTAAGTATCTCTAATCGTTTTTAACTCTAAACTAAACAATCCAGTCTACAGGGTACTACTTATACTACTTGGTGTGCAGTCAGGTGTGACGGCCCGCCCCCTTTTTTAATCCTAAGACACTTGTTTTCCGTAAGGAAGGGTTTCCATGCATATTTTTGGTACGTCCGTGCTTGATTGACTGAAAACTTCTTTATTCTAAACGCAGCTTCAATAAACGTTTTCGCCAATGTGACTCCTTATGCACAACTTTACCTTCAGACCATTGAATTATTTGATCATGCATGATCCTCTAAACCGGATTCTTCAATATTCCCTAATTGGGTACTTTTTAGATGTTCCTTTACCCTAACCTGAAGAGGGCACTTCGTTTCACCTACATATGATTTACCACACCCACACGGGATTGGTTAAATACATTCCTTATTATTTGAGGGATTTTCTGGTTTTGTTTTCCTTATCGTATTTCCCGATGAAAATACTGTTTTTATACTATAGTGTTTGGCTATTCGTCTTATGTTTTCTAAAATCCCTTGAGCATATGGAATGTCCGACCCGAACCAACGGATTACTATTATTTTGAGAATTTCAATTTCTCGGATTAACCATTCTGTTGTAAGTCCTTTTTAATGTTGTAGATTTCGGTGGTTAATTTTTCATTATTACTACAAATATTTACGGCTCTTAAATACAAACTACTGTCCCGAGTGTGTAGGTTTCCTATATACAGTGGTTTAAATGTCTATTCGTTTGACAAGAACATCCAAAAAAGGTAAGGCCGAATCTTTTTCAATCTCCATTGTGCATTTGATTGTTGATCGAATACCGTTCAGATAATGTAGAAAATTCTGCAGTTCGTCATCATTTCCGGTCATATTATACGACATTATAACATTGAGAAAATTATTTGTATTTACATTGATGTTTAAAATCACACAGACACAAATAAAAATACAATCACAGTTGAATTAAAATTGCATTAAAAATTATAGCAAACCAACATGTTTTTAGATTAAAATGTAACGATGTCTAAAGCCTAAAAATAAAAAAACACATTTTGTATATAGGAGAGTTTTTCACGTGAATTTACTCGACTTATAGCAAACGGTAACTGACTTAGAATATCAGGACCATCTATTTCACCCTTTAATAATTTAAACATTGTGCAAAGGATTACTCTGTGTCGTCTTTTTTCTAATGACAGCCTATTAGTCTATTCTAGACTTTTGTCAATTGAATTCGTTGCACCGTGGTTTTACAGGGCAAAGGATAAGGCCTCATCACCGAAAATGGGAGTAAGTTAAATATCTAGGTCAAAAGTGCATTTTGATAGTTGTCAATACAGAAAAAGTTGTAATGAAATTGTTTTTTATAGTTTTTATAGTTTTAAACAGTATTTGACGTATATAGAATTCAGAGAGTAATAGAAATATCAACATTTGGTCCTGATTGGAGCGCAGCCAGAAAGAAACTCGAAAAATCAAAAAAGAACGTAACGAAATTTTGGAACCTCAAACTAGTATTATGAAGCTAACTGAGGAAAACATGCTAAAAGCGCACGAAAGCTCCGTTGAGGCAAAAACCGGCATGTTGAAACAGATTGAAGATTTGAAGTTGCAGCTGGACAAAGTGAGAGAAGCGTATTTGGCAGTTGTCACCAGCAATTCCAAGAGCGAAGTTGAGAATGTCAATTTAAGGAAAATCATTAAAGAACGTAATTTCCAACTACAAGCCTTCAGTCAAGTAAAGGAAGCCACGAAAGAATGTTGGAAGAAAATAAGTTACAATCGAAAGTCGACACGTTAAAATACAAAAGCTCACGGACAGAGATAAATCTCAGCTTGATAAAGAAAGAAATGGACGACGGACAGTCTATAGTAAGTCGGGAGGTGAAAAAAGTGAGACAGGAATATGACGGAAAGCTGGAAAATATGAAGGTTGATATTAAAACCAGTAATGGAGAACACCGGCGTCTAGTAGTCAAAGTTTGCCCTATAAATAGATTAATTAACAGAAGAGTAGTAATCTTCAAGATAAGATTACTGAGGGGAGAAATGTTAGAAAGTCTCTCGTTATAGTTTTGTGTTTGTTATTTATATTGTACCTGTTTTGTCAGATTGTTTTTGAGAATTTGATATATATATATATATATATATATATATTATAATCTATAATCTTTGAATTTGATTTTGATAGTTGCCAATACAGAAAAGGTTGTAATCAAAATTTTTTTAATGGTTTTTATAGTTTTAAACAGTATTTGACGTATATAGAATTCAGAGAGTAATAGAAATATCAACAAAATTATTCTACCTTAAATTCCTTAATAGCTAAGTCCTGGGAAGGTGGACTGAGCAGGGGTGAGTCCAGATTTGGCACAGGTACGGGTTTAATCTCTTGAATCACCTTGCTTTTCATCAAAGGCCTCGCAGTCTGCAAGGCGCCCATCTTTGGTTTCAATTTCACTTTGTTCAGGTATTCGTAGAATTCTAAACCTGGAAACAAGTGAAAAACAGAAAGTTTAAAAAAATGTCAAAGAAGCTGCTGGGATCTTCTACCATTTTCGATCAACACTGCTCTCGACCGCTCAGAAATCGCTCCTTGATTGGGCAGATCTCTGTGGGAGCAATTGCAGCCCAAGCAGCATTTGGACGTTATCTTACGTTGCGCATACGTTGCCCACAAGAAACGCGACGTTGGATAACAACGTTGTTTTGACCGCCTGACAATCCTTATATGAACCTAAATAACTAACCTAATACAGAATCGGGTCGCTACGACGTCAACATGTGACTTTATAGGAATGTAGCTTTACCAATTGCCAACGTCGATTTACGTTTGATTCTGGCTACTTAAATTAAGTCTCTGAGCACGAATAGTATGTTTAGTTTATACTTAATAGGGAAATACTTTATACATGTTAGAATAGGTCACACAAAAATGGAGGCATCTATTAATATTACGAATAAATAATAATTGACCAATAACATAATAGGGACTTGCAATAAGGTCAGGCAATAATAGTGACGGGCACTATATTGACAGTTTTCCACTGAAAACTGACAAATGATCTTTCAAAATTGACATACGAAAGTCCAATTTATAAATCCAGTCGATTATTTTCTATTAATAGTGGCGGTACTATTAATTCCGGCACTTATAATACACAAAGGCCTTATTTTGAAAAAATACAGCTGTTAATATAATGCGAAACTGTCAATATAGTGCCCTGCACAATTAGTGCCTGGCACTATTGCAATAAGTCCCTAATATTATAAGAAATAATTACATTTTAAGGAAAATTTTAAACGAGAGTCAGTTTATTGATAAATGTGAAAAGATACCTAAATATATCGATTGTTTTAAAAATATTTATTTTACTGCCGATTTGGTGGCAAAGATGTACTGCCGTTCTCCCTAAACATCATTTTATTTAATGTAAAAAATAAAAACAATATTTTATAATGGCCGACATACAGACGCTAACCTCTAAAATTTTGTAATGTGAACTATATACCAATTTGGATAGGGTCTCCAATTTCGGTCGTAAATCGTGACCAAATCTAGAAGTCCAACGTCCGGCAAACTTAATGCGTCATATTGAAATCCGATGTAGCCAACGTGACGTTGGCCAAAGTCCGAAAGACGTAACGAAACGCATCGTCAAGAATGGGTAGGGCATATTAACTTAATTAACGTAGTAATTATTATCCTTTCTTTTCTTTTTCTCATTTGATAACCGTGACACTTTCGCAGACACTAAGGCCGCTATTTCTGAACGCCTAATTGCACGGGTCATTGGCCACCTTTGGAACCCCAGACCGGGTATTTTTTTTATCCGGTTTGTTTGTCCCTTAGAATGGCCTACCGACTGAAGGAGTGTGTAACAAAGTCCTCCTTCACGAGATATCCGACCTCATCCAGCCTGGTTACCGGCGTGAATGAAGATGTAGGACAATATTACATTTTACACTCCTCAGGAATCCTATATATGTCTGCCGCACCCGATCTCGGCAACCGACGGGGATCGAACCCGCCACTGTAGCAAGCGAGATTCCTAAACTCACTTGTGTTTAATGCGCGAACGCACCGAGCCACCAAGGCTACGCATTATTATCCTGTAAACTGTTAGCAACAACACATAACCTCACTTATTGATTTGTTTATTTATTTATTTTCCCATTTAACCAAAAAACAAGAACAATTATGAAATTTAGTTCGTTTGTTTTCAAATTTTTGTGGAACAACTATGTGTTAAAAACATAAGTGACGAACTTATTGCCTAGCCATTTTAGGAAGTTGGTTAAAAAAGTGGATAAAATATTTATTTAAATATATATGAAAAATTAAAGTAAGAAATTGAACCAGTAAGTTACATGGGAATGAGGATGGTGTCTGTTGATTTTCTAAATAAAACAATAAACTATGCTTTATTGAGTATTCGTTAGGTTATGGGCGTTTAAAAATAATATTACACGCAACGTGAAAAGTGAAAATGAAAATAAAATAGGTCCTGCAAAAGTGACGTAAAATACACCAATCGAACTGGATGCTAGTGTAGGCTCGAGTTGAGCGGCACTAGAGGTATCCAAGGCCGACGTTGGTTGGTCGTTGTCATGTTATGTCTTATGTTTTATACGTCAAACAATAGAACGTAGGAAAGAGGTTGGGAAACTAACAATACTGACTTGTGTCTAACAACGTCGGTTTTGATATAGATGCGACGTCGCCCAATGCAAAATCAATTCACGACCTTAATTTTCAATAAAACTGATGACGGCTTAGGTTGTATGTATGTATGCATTCGAAAGTGGTGGCAGACCCTACTGGACCTCCATGCACTGCGACCACATATGGATCTATTGTGCCCACGTACCTACATACTGAGTTCGACTAAAGTGGCATATTTATTTTCCACCCAGCACATAAAATAAACTCTGCAGATTACAACAACAAATGATCTAGGCTTAACACTTACATTTAGTTGGAAGTCATATAAATGTTTCTTGAGAAATTGATCCCTGAACCGAACCAATCTTTTTTGGGATTGATCTCGGATCGCTCGGGAGGGGTTTTTGATCGTTTATCGAAAACAGCATTAGTAAATATGGGTGTTAGGGTTTACTTCAAAACTATATCTTACCATGCCTATAAGTCAAAAGATTTAATTTCCTTTTCCTGTTGACTGTAACTTGTGAAAATTTCCTAGCTATTCTTCTATACTTATTTGTGTTCCATATATACCTGCAACAAATTTAAACAAATCATATACACTTAAATTTCAGGTTTTTTGTCAGGTCACGTGATTTTCAATAACTTCAGGTTAAACGGGAAATGCGCGGATTATTGAATTAAGCTATAATTGTGCCGGCATGTTAGATTTCAAATGAACCCAAACGTATGGCTTGGATAAATTCAGGCTACTGATAATGGTTGCTGCGCTCTCAGTGCCATCTCTTTTCTAAGCTTAAAAACACCCATTATCAGTTACTTACTAAGTAAGCGGCCACGGTGGATAGAATAGACCGGTGTTCGGATCTTATATATATGTCGAATTTTTCACGTCACTGGTGGCCCAGCTGATTTTTGTAAACAAAACTTGGATATGATATGAACAACGGAACAACTAATATTTTTTGAATATTTTGAAAACTAAGGCAATTTTCCTACATTTTTCTAGTACATCCTTATAAAATGTAATTTTCTAGACGTATTTTCGTTATTTTTTTTAGCCCGTTTTATTTTTTAATACACAAAACTTAAACTACAAGTCAAACTGAATGTGATCGTTTAGTATCAAAGGTGAACCGAGCACTTGGGAAGTAAACAAAGATGTAGGCCAGCGGATTATTTTTGGAGCTGAAACGAACACGTATTTTCTTCGAATTTTAATCTTTGTGCAACGAGAAATAAGGCGGGCTAAAAAAAATAACGACTGGTATGTCTCGAAAATATTATTTTATAAGAATATACTAAAAAATCGTAGGAAAATTGCCGTAGTTTTCAAAAAATTCAAAAAATATTAGTTGTTCATATCATATCTAACTTTTGTTTACAAAAATCAGCTAGACCACCAGTGACGTGAAAATTCGACATACATATATTTATAAGATCCGAACATCGGTCTATTCTATCCACCGTGGTAAGTGGCTACGTCAACAAAAGATAATGGCTTTGTCTTCCAAAAGTTTTAGAATACAAAGAATTTTCTTAAATTTAAATAAAAAATAAACTGCTTTTCTAATCCAAGCCATACGTTTGAGTTCAATTGAATCTAATATGGCGGAACGCTTGCAGCAGTAATTTTCCATTCATGGTTTTGATTGATTAAGAAATGAGAAATAAACATGTATACAGGTTGTCCCACAACTTATCGGCAAAAATGCAACAGGTAATACTGGAGGTCAAAATAAAATGTTGTGGCAAATGTAAGTTGAATGAAAAAATACAGGGTGTTAAAAGTAAAACAGATATTTAGAAAAATTAGAATTTTAAAACAGAAAAAGATATTAAACTCCAAATTAGTATACTAGCGTTTTTAAGGAAAAGAAATTCGATTTCGACATTAGTTTGAAATCAATTTATACAGGGCGCTTTCTAAATACTAAATCATTGATAATTTTTTTTATAAAAATATATATTTTACTGTAAAAATTCTTACCTTCTATTATTTATTTCTGCCATCTCATTTTCTATATGCGGATCAGCGTCCAAAAACAATTCTGGCGTGTGCAGCGATAACATTTCGCTTTCCAAACTATCTCTGTCTTCGTTCGTCAATTCGCTTCTATCTTCTATTAAATTATTTACATCGGCTAAGAGACTCTGAAACGATAAATGTTATAGTGTCATAAAAGTTAGTCTAATTAAAAATAATTAAAAATGGAGATAAAAGAAATAGTACTAACTTTTTGCGTAGGCCTGAGTAAAACATAATGAATATCACACTTAGTTTGCGGATAGGATTGGCGGTAATCGCGCACCTCGGCGATCACGCAGCCACTATAAAACAGGTAAGTAAATTGATCTAAAATGTCTATTATAAACGGGGGAAGCTCTTCCTTGTCTATATAACTCAGGAGGTCCTCCTCTTCGTAAGGCCTGAAAACAAAAGATATCATTAGCGCAGAAGTCGTGATTTATTTTTTAATATCTTCTGTCGGTGCTGTACAGCGTGTCCCATTTTCGATGGGACTAAATGGGAAACTCGGTTGTTATTAAAGATATCGATTTTCTGATTGCACCTTTGATCTTATTTTGAGCCCTTAAAAACGGTTCAATCAGATTTTTGCTATACCCCGTGGTTTCGCTAATACAGGGAGTTTTTGAAAAAATTGCATTTTACTTAATTCCTTGTATCTCGCTTATTTTGCAAGCTATTTTCATTCTGTAAACCTTTTGTAGAGAAAAATAATGACGTCCATTTTTAAAATATTGTTTGGTTTTTGAGATATGGTATTTATCATGAAAAAATTAAATACGGACCTGGACTTTTTTTACTACTATTTTGATTGGTTTCATGCTATTATTATCTGAAAATAATAAATAAAAAAAAAAAAAATTATTAGTATTTTTTTTTTAAATTTGTCCGAACCTGGAAATTTCCAACGTAAATATAAATTAAAAACTGCAAGAGACACTAGTTGAACGATTTTTAGTTTATTTGTTTTAAAATGCTAATTAAAAGATTTATAAATAAAGTAAAAAACGTCAAAAAGTTACAAAAATAATATCATAGTAATTATTTGATGGTACTCATGAAATTTACTTCAATATGGAAAAACAAAAGCATAGAATTAACATTGTCATTTTACTTCTCATTTTTGTGAATGACCCTATCCAGATATTGAAAAATGGGATAAATTGACTGCTTTATTCAAGCAACAAAATCCCAATATTTAAACGGAGGAAATATTTTTTATGAAAACTGCTTTAAAAAATTACTCAAAAATACCAACAATGTCTTATACATAATGGCAATCAGTTTGAACATTTATAACATTAAAGAATTAGTTATTATTTTTTGTAATTCGTTATTTTTTTATATTTGTCGTAGACTTTGTTAAAAAAAAATCTTTAATTAATGTAAACCCATTTTAAGTATCAAAACAGTAAAACTAAAAATCTTTCAACTAGCAATTTTTAATTTATACTTAAGTCGGAAATTTCCAGGTTCAGACTAACTTTTTTTTAAATATTATTTTGTTTTAGCTTAAAACACAACAACACTCCAAAACCTTCCTAAGCAAGCCAGACAAACACAGAACGAACCAACTCCTGGAATTAAACAGGAATAGCCTAAGAATAATCACAGGGCTATACACAGGCCAATGCCGACTCAACAAACATATGAACAGACTGGGAGTAAGCAACACACCAGCGTGTAGGTTCTGCGGTGTTGAGGAGGAAACGCCACTTCATCTAATCTGCCACTGCGTAGCAAGACAAAGAACTAGGGCGAAAATATTCGGACCTGGACAGATAGAGCCTCAAGATCTTGAGGAAATATCACCAAACAAACTGATCTGCTTCATAAAGGAGATAGGTATTGGTGATATTTAAGTTGGGATGAGCCACAATAGACCACTTGAGTCGCAGTGGAGGGGCGACAGTCGCACCACTCATAATCAAACCTAACCTAACCTAGCTTAAAACAAAAAAATATTACATTTTTATTATTTTGTGATAATAATAGCATGAAACCAATTAAAATAGTAATCAAAAATCCAGGTCCGTATTTAATTTTTTTATGATGATATCTTTTATAACTAAAACTAAACAATATTTAAAAAAACTGACAACATCATTATTTTCTTCTAAAAAAGTTGCCATAAAAAGGTTTTTACAGAATAAAAATATCTTACAAAATAAGCGAGAATAAGAGATTATTAAAAATGCAATTTTTTTAAAAACTCCCTGTATTAGCGAAACTACGGGGTAGAGCAAAAATCTGATTACATCATTTTGAAGGGCTCAAAAAAAGAGCACGGTAAGGTGCAATCAGAAAATCGACATATTTAACAATAACCGAGTTTCCCATTTAATCCCATTGAAAAAGGGCCACGCTGTACCTTATATAATAGAGAATTGCATTTGCTGCACTGTCACGTTTTGTTTGAGTTCAACAAAAGGGGAATTCCTGTTGGCAAGCTTGCAGTAATACATATAATAGGATATAAATATATTTAATTATATTGCTAAGGTACTGGCAAATCACCATTTCTCTATTTGATTGCAGTTCCCCGGTATATATTTTTTAGTTATTTGTTTGTTCGTTCCGTGCCGTTATGAAAGTCATTAGGGTAAAAAAGCAACTCTTTTTATCGGCCGGTATCAGTATCAGTATTAAACTGCGCAGGTGCAGAATCATCACTGGACAATACTCTACGTGGAACGGATTAAGATAACTGATGATAAGTGCTGCGCTCCTCATAGGTAACGAAATATGACAGAGATGACGTCACTTTTTACTCCGAAAAATCATTGTCGGCACGTTACGGAAAAAATTATAAAATGGACACATACCGGGCGTGAATAATGGACAAATGTAAAAGTCCGATTGAAATGTGCTAAATATCAATGTTATTGTGTCATGGTGATTTTATTTAAATAAAAAACAAGATGCGAGGTATAGTCCTTGCCATAGGCACACTTTTGTGACATTTCCAATCTCTTTATTTATCATATGCTTACTGAGAGCAACAAAATAAATTAAAAATGGCATGTCTTTGAGTTGTTTTTATCTGTGCGTTTTTGTTTGTCAACCTACAGTCAACATCTTTTTATCCAGAGAAAATTACAGTTTTACTTTTAATTTTGTACCAACATATTTACTTTTTAATATATTGCTGGTTAGGAAATATGTTTATTTCATGTTAAAGTCACAAAAGTGTAACTGCGTTGCGTAAAAAATTGCAGAAATATTTTCCAAAATGGTTTTCAATTAATTCACTTTCCTTCAGGTAAGGGCAAACAATAGTAGTCTATGCAAAAAGTCCCACGATATTCCATATTCCGACCGTTTCGTTCATGGGCGTAGTCATGGTCTCGCTCAGGGTGGGGCAAAAAAGCAAAAAAATGTACAATCAAATATTTAGTACTAAATGAGCTAAAGCCAGGATGGGGCAGGTGACAAGCCAGGGTGGGGCAAGTGCCCCACCCTGACTACGCCCATGGTTTCGTTTTGCAATTACCTATTTCCAAGTGTGGAAAATGAAAGAATCTTTTACTTGCTACCTAGTATGTAAAATATTATTCAATTTTGTTGTTAAATAGCATAAACTTAGATTAAAATGCATTATCATTATTCCACT
Organism: Aspidapion aeneum; assembly: GCA_963576565.1. Taxonomy (NCBI): domain Eukaryota; kingdom Metazoa; phylum Arthropoda; class Insecta; order Coleoptera; family Brentidae; genus Aspidapion; species Aspidapion aeneum. Next base: position 32,625,413 of record OY755039.1, read on the forward strand.
TAGGAAAAAAATATAAACGAAAACGAACAGAATGGCTTTTAAATTGTAAAAAATCGGATGCAGAGATAAATAGCATAGCCCACCATAATGCAACTAGGTGTTTTTGCTGATAAACTGTATAGTTTTTAAAATATAAATTTTCAAAGTTTGGCCATTTTGGTCTTATGGGATTCCCTACCCTAAAATTCGCTAAATGACGTTTTTCCGAATCTACACAGGGTGTAGATTCTATGGTCCTACCATACTGCAGCTCGCTTGTTGATAAACTGTAAAGTTTTTAAAATATGAATTTTCAAGGTTTGGCCATTTTCCTAATGGGATTTCCCTACCGTAAAATTCGCTAAATGACGTTTTTCCGAATCTTAACTCAGGGTGTGGTTTTTTCGCATCTCTATGGCCCTACCATATTGCAACTCGGTGATTTTGTCGATAAACTTGATAGTTTTTAAAATATGAATCTTCAAAGTTTGGCCATTTTTGAAAATTCGCTAAATGACGTTTTTCCGAATCTTAACTCGAGGTGGCTTTTTCGCATCTTTATGGCCCTACCATGATGCGATTTGGTGCTTTTGTTAATAAACTATATAGTTTTAGAAATATGAATTTTTAAAGTTTGGCCATTTTGGTCTTATAGGATTCCCTACCCTAAAATTCGCTAAATGACGTTTTTCCGAATCTACACCGGGTGTAGATTCTATGGTCCTACCATACTGCAGCTCGCTTGTTGATGAACTGTAAAGTTTTTAAAATATGAATTTTCAAGGTTTGGCTATTTTCCTAATGGGATTTCCCTACCGTAAAATTCGCTAAATGACGTTTTTCCGAATCTTAACTCGAGGTGTGGCTTTTTCGCATCTTTATGGCCCTACCATACTGCGATTTGGTGCTTTTGTTAATAAACTATATAGTTTTAGAAATATGAATTTTTAAAGTTTGGGCATTTTGGTCTTATGGGATTCCCTCGCTAAATGACGTTTTTTCTAATCTTAACTCAGGGTGTGGTTTTTCTCATCTCTATGGCCCCATACTGCAACTGGGTGCTTTTGCTGATAAACTGTAAAGTTTTTAAAATATGAATTTTCAAAATTTCGCCATTTTGGTCTTATGGGATTCCTCGACATAAAATTCGCTAAATGACGTTTTTCCCGATCTTAACTCAGGGTGTAGTTTTTTCGCATCTCTATGGTCCACCATACTGCAACTCGGTGCTTTTGCTGATAAACTGTATAGTTTTTAAAATATGAATTTTCAAAGTTTGCCCATTTAGGTCTTATGAGATTCCCTACCCTAAAATTCGCTAAATGACGTTTTTCCCAATCTTAGCTCAGGGTGTAGTTTTTTCATCTCTATGGTCAAACCATACTGCCACTTGGTGCTTTTGCTAATAAACTGTATAATTTTTAAAATATGAATTTTTAAAGTTTGGCCATTTAGGTCTTATGGGATTCCCCGATCTAAAATTCGCTAAATGACGTTTTTCCCGAACTTAACTCAGGATGTAGTTTCTACGCATCTCTATTGTCCCACCATACTGCAACTCGGTGCTTTGGCTGATAAACTGTATAGTTTTTAAAATATGAATTTTCAAAGTTTGGCCATTTAGGTCTTATGGGATTCCTCGACCTAAAATTCGCTAAATGACGTTTTTCCCGATCTTAACTCAGGGTGTAGTTTTTTCGCATCTCTATGGTCCACCATACTGCAACTCGGTGCTTTTGCTGATGTATAGTTTTTAAAATATGAATTTTCAAAGTTTGCCCATTTAGGTCTTATGGGATTCCTCGACCTAAAATTCGCTAAATGACGTTTTTCCCGATTTTAACTCAGGCTGTAGTTTTGTCGCATCTCTATGGTCCACCATACTGCAACTTGGTGCTTTTGCTGATAAACTGTATAGTTTTTAAAACATTAATTTTCAAAGTTTGGCCATTTTGGAATGGTATTTTTTATTTTCTTGATATCTTTTTTGCTGTAATAATTATAAAAAGTTTTCAGTCGTCCACCCTGTATAATAATAATATAATTGTAATTTTAGAGCTTATTGATAGCATTTCAGGAAAATACTTATTTTTCTCGTATTCAGAAAGAAAAGCTTCATCGAATAGCCAGCCACCTCATTTAATTTGTATCTTTAACAAACTTTTAAATTATATTAACATTACACTTTGTTTGCCCTACAGCGGGCATTTAAAAATCAATCAAATCTGCTTCCGTAGAGTGCCCTATTCGAGGCCCTGGGCTAAATGACTTACCTCAAATTTGTTTCTATCATATTGGCAGTTTCGTCGGTATCCTTGTAGTTTGGGTCAGTACGCGACATCAGTCGGAATGCCAGCGAATAACCTTAAAAGAAAAATTAATAAAAGTAATAGTAAATCTATACTCGTGGCTACAGACAAAAATTCACTCTGGCTCCTTCGATTTCGCGGGTTAAATTGAACGTATATTTTTAAAATTCGTAGGGATCCAGGCTAGATCTTTTTGAGGTTTAGGATTTATGGAAAATTTGGTACTATATAATTAAATCACATTTATAATGAAGATTCGATATAAAAATACTCTGCCAATATATGGGCACCTAAGCTCACACTAGGTACTATAGTTTTAGTGTAGGTGTGAGCTAAGATAACGAAAAAGTGAAATAAATTTTATTCAACTCCATACTCAATTACCTTTCGTTTGATACCACACAAGCCATGTTTTGACTTAAACTCTAATTTTTGAAATCACCCTTTAAAAAAAATAATAAAATGTATTTTGTTTAACTCCAGGCTTAATTACCTTTCATTTGATTTCACACACGCCCTATTTTCACTTAAACTCTAATTTTTGAAATCTACCCCCAACCTTTTTTTAAAATAAACTAACATGTATTTTGGCAAGCGGATTTTAAGTTATGCGGGTTGGTCGTTACAGACAGACAGACGGCGCGACCAAAAAGTTTCAAAATCATCAAAAATATATAAAAAATTTTGAAATCGGAGCAACTTTTTTTTATCGAAAAAATTAGGAACACCATAGCTCACACACAAGACGCTAGCCCTACTAAGTGTACTTTGGCTGCCTGACTTCCGCATGCGCATTTCCCAACAAAAACATTCCCCAACAGAGAGACGTCTGTACAAAACAAAATATCGAAAATACAAAATATTGAAAATCAAAAACAGTAAATTTCGGAACCTTCACCTAACCTGACCTAATCAAACTCAACCTAATCTGACGTAACCACACGAACCGAACCGAACCAAAGCAAACTGAACCAATTAAAAAAAAAAAACTTTCCTGACTTCTTTCTTGGGATCCTAGAGGGTGTAAATCTGAACCAAACCGGACCGAACTGAACCGAATCGAACCGAACCTATCCAAACCTAACCATACCCAACTAAACCTAATTAGCAGTGTTGTAGTTTAGTTTGGTTAGGTTAGGTTTGGTTCGGTTTAGTTAGGTTTGGTTCGGTTTTGTTCGGACTCATATCCTCTAGGATCCCAAGTAGGAAGTCAGGAAAGTTTTTTTTTGAAAAAAATTATTGGTTCAGTTTGCTTTGGTTCGGTTCAGTTAGATTTGATTAGTTTTCATTAGGTTAGGTTTTTGAAACTTTCTATTTTCATGTGATTAGAAATCAAGTGAAAATCACCCTGCTCATCTATTGTAATACATGAGGTAAATAATATTGGTAGATCTGCGCATGCGGAAGTCAGCCAGCCAAAGTACACTTGGTAGGGCTAGCGTCTTTTTAGCTCACACTACTATAGTATAGTAGTAGTGTGAGCTAAAAAAATAAACAAAATGTGAAATGTTTAAGCTATTAGCTGAACTAAAAAAAAGATTTTGGGAAACACAAAAATAACAAGTGGGCAGATGCAAAAATAAATTATTCTTCTAGGTATTTACTCTTATATGTTTTTATTATTTGAAGGAATTAAGAATCAATTATTAAGTAACAATTGATTTGCTATTAAAATTGTCTCTTCTGGCTTAGGTTTTGCAAACAATTTTTTTCTTGACTTTTTGGGCTGATTTTTGGTGAAAAATAAACGTCTTTGAGGAAGTACATTTTTATACAAGCCGCTAGCGCTACCAAGTCCACTTTCAATCCCTGACTTCGCATGCGCAGATCTACCAATATTATTTACCTCATGTATTAGAATAGATGAATACAGGGTGATTTTCACTTGAATGATTCTAACCACATGAAAATAGAAAGTTTCAAAAACCTAACCTAACAAAACTTAATCAAATCAAATCTAACCGAACTGAACCAATAATTTTTTTCAAAAAAAAAACTTTCCTGACTTCCTGCCCGGGATCCTAGAGGATGTGAATTCGAACTGAACCAAACCGAACCTAACTAAACTGAACCAAACCTAACCTAACCAAACTAAACTACAACATGTACTGCTAATTAGGTTTAGTTGGGTAGGGTTAGGTTTGGATAGGTTCGGTTCGGTACGGTCCGGTTCGGATTCACATCCTCTAGGATCCCGGGTAGGAAGTCAGGAAAGTTTTTTTTTTGAAAAAAAATATTGGTTTAGTTTGCTTTGGTTCGGTTCGGTTAGATCTGATTAGGTTTCGTTAGGTTAGGTTTTTGAAACTTTCTATTTTCATGTGGTTAGAATCATTCAAGTGAAAATCACCCTGTACATCTATTCTAATACATGCGGTAAATAATATTGGTAGATCTACGCATGCGAAGTCAGGGATTGGAAGTGGACTTGGTAGGGCTAGCATCTTGTCATTTTTATTATGAGAAATACTTTTTTTTTAGGTCGATGTACTTATTTTTATATGAATTGAAACAATAACACAAACTCAATTTGACCGAACTAACGACACGACAAATATAAAACACGGACTAATTTTCAAAACTCGAAAGGATTTCAAACTTCAAACACTTCCATGCAGGCTACTCAAACAAAAACAAAACAATTAAAACATAACCTCGAAATCGAAGGAGCCAGAGTGCATTTTCGTCTATAGCCGCGAGTGTAAATCTATGGGTTATAGACCGAAAGCCAGCATAGGGTAACCCTCGATTTTAATAGCAACCAAAAAATATGTGTCGAAAATTCCTACGAAGGGGGGAAGGTTCTCTGGCGTTTGTTCTATTATAGGTTGAAAAAAAAGGGGAACCGGTATTGGTCTTGTATTGGTATAAATTTAAGGGCTTTTAGTCCAGTCATCGAGTGGGTTGTAGAGTGCATGGAGGGGGGAGAGAATTTTTCTCTCCGGGAATAGTTTTAGGGTAGTCAGGACATTAACCTATCAAAAGTCCCCACCCCTAGCCCTCCCGCTTCAGTGGCGGAGGGGGGTCAAAAGGTGCAATTTTTCAGTTTCTTGCCTATAACTCGATTACGGTGCGTTGAACAAAAAAAATGTTATATTAAGAATTAAAGAGCATTAAAATTCCTACAAAATGGGTATGCTAAGCTGACCCTTATGACCAACAAATTTTGAGATAGTGGCAACCAAAAACCGTTAATTTTTGAAAAACACATTTTTGCCCAATGTTTTTTATCAGACTTGTTCATCTAACACTTTTGTTTTTAATTTTAGAAAAAAATCGTGAAAAACGAGTATGTAATGCATTCAAATAAAACTTTTTTTTAATTTATCTTTAAATATGTGATCATAAATTAAAAGTTACAGGCGTTTTAGTTTTAAGCTGATATTCCTGATTTTGTACAAAAATCTGGATAATTGCTTTTACTATCACCTTCTTCATCATCATCATCATCATCATCATAATTATAAGTGTTCGGTCAAGCTATCGACTTTAAGGGCACTAGGACGGGGTAAATTAAAAAAATTAAAAAAGCAATAAGTATTATTTTCAAGTTTTTATAAGTTACGTATAATAAGAATAATTTTTAGATTGTTTTAAACCAATTAGCCTTCTAAAAGCGTTCTTAACAGATTGTATTTACTATGCCTAGAAATTTTAAAATCATATTGGATATTGAATATGAAGAAAACTTATACATCTGTAGATACAAAAACTGATGCAATTCTGTACGTAGTAATATTTGGATAGAGGTGTTTTATGTTTAATAATAAATTATTTTATTTTTCTTGCTTTTTTGAATTTCTGGCTCAATTTCTTTATCTTCTTTATAATTGATTAAAACGGACACACCCTTTAAAAATTATGGCGTAAATGGGATAATGTAATGGACATATTTGTGCAGCTACATTTGATGTTGCTGTAGTCAGTTACGTATCTAAAAAGTTTTTTAGGCCACTGAATATTTGGTGAAGGCTGGAAATATACAGTTTGCTTTAGATTCCCAACCCCATAGTTCTGGAGCTAGCTAATTTGCTAACCAAAGCTGTAGCTACTTGATAATTATGTTTTAAGTTAATGTTGTTTTGTTGTTATCACAGCTGGGAGATGCAAGAATCGATCAGAGTAATATTTGGATAAACGTGATGTGAAAATATTTGCAATTAATAAAATTATAAGTATTTTGTTTGTCTGGCTTGCCTCTGATTTTATAAATAAAGGAAAGGTGTAGGCTTTTAGGAAAATGTCATTTGCCGGGGAGTTATACCATTGTAGCAGGTATTCCTGTTAAGCAAGTTCTACTTCAGCGTGCAAAGAGCGGGGATTGTAAAACAATTTAGCTGGTTTTTGGATTTTAGGGTACTTTTGATAAAGCTTTATAAATCCTAGCTGCCCCTCCAAAATACTTCCGATGTTTAACCGCAATCAGTAAAAGCATGCAGGAACAATATTTCTTGAATGATACAAAAAAATAATAAGATATTATGACACCTGTTTTAATCGATTACTTATGATCTCAATAACACTACCTGACCTGCTAACAAACCCAAAAATGTCTTAGTCAAAAAGTAATGTTGTAATGGGTGCCAAATATTTTAGCTCATACTACTACTATACTATAGTAGTGTGAGTGGTGATCCTAATTTTTTCGAGAAAAAAAAAGTTGCGCCGATTTCAAAATTTTTTATATATATCTTTGCGTTTCAGATGGTTTTGAAACTTTTTTGTCTTGCCGTCTGTCTGTCTGTCTGTATGTCTGTCTGTATGTCTGTTTGTAACGACCAACCCGCATAACTCAAAAACCGCTTGTCCGATTTAAATGAAATTTGGTACCTAGGCTGAGTGTTGGGCCGTGGTGGTCCCATTAAAAAATGAACGAAATCCACCGAACGCAAGTCACATAAAAGGGTGGAGGTATATTTCAAAAATGAGAGTTTATGTGAAAATATGGCGTGTGTGGTATCAAACAAAAGGTAATTAAGTCTGGAGTTAAACAAAATGAATTTTAAGTTATTTAAAAAAAAGGGTGGGGGTAGATGTCAAAAATTAGAGTTTAAGTGAAAATATGGCGTGTATGATATCAAACAAAAGGTAATGAGTCTGGAGTTAAACAAAATACATTTTAATTTTAAAAAAAGGGTGGGGGTAGATTTTAAAAATTAGAGTTTAAGGCAAAACATGGCTTGTGTGGTATCAAACGAAAGGTAATTGAGTCTCGAGTTGAAGAAAATATATATCAGTTTTTAGTTATATTAGCTCACACGTACACTATAACTACAGTACTTAGTGTGAGCTTAGGTGCCCATAGATTGGCAGAGTATTTTTTATTCTGAACGGTTTGAGCTTTGCATACATATCGGTCTGTAAGAATTGATTTCTTAACTGACAAAAAGGAGGTCATTATATCTTCTACACTAATGCACCTGCACAACTAGGTCACCAAATTTGTAGTTCATACAATTATCTATAGGTCTGCTTCATATAAAAAAATACTCTGCCAATCTATGGGCACCTAAGCTCACACTAGGTACTGTAGTTATAGTGTGAGCTAATATAATCCAAAACTGAAATATATTTTATTCAACTCCAGACTCAATTACCTTTCGTTTGATACCACACAAGCCATGTTTTGACTTAAACTCAAATTTTTTTAATCTACCCCCCACCCTTTTGAAAAAAACTAAAATGCATTTTGTTTAACTCCAGACTCAATTACCTTTCGATTGATATCACACACGCCATATTTTCACTTAAACTCTAATTTTTGACATCTACCCCCACCCTTTTTTTAAAAATAAACTAAAATTCATTTTTTTTTAACTTCAGACTTAATTACCTTTCGTTTGATATCACACACGCCATATTTTCACATAAACTCTAATTTTTGGAATCTACCCCCACCCTTTTATTTGGCTTGCGTTCGGTGGATTTTGTTCATTTTTAAATGGGACCATCACGGCCCAAGACCCAACTTAGGTACCAAATTTAATTAAAATCGGACAAGCGGTTTTTGAGTTATGCGGGTTGGTCGTTACAGACAGACATACAGACAGACAGACAGACAGACAGACAGACAGACAGACAGACAGCAAAACAAAAAAGTTTCAAAATCATCTGAAACGCAAAGATATATAAAAATTTTTGAAATCGGAGCAACTTTTTTTTTCTCGAAAAAATTAGGATCACCATAGCTCACACTACTTATAGTAGTAGTGTGAGCTAAAATCAAGGCCCCTAGGGACAAAAAATTAAAAAAGTATAAAGTATGTAAAATTAAGAAGTGATCCACCGCACCCTTTTTGTGCAATTATGCTGACATAGGGCATAGAAGATATAAGGGATAATCTAAAAACACATTTAGCCCCCTCTTATATTAACCATGTATTAAATATTTATTTGAGAAGTGAATTAAGTCTTTAAAGGCCAATATATGTGAAATGAATGAGCTCTAGCTCATACCGTTCAGAATTGAAAAAATATTTTAACACGCCAACCTTACTGAGGCATTTTTTGGGTCTGTTAACAGGTCAGGCAGTGTTCATTATTGTAGTCAAATATATACATTTTGGTAAAATTATTACAACATACAATACAATAAATACGGTTTTGCCCACAAGAGTGATCTCGCGCGTGGGCTAAGAAAATCGCACGTAAAGATAAAGATTACCTAATAATAGTCTTCAAGAAAAAGCCCAGAAAAAAGTCACCAAAATAAACAATAAAATTAAATGTTTAAGGATAATATTACACTAAAGTAATAAATAAATAATTCCCATGTAAACAAAAAAAAATCCTACTAGTTTAGTTTAGTTTAGTTATATAAATAATATAAAGTTGAAAAAAAAATAATAACAAAGAAATAAGTAAGTACAAAAATACATACTAATCATATACAAAAATATTTTTACAATATTTGTTAATTTCTTTCATCAAAAAGACGATGAATTTCAGTTCTACTCATTTCTGTCGTCAGCATAGATTTAATCATTGTTAAAGGAGAAGAATCGAAAAGTCCTGCTTACTTCACAAATATTTTATTGTCTAATCACGACGCGTTTCGGTTTTTAAAAAACCATTATCAAGTGGTCTGGTAGACAGTTAAGAATCATCTTTGAAACAAATGAAAAACTGGAACACACAAAAATAAAAAACATTTAAAACAGTCTAAAACAACATACAGATTAAAAATCAGTCAAACGGACATAAACACGTAATTTTAATGATAGATTTAATGGCTTTTTTGAATTTTTGAGCTGTCTGCGAGTTTGTTAATAAAACTGAAATCTTTTCAAACACCTTACTGCACAAATATACAAACTTCTCTGACCTTTGGTTTTTTTTTATTTGTGGTCTTACAATTGAAGAATTGTTTATGTCTAGTGTTGTACATATATATGTTCTATATTTTGGACAGCAATCTTTTTATTAAATATCCTTATTGCAATGATTTGAAAATAAAGTTGTCTCAGATCAAAAATATTGCTTTCCAAAAATAATAGGGGTATGTTTTGTTCTTCCTATAGATAATTTTAATAAGCCACTTTTGAATCACGTCAATGGTTTTTAAGTAGCTTTTTGTAACTCCCCCCATGCTATTAATCCATACGAGTGTGATTGTGCTAAAGCGTAGTACAGAATTTCAAGTTGGTTAATGGCGAAAATGTTTTTGTTAAATCTAAACAGTGGCAAAAGGGTTCTTAATTTTTTCGTGACATAGTCGACATGATAATTCCATCTTAAGTGACTGTCAATGTAAACTCCGAGCTTTTAGAGTGTGTACACTTTTTTATTTCGACAATTTTTGAGTTGTGAGAAAATACTAAGGATTCATATTTCGGTAGTTTGTTAGTGTAACTACTAAATGACATAAAAAATGTTTTTTGGAAGTTAATACTAAGCATATTATTGTTAAACCAATCAATAATTTTTTGAAAATCTTTAGTAACTAAGTCATAAAGTTCTTCCCAAGTGTTTGCTTTGTACTGAAGTCCGGCATCATCAGCATAACTTGTCAATTTGGCACTGCTATCAACCTGATAAAGATCATATTAAAAAAGACAGGCCCCCAAAGTTTTATGGCATTGTCATCAACGCCAATATTTTGTAACTTCTTTATCATCAGGTTGTGTGATATTGTATCAAAGGCTTTGGTCAGATCAACAAAAATACAGATAGACGGAGTACTATTATCCATTGAATCATATACTTTTGTAACGAAATCCGCTAACGCATCCTCAGTTGATCTGCCTTTCCTGAACCCATATTGATTTTCAGACAATATATTTTCGGTTTCGAGATGGTTCACTATGCGCTCCTTTAAAACTTTTTCATAGATCTTAGAAAGATTACGGAGTAGAGAAATTGGTCGATAATTTTTCATTTCTTGTGGATCTTTTATAAAATCTTCATCAAAAAGTCCGCCGAAGTCAATTTTTGACGCTATGGCCCCGGACTATTACTACTACTACAGCAGTTAAGTGATAATGGCGGACAGCAGTTGGTCGATACTCTTTGCAAACACTCCTGTTTTTCATTCATTTCTACAGCAAGGTTAGGGTTGTTTCCTAATTTAGGAGGATTGAAGACTGAGCGTTTTTTTTTTATTTGTCAAACATACTGTGTTTATTGTATTACAATCCAGTCAATAAGACTAATAAGCAATGTTGTTTTAACTTAATTTACTAGAAGAGTCAGATTTAAACAGGGTTCACTTAAAAGTTCTTCCCTCTGTGCTTCATCTGTAACTCACAATTGTGTTGTGTTTATACCATTATTTTGTTTTATAAAATTCATTTAGTTCACTAGCTCAAACGGCTTCATTCTTTTTAGTCTCCGGCACCCGCACATGGTTAACATTGTTGTTTCGCGGACGGAGATTCATCGTAACACTCCTTCGTTCAAAGGGGTTGTAAGCAAGCAGTTTTAAAAAACTTTTGAGTTTATTTGTTGGCATTTTGGAGCTTTGATTGCTGTTTGGCTATCTGAGAATAATGCATTTACAAAGGTTCAAAGTACAATTGGAATACTGGATAGAAAAAACGACAACAAACACCACAGAACGCCAAACGAAATGTTTATTAAGGTTATGTATAAACGTGGGTGAGATAGAGGTGGGCTATACAGAATTTGACCAGTCATGTGAACTTAACTGGACGACAGTAGCTGCGTCATCGGGTTTCCATAAAACAAATGGTATAAGGCAACCCGGTGACCTTTCAAATTCTGTAGATAACCTGTGTAAAAGTATAAACACCTTGGGCTACCATTACGCATCGGATCGCAATCATATGATTTTTGGCCGCTGTCATTACTCAGCGTGTTTTTCTAGTTAGAGTCCCTGTATGTTGACATACTTGGATAATATAAATAATATAAAATACAAATAAATAAATAAATAAATGTTTATTTTCAATCTTTCAAGGTACAGTAATTTAACTTAACTAAAGTGAATTAAAAGAATTGGAAATGGAAAAACAAGTGAAAATAAACAAAAACACATGAAGTGGTATTACCCACTTGTTGCGTAAAAGTCATTAGATTTTAAAGGCATAATAATCTAGAGTTTCATTTTTAACTGATTGGATTAAATTGTCACTATTGGGTTAGCTGGTCACTATCGGGTTAACTTGTCATTATCGGGTTAAGATCGGATTTGAAGAGACACTCTCGGGTTTTTAAAGACACTATTTTGAAATTCACACATTTTGTGAAAAAAAGTATACATAATTAAAATGTTGGTTTTAATGAAACAATTTTTCAATTTCTATATTGGTTCTTACAACTTATTTTTTTTTATTGTTTTACTTTTTTAATTTTACTAGGTATTAAGTTAAATAATTTTGGTACAATCGAAGTTATGCATTTGGTTCCTATTACCTTATTCGACCTTAAGGTTTTTGTTTTTTTGCTTTACAACGCTTCTAGTTGTATGTGGGTGGTGGTAAATCTCAATTTTTTCTTTTCTATTAAGAATTCTTATGGCAACTTTTTGACAAAACAATTGCCTTATGTTTAAAAATCTAGAATCATCAAACAACTTTTCAGGTGGATATTTTAAGTTTTTATTATAGATTACTTTAATGATCCATTTTTGAGTGGTTTTTAGTTTGTTAATGTTAAACTCGTTGACTCCTCCCCACCCACAAATACCATAGGTCAAATGAGATTGAACCAGAGCATAATACAATGTTCTAAGCTCCGGTAATTTAAGGTGCATTCTGAAACATTTAAATCTAGATATTAGGTATCTCAGTTTATTGGTTAAGTGTTTTATTTGCAAATTTCAACGTAAATGTTTGTCAGATATAATTCCTAGGTATTTGGCAGGATTTTACAGTGTGCAAGTCTGATATCTTCAAGCTATCTATTTCGGGAGCTCCAGAGGCATAAGAAGAGAATGTGATAAAATTGGTCTTATTTGTATTTAAAGTTAATGTGTTATAGTCAAACCAAGCTTTTAGTTTTTTTAAATCTTCCTCAGCATTGTATTTTGTTTCGCACCAAGATTTAGTTTTTACAAAAAGAAAGGTGTCATCAGCGAAACTTCCAGCACTACCCTTTAAATCCAGCTCAAAGATATCATTCATATAAACAATAAACAAAAGTGGACCAAGGACCGTGTCCTCAGGAATGCCGTATTCCACATTTTTCATAGAACTAAAATGTTCTTCAATTTTAACAGATTGTTTTCTATTATTTAAGTAACTTTTTATTATATATTAATATATCCAAATATGTCAACATACAGGGACTCTAATTCTAGTGTGGAGTCTTACCTTTATTACCCGGATAGAAGTTTAAAATTACAGTGTTCAGTCTTTCTCTTGCGACGAGCTTCTCTAGCAGAAGCGATTGATAGGTAACATTCTGAAATCCAAAGAAAATACATGGTTAATTGCGAGTTCCAACTTTTTTTACTGGATTTACAATGACTAAGCAACTGAGACTTTCGGCCAGGGGCAGGGGACCGATACTTGCAATGAGATTCGTATACGAATGTATATAAAGAATTAACTCCCAGTTAGATTTTTATAACAAAGTTTTAAACAGGAACCGATTATCGGAATGAATTTATAAGAAACACCAATTTTCTTATAGCGCTTGTGTACCTGTGATTTTTTATGTTATACAGTGTGATTTTGAGAACCCTATAAATCCACCCTCACACCTACTACTCTGTCGTCTTTAAGAAGCAGCTGTAGAAACTTTACGTTTTGAGAAAAACGGGTTTAAAATTTTATAGTATTTTATTGTCTTATAATTTTTAAATTTTATTTTATTTAATCGGTTTAGACCGTTTTTCTACGTTGTCCGACGCCTATTCTCCACCTCCTTCGATCCTGACAATCATCTTCTGTCAGATTTTTTTGACTCATTGATCTTTGGATTGACTGTTGCCATTCTAGTTCAGGACGCCCTTTTTTTCTGCGCCCTATTGGTTGCCATTCTAGGACCTGCATTGGTAATCTTTCGTCGTTCATCCGTTGTACGTGGCCGTACCATATCAGCTGTCTTTTAGTGATGTCATCCGTTATGCTTCCTCGATTCCCATTCTTTCTTTCATTTCTTATGTGATCTGTTCTAGATATTCTCATTGATCTTCTTATTGCACTTTATTTCGACCCTTTCCATTTTTGTTTTGTATTTTTCTGTTACGCGACAAGTCTCTACTCCATACAACAGCGTGCTTTTCACCATTGTTGCATATATGTTTCTTTTTTATCTCTCTGCTATATAAAATACTTTTAAGACATCCAATAACCTTTTTGCTTTTACTATTCTTTTTTCCAGTTCTTTACAGTCTGTTCCTGTCTTATCAAATGTGACACCCAAGTATACATACTCATTGCAAGGAGATATTACTTGTCCATTGTCTAGTTCAAACTCACTGGATTCGTTTCCAATACATAAGTACTGTGTCTTGTCCACGTTCACTGTTAATCTCCACTTTTGGTATTCTTCCATTAACTTTCTCATCATATACTCCATGTCTTCTTTATCATTAGCTACAATTACTTGGTTGTCAGCAAACTGTAGTGTGTATATGGTAAATCGGTCGTTAAGTTGTATTCCCATGCCGTGCACTTTACGTTTCCAGTTTTTTAGAGCTACTGCGATATATATTTTAAAAAGAGTTGAAGAAATACAACATCCCTGTTTTAAGCCTTTTGTTACCAGGAATTCTTTTGAAAGTCGATTTCCAATTTTAATTTTAGATTTTGACCCTTTGTATAGTTCTTTTATCGCTTTTATGTATGTATGATTGATATTAGTCTGCTCTAACACTGTCCATAGTTTTCCTACTGGAACGGTATAGGTCCATAAAGGTAACATGAGTCTCTATATTTCTGGCGCTCCTTTTCTTAATTACTTGTTTAAGACAAAAACATTATCACTACAAGATCTGCCTGCACGAAACCCACTTTGCTCTTCTTCTTCTTCTTTTAAATAAAAAGTTTAAAAAATAAATGGATCCATGACGGATCTGACACCTTCCTAGCTAGCCTATTATCATACTTTAAGTAAAGTCATGATAATATAATAGCTTTGAAAACAGTTTTTTGTAAATATCTCAGAAACTAAAGCATCTACGAAGTTTTTGGTTATAACACGAATTATTGAGCAAAAAATAGTCTACTATATTCAGTGTATTGATATGATGCTCCGTTAAAAAGTTAGCATTTTTAAGTTTTTAATTGTCAAAAAACTGTCATTAGCTGTAATGGATTTTTTGAAATCTAAAGAGAGTGTCGGACACTGTTTTACTTAAAAATTTTATGAAAATCGGTTTAAGAGCTATCGTGTTACGAACAAAAATAATATACACACATACACATACAGACATCACGACGATATTGCTAGAATAGGTCAATAGGCCATTGCTACGCGGCTAGGAAGGTAATAAAAGCGGGACGGCAGTACTACTTTCTACGCAAAATAGTTTTCCTAAAAGGAAATCACAGAAACTCATAAAGCACAAAATATTTGTATGCCTTAGTTCTATTGACAGTTTTTAAATCGTATTTATTTGATAGTTATAATATTTATATTAAAACAATCTAAGATATAAAGTGAGAATATTAAAAATTAAACCCATCTTAGAAAACAGCCCAGTAAACCTATTGGTTTACTATTACTACTACTAGCTGCTATATTTTTGAGATACATATACAGATTTTTACAAATTATGCCTGGCAAACTTTGACCCATTTTGTCGAAAATGTAATTCACAATATAAATTTGAAAACCGCGTTCGCTAGCTCCTGTAGTTTCAATTCAATTCAATTCAATTCAATATATATTTATTTACAGCTTACTTTTGTATAATTAACAATTTTTCTTTTCGCACCATTTTGCAGTAAATAAATATATTTTGTATGCATTTTAAAGTCCCAGGGACTTGTTTGCAAAAATAAAATATTTTATTTATTGGCATGGCAAATTTTAAATTATTCTAATCTATTTCAAAAGAGTTGTCTATTCCTAATTTAATAACTAATCAAATACTGGAAATATTTCATCTAAATATAAAGGAAATAATAATACTAATAATTTTTTGTAATATCTAGCCTTAATTCACTATATATATATATATATATATATATATATATATATATATATATATATATATATATATATATATATATATATATATATATATATATATATATGTTAAGTACCTACTCATTTTATGTTATTTTTTTTTAATCATTTGTCGCTGGTCGGGATTGTGATCTAAATAAGGGAAAAGTGTCCTAATCAGTTTTTTTGTCTGTATTAGTAGAGGTTTTTGTCATAATAGGTAATTTATATTTTTTACTTATATTTTAAAATTATATTTTCTTAGGGTTTTTATTATCACATAATAAAGTTTTGTAAGATGATTATCTAAAAAAAAATTATATCTCAAAAATTCTGACTTCGACGAACTTTCACGTTATGACAAATATTTTTGAAAATGTCATTTTTAATCTATTCTTGAAAACCTCATTTTACTACCTGCTGCCTTGGTTGTTGAATTATGATTTGAAGTCCTCCACTGCCCCCTTACAGCTCCTCAGCACCACCAAAATTTTATAGCTTATCCACGAGTGCCGCAAAATTTTTGTGACAAATTTGGTTCAAATCGGTTTATTGGTTTTTGAGTTATTGTCTTCCAGGCAGACATACACCCTCACAAAATTTGGCAGTTAGGCCTTTTTTTACACAAATAACATATTCTGAGTGAAAATGGATGGCTAAAAATGACTTATCTAGGCATCTAGATATTTTTAATTCCCGCCTTACCGTGCAGTCTTCGTCCTCTTGCTCAGAATATATATATCTAAGATATAAAGTGAGAATATTAAAAATTAAACCCATCTTAGAAAACAGCCCAGTAAACCTATTGGTTTACTATTACTACTACTAGCTGCTATATTTTTGAGATACATATACAGATTTTTACAAATTATGCCTGGCAAACTTTGACCCATTTTGTCGAAAATGTAATTCACAATATAAATTTGAAAACCGCGTTCGCTAGCTCCTGTAGTTTGTAAGATATGATTATCTAAAAAAAATTATATCTCAAAAATTCTGACTTCAACGAACTTTCACGTTATGACAAATATTTTTGAAAATGTCATTTTTAATCTATTCTTGAAAACCTCATTTTACTACCTGCCTTGGTTGTTGAATTATGATTTGAAGTCCTCTAGTGCCCCCTTACAGCTCCTCAGCACCACCAAAATTTAATAGCTTATCCACGAGTGCCGCAAAATTTTTGTGACAAATTTGGTTCAAATCGGTTTATTGGTTTTTGAGTTATCGTCTTCCAGGCAGACTTACACCCTCACAAAATTTGGCAGTTAGGCCTTTTTTTACACAAATAACTTATTCTGAGTGAAAATGGATGGCTAAAAATGACTTATCTAGGCATCTAGATATTTTTAATTCCCGCCTTTTTCAGTTTTTCCAGATCGTATGAACCCTGTTTAAACTGTTCTTACCGTGCAGTCTTCGTCCTCTTGCTCAGAATTCAATTCTCGATCCTGAGAAATGTCCTGCAAAAAGAAAAACATGGGAAATAATTCACGTAAAACGTGCAGTTTGTGGTAAAATGTCCGGGACAAGTAAGGGAGTGCCATTCCATAGGTATTTGGATTTTTCTTTATAATTTCTTAATAAAGTGAAGAGTGGTTTGTAGATGCCATGAAACAGTCTGCATGGTGTCTACAATAAATCTGCACAATTAATTTTTAAAAAACTACAATTTTAATCCGCAATTTGATACATTTTTACCCGATCAACTAGTTTTTAGAAAAAAATAATAGACAAAACCTTTTTTGACAAATGGCAAATAATGTAGTGACATAACCAAAACCATAACTGACGCATGCGCTGATACCGAAATCCTAATGCCTTACACTGTACCCTTCACGCTCAATGTGCATGAATTAAATAGGTAAATAAAATAAATATTATAGGCGCCACTGAAGGACATATACAATATTTTCATGCCGCTCTAATATTTAACAAAACATAACTTACATCTTCGTCAACCAACTTTTCCAACTCGGCAAATATGTCAAAGGGGGTCGTGAGTTCCAAGGTCTCCGACTTGACGGACCCTATAGAATCCTGGTCAGTACCGCTACTGCTGTAGAAAGTCGGCCGGGGCGAGTTGAAAACCTATAAAGTAAGTCCATTAAAAATTTCGATATACAGGGTGTCCCAAATAAAAGAAACTACATTGGTATTTCGGAAACGGTAAGAGATACGAGTTTGTTTAAATGAGAAAAAAGTTGCGCTATTTTAAGCCCAATCAGATGCCGTATCATTACAAGCTTATTATACATGGTTGAAAAGCTCTTTTAATGCTCTATTTATTGACTTATAAATTCAATATGGCGGTCATAAGAAATAACAAAGTTGACTATAATTTAAAAAAAACTAGAAGGCCTAGAAAAAATTTGTTAACATCATTTGATTGGTCGTAGTTGCTTATACCAAACTACCACATCTTGTTTGCAAGATGGCGGCGATATTTCAGTTTTTAAAAAGCACAATTTTTAGTTTTTGCTTGATATTTTAGTAACCCCTGCATATATCTTTATTATTGATACAGCACCTGATTGGGCTTAGAATAGCCCTTCTCATTTAAACAAACTCGTATCACTTACCGTTTCCGAAATCCCCATGTAGTTGCTTTTATCTGTACTATAGAGATTTCTTGAAAAATGTAAACAGCAGTTTTTACTAGACATGATCAAGCGAGGGCTCAAGACAACTTGTGTTTTTTTGATTAAAGGTTTAACTCAATTTCTGCTTTAAACGCAAAAATGTGTTGGTTCATAAATCAAATTCCACCTTAAATGCAATTTTTTTAAAAACTGATTTTTTTTTAAATTTTACTCATTTGAAAAATAGATATAACCATATATTGCTACCCTGGTGTAAGTAGTTCTCGAGATATCGCAATTTTTTTAGAACATGTTTAAGCCAAATTGGCAGCTTTACTATTAAAAATTGTTTAAAAAAAATAAAATTTCAGATTCTTTAACTGGTAGAATGAATGTCCCAAAAACTATTAAAATTGAAAAGATTGTCTCTCAAATCTCCTTTTTCATCGTTGATTTCATATACTGATATGACCCACTGGCGAAAATTCCAGACGTCTATGGACTTTTTTGACCTTGGACTCGGATGCAGCGTCGAAAAATACATACAAATATCATCATCTGTCTTACGGATCTCGAAATTTCTTGTTCTTGTGGGTTTGTGTAATTTGACGTAAAAGTTCAAAAATCAGCTGCATATTGATGTGATGCTCCGTTAAGAAGTTAGCATATTTTATTAACTGTCATTAGTGGTTTTTGTACTAAATCTAATCAGCTCTTTAAATTATTGTACACTATTTTACCTGAAAATTTCATGAAAATCGGTTAAGCGGTTTAGGAGCTATCGTGTTGCGGACAGACATACACACACACACACAAGGACAGACGTTACGACGAGATTGCTAAGATAGGTCAACAAAATCGTGACAGGACCTGGCAGGACTTGACAGAACCTGGCATGACTTGACAGGACCTGGCATGACTTGACAGGACCTGGCAGGACTTGACAGGACCTGGCAGGACTTGACAGGACCTGGCAGGACTTGACAGGACCTGGCAGGACCTGGCAGGACTTGACAGGACCTGGCAGGACTTGACAGGACCTGGCAGGACTTGACAGGACCTGGCAGGACTTGACAGGACTTGACAGGACCTGGCAGGACTTGACAGGACTTGGCAGGACCTGGCAGGACTTGACAGGACTTGGCAGGACTTGACAGGACCTGGCAGGATTTGACAGGACCTGGCAGGACTTGACAGGATCTGGCAGAACTTGACAGCACCTGGCACGACTTGACAAACCTGGCTTGGCAGGACCTGGCATGACTTGACAGGACCTGGCAGGACTTGGCAGGACTTGACAGGACCTGGCAGGACTTGACAGGACCTGGCAGGACTTGACAGGACTTGACAGGACCTGGCAGGACTTGACAGGACCTGGCAGGACCTGGCAGGACTTGACAGGACCTGGCAGGACTTGGCAGGACTTGACAGGACCTGGCAGGACTTGACAGGGCTTGACAGGACCTGGCAGGACTTGACAGGACCTGGCAGGATTGACAGGACCTGGCAGGACTTGACAGGACCTGGCAGGACTTGACAGGACCTGGCAGGACTTGACAGGACCTGGCAGGACTTGACAGGACCTGGCAGGACTTGACAGGACCTGGCAGGACTTGACAGGACCTGGCAGGACTTGACAGGACCTGGCAGGACTTGACAGGACCTGGCAGGACTTGACAGGACCTGGCAGGACTTGACAGAACCTGGCAGGACTTGACGGCACCTGGCACGACTTGACAAACCTGGCAGGACTTGGCATGACTTGACAGGACCTGGCATGACTTGACAGGACCTGGCAGGACTTTATAGGACCTGGCAGGACTTGACAGGACCTGGCAGGACTTGACAGGACCTGGCAGGACTTGACAGGACCTGGCAGGACTTGACAGGACCTGGCAGAACTTGACAGGACCTGGCAGGACGTGCCAGGACCTGGCACGACTTGACAGGACCTGGCAGGACTTGACAGGACGTGGCAGGACCTGGCAGGACTTGACATGACCTGGCAGGACTTGACAG
Organism: Aspidapion aeneum; assembly: GCA_963576565.1. Taxonomy (NCBI): domain Eukaryota; kingdom Metazoa; phylum Arthropoda; class Insecta; order Coleoptera; family Brentidae; genus Aspidapion; species Aspidapion aeneum. The sequence goes on from OY755039.1 coordinate 32,645,877, forward strand.
GACCTGGTAGGACTTGACAGGATCTGGCAGGACTTGACAGGACCTGGCAGGACTTGACAGGACCTGGCAGGACTTGACGGGACCTGGCAGGACTTGACGGAACCTGGCAGAACTTGACAGGACCAGGCAGGATTTGACAGGACCTGGCAGGACTTGACAGGACTTGACAGTACCTGGCAGGACTTGACAGTACCTGGCAGGACTTGACAGGACCTGGCAGGACTTGACAAGACTTGACAGGTCCTGGCAGGACTTGACAGGACCTGACAGAAAATGACAGGACCTTGCAGAAATTGACAGGACCTGTCAGGAAATGACAGGACCTGGCAGGACTTTACAGGACTTGACAAGACCTGGCAGGACTTTACAGGACCTGGCAGGACTTGACAGGACCTGGCAGGACTTGACAGGACCTGGCAGGACTTGACAGGACCTGGCAGGATTTGACAGGACCTGGCAGGACTTGACAGGACCTGGCAGGACTTGACAGGACCTGGCAGGACTTGACAGGACCTGGCAGGACTTGACAGGACCTGGCAGGACTTGACAGGACCTGGCAGGACTTGACAGGACCTGGCAGGACTTGACAGGACCTGGCAGGACTTGACAGGACTTGACAGGACCTGGCAGGACTTGACAGGACCTGGCAGGACTTGACAGGACTTGACAGGACTTGGCAGGACCTGGCAAGACTTGACAGGACCTGGCAGGACTTGACAGGACCTGGCAGGACTTGACAGGACCTGGCAGGACTTGACAGGACCTGGCAGGACTTGACAGAACCTGGCAGGACTTGTCAGGAGCTGGCCAGACTAGTCAGGACCTGGCCAGACTTGTCAGGACCTGGCAAGACTTGACAGGATCTGGAAGGACCTGGCAGGACTGACAGGACCAACAAAAATATGGTCCTTAACATCAAAACATATACAAAATTTTTGTTATCAATCAGCCCCTCAAACTTAGGTTGTAAGATGGCACAGTTAGATAACAGATACGTAAAAGAAAATACATAATACTGTTTTTATGTATTTTAACTATGTGGCCCATTATTAAAAATAAGATTTAGATTTTTTTCACTAGAAATTAAAATTTTATTTGTTGACTGATTTCTTGTTTAGTCTGTTGTAAAATATTAGTATCTAAATTTTAAATATCTACTAACTAAAAAGATTTTTATTATTTATTCTTCTATTTTATTTTTAAATTTTTTACTAAATCTTTTTTGTTTTTTTACTTTAGATTTAAGTATTAGCTTTGTCAATAAGAGTATTGTAGTCTTGGACAATAAAGCATGTTTTGATTTGATTTGAATAGAATATAAAATAAAATAATTTTTTGTCAACTAAATGTTTCCAGTTTTTTTGCAAATATCTATCTACAAAGGGAAAAACCAATGAAACTCTGACTTTTCATTATTTTTCCAAAATTTTAAGACATAATGGGTGGAATTTTCTGATTTCTGTTGTGTTCTTTAGTCAAAAATGAGAATTAAAAAGGTGTCAAAAAATTTAGGAAAATGGAGGACATAAAAAATACTTGGTGAATTTTTACATTAGGAAAAATTTTTAAACAATCTTAGTTTATCTGTTTTTGTTTGAAAATCCTGAAGCTAAAAATAATTGCTCCAGATGTGTGTGTAGGTATGACTAATTGCACATTACACTATTCAAATAATTCCCCAAATACATACCGATGATGAGGCTGTCAAGGATGATGTAGATGGATAATCCTGGGGGCATAGCAGTGGTAAGGAGGCATTGGCTGCACGGTTGGGCTTAAATTTCTTTATTGCTCTCTAAAAAAGGTTAAGTTTCTAAACAGTGTTTCTCCAAAAATCTTGGACACAGATTTTGATTTAAAAAAGAAAGTTGAAAATTTTTTACACCTATTGTGGACAGCCAATTACCCCTGAGTAATTAAGCAGAACATCAAAATTAGTTTAGTGATTTTGATATACAATTTTAAGTGGTTTCTTCACTTTTGGCTCATACTGTACATGTGCATTAGATAGACAAACTGCCACCCACATGCAAACAATTTAAACCTTCAAACATTGTTTAAACCAACCAATTTCTGATTGTCAGCTTCCAATTTTTGTCTCTTCATCACTAAGCTTCTTACAAAATTTTGGCCTGTTAGATCAGTACAAAAAAGGGGTCCTCTAGTGTGGACTACAACACTTACTTCTCCCTCCTCACATGCTGCCTCCAGGCTTTGCATCATTGGAACTGCTTCTCAAAACCATTCAGAACATCAAATTCATTATATTTAGTTCTTAGCTGCTATTGGGATTCTCGTCACATTTGGCATCTATAACAATATTACAACTAAGTAAGTAGGTAGGTAAGTGCAGAACATTTTCAGAGTAGGTCACGCAATAGGTACTTCTCCAACCCCTAAGAGCTAATCTCATAGACTATTTGGCACATTTCTGAGTAGCAGGAATTTCTTATTTGATAAAATGTGTAGGTAAATGACTGATTGTGTAACAAAAGTGAGAAATGTATACACAAATTATAAAAACCCTTCCTAATCACCACTGTAATACAAAAAATAGTTTGTGAAATTGGCTAAATGTTTTTGTCTAAAACAATCCTTTTTTAATTTTTGAGTCCGTTCTTAGCCTTCTCTTGAAAACTGTTTAATAACATTAAAAACTGTTTTTTTTTTAAATAATGACTGGTAGAATAAAAAAGTGACCCCTACATTTTGCCCTATTAAGGGTGTCAAGGTGTAATAATATAGCAGCTAATAAATTAATAATATCTAAAATATGTATATTTTGCCAGAAACTAACCATTGAAATTTCCAATGAAGATTTGAGAAAGTTTGTTTCCCATGTTATGATCATTAGTAGGTCAAAAAACTATATTAAATACCTTGCCTTTACTCCAGAGTGTTTGCCCACTACATTGGTTTATCTACATGGGGCCAAAATGGCATTTTGTCCACATTTTCTAAATGGAAAGTTAGCTCACAAGACCGCAAGGGTAACCTAACCCCTAATGTGTCAAAACTCTACTGTGGTTTAAAAAATATGAATGCACTCTAATTTTTTGGAAGCTAAACTAAAAATAAACAAAGTTGGATAAACAAACTGGTCGAATGCAACTTAAACTTGGTCCAATTTTGAAAAAATCAAAGTTTTTTTGGTAAAAATTAGAGAAAAACCCAGTTTACAAACATACTGGGATTTTGACAGATCGCACGACAGCTGCTGGGTGACAGACGCACTGTTGCCCAGTGTTGCCAGGAACTTTTGAAAATATTACCAGACACAAGGATGCGTATTACCAGAATCTGGGAAAAATGACCGTATTTTTTGTAGGCACTTTTTTTTGTTGATGAAAATTCCTTTTTTACAAGCATGCGGTAAACAGCTCTTAACTCATTCATTTACGTGAGAAAAGTACCACCGGACCGCACTGCGTGCATGTAAATTTTATAATTTACAGAATGGTGTTTTGGTTTTCAGAATAAGTATTCAAGAGCGGATTTGAGAGGGGGTAACGTGGTAATTACCCCCGCCCTAGACTAAAATATACGTACGTTTAGTTAATAAATATAGGGCTAACCGCATAATAACCCCCGCTAGAAAAAAAATTATGCACGCAAATAGTTTTTCCGTCGACCATAACCCCCCCTTACTTTGATCCAGATCCACGCCTGTACGTATTTAACGTCAAACAATGACGATAGCAAAACAAAAATATTGTTTGACTTTTTTAACGCTTGTATTAAGACAAGAGAGTAAACGACTCTGTCTTTTCAAACGAACATCATTAAATTAAAATGAAGATACTTAACAAAATAAAACATTATTTTTTTTATATTTCTGCACTTACTACAGTTTGCCTAAACTCAGCTATAGCTATGAGCCGGTCGTTCGGGCAAACAGCAATTTGACTTGCCGCAACGTCCGGCCGCGAAAAAGCATCAAATCAATATGTCAAATTTTGGAAGACCTGTATAGATTTAAGCTCTCTGTTTATCAGAGTGCCTATGGAATACCTTGGTTGCTATGGTGTAACTGTAAAAATTTTAAATAAAAATTAAAAACAAACTATTTCTAGTTTATTTTCCTCGCGCTTTTGGATAAATTATAATCAAGTAATCATATTTTTCCGCACCCTTGAATTTTTTTGTTCTTTAATGCTTGACAGAACCCCGCTCAGCGTCGTTCTGTGAACAGCATTTGCGTGCGAAAAAATCTACTTTTCGCACTTGTTAAGGCAAATGTCTGTATTAATTTAACCCGTCTTCTACCTATAAGGTACCTACGAGCGCACTACTTTATTATTTAATGTCAACAAAAATTTTGCTAGTAGGTATTAATTTGCAAGTATATTACGTGACATGATTTTAATATTTTATTTCAATATTTATTCATTTAATGCGAACCCCAGAGGGCAAGCAAAAAAGTTTTAAAAAATAGTAGAGTATAGGAGTAGTAGTAGAGTTCAACAAAAATAAATCGATCTATGACAGATCTGATAGATCCTAGTTTGCCTACTAGCGCAATTCAAGTGAACTCAAAGATAATATATCAGCCTTGAAAACCGGTTTTTGTAAATATCTATATCCTGAAAACCGCAAATTGATCCGTTAAATAGAAGGCATTTTGTAAATTTTTTAATTGTCAAAAAACATTCATTAGCATTAATGGATTTTGACCAAATCCTAATCAGCTCGCTACTGTGTCGAACACTATTTTACCTAAAAATGTTATAAAAATCGGTTCAGTGGCTCAGAAGCTATTGTGTTACGGACATACATACATACATACACACCCACAAACCCACACACACATACACACACACACAAACACACAAACAGAGATCTCACGACGATATTGCTAAGATATATTAAAATACACTATGGCCAGTCTGCGTGGACTACACGAAGGTAAAAATATAGTTATTTAGAAAAATTTAATAAGTCATCGTCAACTGACATTAAAAAAAAAACGATCTTTATTAGCGTCACCAATTTCGAATAATGACCTTAGTAGTTCATGCAATAGAAAAAAAGCGCGTTGAACTACCCTAATGCCGTAAATAATTTCATAGTTCTTATTTAGGGACACTGGGCTACCGGTTTTAAAAAGTTACTGTAGATTAAGCTTTTGCTAATGACTAATTTACCAATTGAGACTAAATTTCCGTAGATTCCGGTAATGTCCGTGCTACTGGCAACACTGGACAGACGTCAACGGAGCGACGTCACCGTAATCCGACCAATCACGTTGCTCGATTTCAGTCGACGGTTTAAGGAACAGGTAAATTCGACTGAAGTTCTTGGGCAAATCTCTTGGTCACGTGATTTAGGGTGCGTGTCCATTAATAGCACAAAAAGTTCTCTCGTTCGACAGTTAATTTTTACTCTTGGTCTATTTTAGAAAACTACCGTAAATTTGCACTTTCCTGAGCGAGAGTAGCTACTCAGTACACAGCAGCTCTATACTCGCGCTCCTCTGGAAGCTGACAGCCTCACTCCATGTGTAAAACATGAGCAGTTTTTGTTTTCTCCTTACAAATTTACCTTTGTTTTGAAAACCCTTTTAATTTATTGTCTCCGTTCCTACTTCTATAGGGGGGGGGGCTGGCTTGCATGAGCTTAATTTTAATTCTCCACAGCAAAAACTAATCATTACCAGGTCGTTTGGTAAAATAAGTGCATACCAAAAAAATAGCGGCTTTTAATGCGCCGCGGGCGAAAATTTAAAGGAAAGTGGAGTTTTGATAAGGACGAAATTGTTTATACATTTCCCCCTAGCAACAGGTTACACAAATATAAAGTTAAGTTGTCTAAGTTTTGGCGCTATTAAGATTTTTATAGGCTTTTTAAGGATGAAGTTTTAAGTGAGTAGTTTGTGTTGGATTTAGGATAAATTTAATAAAATTATTTCTTATCTAGGGACAAATGATAGAATTTTACTTTTATTGTTTTTTGCCGATTCGGTAATTAGTTATAATTAAAATTAATTAATATTACATTTTTTCGCTTTATTATAATATACTTCTATGTATGTGAGCCTTTGTGTGCCTTTATTGGCCGAAGTTTTCGCGAATAATCGCGTGTGCTTCTCGCACTCTGATACTATGGAGAGAAGATCAAGGGCTCGTTCTATTTCGATTTCGACTTCAGCATATAAGGTAGGCCAATATTTTACTAGCTTGAAGGTTCACCGCGGAAATTATTTTTACTATTTTCGAACCGGTCTATTTGTTTCACCCGCGATCCCATAAAAGGATCCAAAAGCCATTTTGGGTTTTTTTCAGCTTGAAAGGGTGTTTATATATTAAAGCTTGAAAACAATTAAAAGTTCGTTAAGCGCAAGAGTTTTTGAGCTTCAGTGGATACAAACTGAGCGATGGACAGACAGACCGATATAGCGTCAGGAATTGTGCTTTTAAAAATGAAATGGATTATTGACCGATAAAGTGAGTTGAGTCTGAGTTGAGGAGAAATTTAGAATTGGTTCTAGATTTGCGCCGCAGTCGAAAATTTGGAGATAAATATACTTAAAATGATATATTTTACACATTTGGAATGCTTTAAAAGGTTTTTTAGAATACTATATTTGGTTGCTACATTTTTCTGGGGGGGAAAACTCTGGAGGGGGCCTGGAACCCCCTGTAGTTACGCCAGTGGTTTACTCATATACATAATATTCCAATACCCACGGTAATTTCCAACACATGATGCAAACATAACTTCTAACGGTCCTGTCCTGATTGGTTGCTTTCAATAGGGTGACCATATGTGTTTAGCGTAAAAGTAGGACATCAGAAGCAAAAAAGCCGGATTTCCAATAAAAAAGCCGGACAAAACCGGCCATGTTGAAAAACCTGCATTTGCATAAAAACCAATAAAAAGGTGCAAAAATTAATGAAGCCATGGGGCGAGTCTCAGCCCCATGCTTCCTACTTAGATATTGCAAAAAAAACTAAGCTAACAAAAGGTGTTCGTGGGGGTAGGGAGGAGTAAGATGGCTTAACACACCTCAAGATGAATAAAAAATTGCAATCTTAATAATAAAATACTAGAAAAAGAAATAAATAGGTACATTTTAGAAAAAATTGCGCCACAGACAAAAAATTACGCCACGCCGCAAGCAAAAAAGGTACTTTTCGTAGAAATTGGCGCCGTAAAAGACAGTTGAATAATTAAAAAAAAAACATTTCGGGAAAAATGTATGCTTTTCACAAAAAATCGCAATTTGTATGAAAAATGTAAGATAACTGCAATGTAAAAAACTACTAAAAGTTGGCCCGCAGGCAAAAGTTTTTGAAAAAAATTGCGTGATTGTAAAAAATAATCAAAAAGAGGTGAAATTAAAAAAAAATAAGCAGTTTTTGTAAAAAACAGTTTTTGCAATATGAAAAAATGACAAAAAAATTGAAAAGAATCGCTCCGCTGGCGAAAATGTTTATATTTTGAGATAAAATCGCAATAAAAACTTTTTATTTAATAAACAAAAAAAATTGAATTCTAAAACGTTTCAAAAAATTGCTCCGTAGACGAATATTTTCAAAAAATTATATGCTTTTCGAAAAAAGTTAAGCGCAGCCCCGTGAATGGATCAATTCGATCGTGATAAATTATGCTAATTTTGTTTTGGAGGCTAATTTTATGTTTGGGAGGGCTAAACCATTAATGCGTCCCTGAATGACCAAAAACAAAGGGTCCCTTGTGTGGCCAAAAAGCCGGACAAACGAAAAAGCCGGCCGGACATTTTCATTTTGCCCAAAAAGCTGGACTTGTCCGACTTTATCCGGACGTATGGTCAGCCTACTTTCAAACACATAAATATAAATATTATTTCCATATAGTGCCAATGAGTATATGACCCAGATAGATTGGCAACCGGCGAGCCTCGCAACATTGAGGGGCAGATGGCGCTGAAAAAAAACCGTCTGGTACACAATATTCAGGTACTACTAGTACGATTTAGTTGCATATGTGCGAGTTGTTAGGTTCATGCCTATCATACAAATGCCATTAGATCATAGTAGTTGTCTATTAATATTGCGTAATAAACGAATTTATTTTAGCGCCATCTGCCCATCAATGTTGCAAAGCTTGGCAACCGGCGAGCTCTATATGGGTCATATACTCATTGTATTATTCCAATACCCACGGTACGATGTATGATGCAAACATATGATCTGAAATAGCAATATAAATGGGCATAAGTCTATCCCTTAGAGTAAGAAAAACTCTAAGGTCTATCCTTTTTGTGGTCCTTAAGATAAAATGTCCTGATGATACTGGTTATACTTTTAAACATGCATATTATTTTATTCCTGTATTTGTCACGTCAAATCATCGGCGCACAGTTGACAAAAACTATATCTATGTTAATTTGGTATCTATGCATTTTTCGTATCTTTATATTTCTGAATGATTGCATCAAACGCCACTCATTGTGTAAAACAGGGAGTATTGGAATATTACGTATATGAGTTTACTCACTTTGGGGTCCAAAGTTTAAACTATTATAAATTTTTTGAAGTGTAAACTTCTTTAGGCGCGTTTAGCAGTTTTTGTGGGCACTGAATTGAACTGAGCCCTCAGGCTCGGCTATGTAACGCTCATTCAGGTGAAGTCGGCTCGAGTCGACTAACTGTGAGAGGAACATTCAGCGAGCGATATGATGATGCAGATGAAGGCGAGTATTATTAAATTTCGCCATGTTGTTTACACTTCTGCCGTGTGGTCTTAAGCACACACAATTTTTTTTTTGGATTATTTTTTAAACTGCTTCTACCTAAGGAAAAATGGTCAAATCCCAATTAAAACTATATATCAAAATTACAATTTATTCAATATATATTAAAAAATGTATAAAATATTTTATTTTACTTACAGTCTATACTAACAATATATCTAAAGGCCTCTTTCATTCACGCGATTTTTGCCGTCTGTCGCGTGGCGGAAAAATCACGGCGCATTGTAAAATCATGTTAGTTAGTTAGTATTTGCAAGACTTTAACTACCTATTCCTTAATTATCCAAGATGTTTCAGATTTTATTCGGAAAAATTTAACAAGCAATATAACTGACAAAAAAAGTTTATAGGTATATAGTTTTGGAGGTTCATTTAAGAAATAGAGGGTGTTAAAATTAAAAAAAAAGACTTTTATTTAGATTAAAAGCCTTTGTAAAGGCATGTTTTCTTTAAACTTGGCAAGTTTGTGAAAAATGTTTACTTTTTTAATAAACTGAGTTACTCTACTACTTACTAATTGTTTGAGTTAATAACTACTAACAAAGTTTTAAATTTGTTAGTATTTTTTATTCATTTTTAACTTAGTTCGCTGGCGCGGCATTATCATTAGAATTATTCAAGTAGATCCACCTATAACAAAAAATACCTTTTATTACAAATAAACATGCCAAACTTAAAGAAAACTAGCCAAAGGGCACCAAATAACATTCTATTAACTGGTTTTTATTTTTCTTCTACGTCCACAAAATTTGTTTAATTTGAAAACTGTTGTAAACTGAACGTGTCAGACTTCAAACTAATATGTCTGACCAAAAGCTAGTATAAGATATCTAATATGTGAGTTTTTGTCATGTTTTTGGTAAAATTGTCATTTTCTGGTCCCTTCGGTAAAGGTAAAGGTAGTTTTTGCTAGAGTCCCTGTATGTTGACATAAAAAGCACACAATTTAAGGAACAAAACAAAATTAAAAACATAATGGTTAAAACTATCAAGGCAGAATAAAAACACTACTAATTTCTAACTAAAATAAAAAAAAAATTCTGTCCCGATCAGGAACACACTTCTGTAACACTGAAAAATAGCGTTACCGAAAGGGACAAATCGTGTTACCGTTGGGACAATTTCTTTAAATTTTATTATTTTCCGGCGAAGCCAAATTTATGACACAACTTCTTTTTGAGTTTTGTTCAAGATTTCAACGGTTTTGTTTGGGAAAATGTTGATTTTATTACTTGAATTAACTTATAAGTCAAATAATCCACGTTACCCAATCATCATTTACCTCAAATATATACATATTTAGTTTTCAAACGAAACGATTTATTATCAATAATAATTTAAAAACTTACCGAAATAGTTGGCCGCCATCCTTTATCACTTACTACTACTGTTTATACTAAAACCTTACGTTGCCACGTGGAATGAATTTTCTTTAGGTAAAACTTGGCTGTTACCGCCATGGGATTTCTTGTGACAAGCTGTTTTATTTTTTATTTCATTTTCTATGGATACAATATATCAAAACCTATTTGTTTACAAATCTACAAACTGAAAATTTTTATAAAAGGTAACTTTCAATTATTAGCTCGATCACTTTGAAGGCAATATTTATATTTTAAAACTTGACAAACCTTTAGTGACACGTTACCGAAGGGACATTTTTAATTTTTTTTGTTTTGATTTCTACTAAATAATTGGCGACTTTAAAGTCATGTCATAACTAAAGTTAACCGTATTCTTTATAATAAAATTTAAAAAGCTTAGGTGAGCCTCCATAATAATTTTTTTTTGGCCTGTGATAGCCAAATCTAGTAATTGGAAGTTGCACTCCTCCGTAGAACCATACATGCCTTGAATCCCTGGCATTTGTTGTAATTTATTTATGAAAAGTAAATGTCTGATGATGCTTGCATAAACTGCAACGTCACAAACGAACATAGAGGAGTTTTATTGACCGATTCCCAGGATTTTTAAAATAATTTACAATTTTAACGGTCAGGAATATTTAAGTTACAACAAATGCCAGGGATTCACGGCATGGATGGTTCTACGGAGAAGTGAAACGTACAGAAAAGTAAATGTCTGATGATGGTTAAATAAACTGAAACGTCACAAACGAACATAAAGGAGTTTTATTGACCGATTCCCAGGTTTTTTAAAATAATTTACAATTTCAACGGTCAGGAATAATATTTAAGTTACAACAAATGCCAGGGATTCACGGCATGGATGGTTCTACGAAGACGTGCAACGTACAGAAAAGTAAATGTCTGATGATGGTTAAATAAAATGAAACGTCACAAACGAACATAAAGGAATTTTGTTGACCGATTCCCAGGATTTTAAAAATAATTTACAATTTCAACGGTCAGGAATAATATTTAAGTTACAAGAAATACCAGGGATTCACGGCATGGATGGTTCTACGAAGACGTGCAACGTACAGAAAAGTAAATCATAACAAAAACATTTCATGTAAAAAAATGCCAAGTACGCGAAAATGGCATTCCGTAAAAAGAATTGAGATAAAAGTAAAGCCAAGTTCTCCAATACAAATTTCAAAATGAAAGGTTCTTACTAGTTTGGAAATGTTTTTTAAACTTTGCTATTACAGCCAAACTTCTTTAGGATGTTCAATTTAGCACTGTGCCTAAGAATCATTTACAGACGTAATAGCCAAGTTTAGAAAAATATTTCCAAACTAGTAAGAACCTTTCATTTTGAAATTTGTATTGGAGAAGTTGGCTTTACTTTTATCTCAATTCTTTTTACGGAATGCCATTTTCGGGTACTTGGCGTTTTTTTACAAGAAATGTTTTTGTTATGATTTCACTTCTTTTTTAAAGGAATTGGATAATACTTAATTTTTAAAGTAGTAAAATATGCGGAATATTGTTCAAAACTTTTGCAATGCCTTAAATTTTTGAGGTTTTAAAATTTTTTTCCATGGTTTTATCGTAGTTCCTATCAGCCTTCCAAAGCTCAGCTCTCTAGCGTTTCTGAAAGTGTACAATGTTACTTTTACATAACTTTACATGTATAGGGGAGGATAATAAATTAAAATTGTCGTGTTTTTAAATTTTGTCCTATAGTTTTATCATAGTTCCTATCAGTCTTCCAATGCTTAGCTCTCTAGCGTTTCTGGAAGTGGGTAATGTTACTTTTACATAACTTTACATTTATAGGGGGGAGAGTAAATGAAAATATTGGACTTTTTAAATTTTTTCCCAAGGTTTTATCATAATTTCTATCAGCATTCCAATGCTCAGCCCTCTAGGGTTTCTGAAAGTGGGCAATGTTAGTTTTATATAAATTTACATTTATAGGAGAGGGAAGTAAATTAAAATGTTTGTGTTTTTAAATTTTTTCATATAGTTTTATCATATTGTCTTTCAGTCTTAAAACGTTCAGCTCTCTAGCGTTTCTGGAAGTGGGCAGTGTTACTTTTACATAACTTTACATTTATAGGGGAAGGAAGTAAATTAGAATTTTGGGGTGTTTTAATTTTTTTCTATAACTTTATCATAGTTGCTATCGGTCTTCCAAAGCTCAGCTCTCTAGCATGTCTGGAAGTAGGTAATGTTACTTTTACTTAACTTTACATTTATAGGGGAGGGAAGTAAATTAGAATTTTGGGGTGTTTTAATTTTTTCCTATAGTTTTATCACAGTTCCTATCAGTGTGCCAAAGCTCAACTCTCTAGCATTTCTGGAAGTGGGCGATGCTACTTTTACATAACTTTAAATGTATAGGGGAGGGGAGTAAATTAAAATTTTGGGGTTTTTTTATTTTTTCCACTGGTTTGGTCATAATTTCTATCAGTTTGCCAAATGTCAGCTTTGTAGCATGTCTGGAAGTACAGTAGAATATTGATGATCTATACATGAGTGAGTGAGTGGCAATTTCGACGTTTTTTGAAATTTCGTAACTACTTTACTACTTTATGGAATTTCATGAAACTCAGAGGCGTTGTTAACTCCATGGAGATCTACGACTGTGCAAAGTTTGAGATTTCTAGCTCATTCCGAAGTAGAGTTTTAGGTAGGTCAAATATCGGCTGAAATGTTTCAAGAAAAGATGGTTACGGCGCGCGAACGTGGCGAGGCACTGCCGTGCCCTCAGATGTCTGATGATGGTTAAATAAACTGAAATGTCACAAACGAACATAAAAAAGTTTTATTGACCGATTCCCAGGTTTTTTTAAATAATTTACAATTTCAACGGTCAGGAATAATATTTAAGTTACAACAAATGCCAGGGATTCACGGCATGGATGGTTCTACGAAGACGTGCAACGTACAGAACAGTAAATGTCTGATGATGGTTAAATAAACTGAAACGTCACAAACGAACATAAAGGAGTTTTATTGACCGATTCCCAGGTTTTTTAAAATAATTTACAATTTCAACGGTCGGGAATAATATTTAAGTTACAACAAATGCCAGGGATTCACGGCATGGATGGTTCTACGAAGACGTGCAACGTACAGAAAAGTAAATGTCTGATGATGGTTGAATAAACTGAAACGTCACAAACGAACATAAAGGAGTTTTATTGACCGATTCCCAGGTTTTTTAAAATAATTTACAATTTCAACGGTCAGGAATAATATTTAAGTTACAACAAATGCCAGGGATTCACGGCATGGATGGTTCTACGAATACGTGCAATGTACAGAAAAGTAAATGTCTGATGATGGTTAAATAAAATGAAACGTCACAAACGAACATAAAGGAGTTTTTTTGACCGATTCCCAGGATTTTTAAAATAATTTACAACAAATGCCAGGGATTCACGGCATGGATGGTTCTACGGAGACGTGCAACGTACAGAAAAGTAAATGTCTGATGATGGTTATATAAAATGAAACGTCACAAACATAAAGGAGTTTTATTGACCGATTCCCAGGATTTTTAAAATAATTTACAATTTCAAAGGTAAGGAATAATATTTAAGTTACAACAAATGCCAGGGATTCACGGCATGGATGGTTCTACGGAGACGTGCAACGTACAGAAAAGTAAATGTCTGATGATGGTTGAATAAACTGAAACGTCACAAACGAACAAAAAAGGAGTTTTATTGACCGATTCCCAGGATTTTTTAAATAATTTACAATTTCAACGGTCAGGAATATTATTTAAGTTACAACAAATGCCAGGGATTTACGGCATGGATGGTTCTACGAAGACGTGCAACGTACAGAAAAGTAAATGTCTGATGATGGTTATATAAAATGAAACGTCACAAACATAAAGGAGTTTTATTGACCGATTCCCAGGATTTTTAAAATAATTTACAATTTCAAAGGTAAGGAATAATATTTAAGTTACAACAAATGCCAGGGATTCACGGCATGGATGGTTCTACGGAGACGTGCAACGTATAGAAAAGTAAATGTCTGATGATGGTTAAATAAACTGAAACGTCACAAACGAACAAAAAAGGAGTTTTATTGACCGATTCCCAGGATTTTTTAAATAATTTACAATTTCAACGGTTAGGAATAATATTTAAGTTACAACAAATGCCAGGGATTCACGGCATGGATGGTTCTACGGAGACGTGCAACGAACAGAAAAGTAAATGTCTGATGATGGTTGAATAAACTGAAGCGTCACAAATGAACAAAAAAGGAGTTTTATTGACCGATTCCCAGGATTTTAGGTTTTGTCCCAAAAGAAAATGGATAAGGCGCTTTTAACACAGGTTACCCTTTGTTGGGTGATCCGTACTTTTAATACAGTTAAGGATGATGATTATCCTTAGATACAGTGGGTATATTTAGATGTGTCAATCCAATTTAAATATCGATTAAAATCTGAATCACCTTGTATATAAATTAGATTCGTGCTAATTTCAAAAAATTACGGTGTATAATAAAATGGCTCCGGTTCAAAAGAGCGATATTTAAAACGGCGACATTTAAAACAGCGGTCTCATTTGAGCGACATTTAAAATGGCGACATATTTAAACAGCGACATGTTAAAACAGTGACATATCATAAGTGCGACATATTAAAACAGCGATATTTAAAAGAGCGACATATCAAAACAGCGACAAAAAAAACTTTCCTGACTTCTTTCACGGGATCCTAGAGGGTGTGAACCGAACCGAACCAAATCGAACCGAACTGAACCAAACCGAACCGAACATAAGGCCCTCGTGGTATAGAATCGGTTTGTTCTTTTGCGAAGAACTTTCCATTTTAACGTTGATTAAAAGTAACTGGCAGTGACTTAATTTGACGATTTTTGATGTTGTCTTAGTATATCGTGGTTACTGTAAGGTGCTATAAGGTTTACTGAAATACCGGTTGTGGCAAGTCATAAGACGCTTTTTTTAAATGTTGCTTAATATTGATTTTTGAATTGTCGCACTTTTAAATGTCGCTGTTTTGATATGTCGCTCTTTTGATATGTCGCTCTTTTGAATGGCGCGGTTTTGAATTGTCGCTGTTATGATATGTCGATGTTGTTATTAGATGTCGCTCTTTTAAATATCGCTGTTTTGATATGTAGCCCTTTTGAATGTCGCCGTTTTGATGTGTCGCTTTTTTGAATGTTGCTGTTTTAAATGTCGCCGTTTTAAATATCGCTGTTTTGAACCGGTGCCTAATAAAATACAATCTTTGCTGGTGCCAAACCAGCTTTGCCGAAGAGTTCAAATAAAAAATAGTGAAACAGAATAAAAATACAGGGTATTCAATAACATTCTAATATTTAAGGATATAAGAAAAAAAAGGAGATGTTCTGAAAATTTAACACCATGTAGCTATATTAAAAGTTAAGATTTATGTTCATATTTTTTCTTAAAGTGAACGAAGAATTACCTCCCGAAATATTAGCATATTACTTAATAACACTCTGTATACCTTAATATAAAAAGCATATAGATAACTATGTTGGCTTAAAACTAATGACATAATTAATTTTGACTTTCGCCACAATAAGCGCCCTTAAACCCTCGTCCAACATTTAATCATTTAAACTAATGTAAATATGTCCCCGCCAAAATAGAAAAAAAAAACTATATCAAACCTTTTGGCTTTTTGTTAGTGTATACTCATACACACTCCAGCGAATATATATTATACTGGGGGTAGCGCACAAGCGTGTAATCTCTGACAGCTTTGATTCGGTATGACGTTATGTTATTGCCATCAAACACAAAATAAAACATTATTGAGTGCAAAAATATCCTTGGCGTGTTCTTGTTCTTTCGTTAAAAAAGAGTTTTAGCAGCAACTTAAGACGAAATTTCAGATTTTTTAATCCTTCTGTTAACAGTTAATAAAGAACCTGGCAATATAGTTACATTTGAGCCGAGCGATAATTTGTACTTTTATAAATTTGCGGAATTTTTGACTTTTGAATATTGTAAAAATCAGTTTGACGCAAAACGTCAGTTATTTTTAACTGGTGAATGAAATGCATACACTATTAGACATCTAAATTTTGCGGGGTAGGTAAAATACGAGTACCTTAACGCCGTCGTTCTTTTTTTACCCAACATTCCAGACCAGGCTCGCATTTTTTAACAATTACACGTTGTCGGAACCATAAACTATACCTTATGCGTATGTCAGAAGTAAAGACACGTGATGATTTCTGACAGCATGTAAGACAATTAGAGGCAGTTTGTCAATATATTTCCTTCAACAATTGTCCTCTGGTCGTCCTAACTGTAGCCTTGAACCCGGTTTCTTCAATGCCAGGAATAGATTCGATAGGAATACTTTTCACACCGTCTTTAAAAAATGTGATCCCGGGATGGATTTTCGACAGTGTGTAGTTCTTGGTAAATTAATTGTTGGAAAAATTTCTTGTCTTCTAATCATATTTGTAAATAGAGTGTGCCCAATTTTTGGATTCAACCCCCAATGCATCAAAGTGGCGCCCTCGTAGTCTTTAATGTACCCTGATAAATTAACTTGGCAAGCCTAATCTCCTTAAAAAAACCCGTATGTCAACTATTGGTACAAACCCTGTTGATTATGATAGTTTTTTAGGTGATTCAGTAGGTGCATACTGTAACCCTTAATTTACTTAAAAGACGGTTTTGCGCTTAAAACTAATTTAAAGAAGTAGCAGTAAAATTTATTAAAAAGTCTATTTGTCCCACAATCCAAGCTCTTTCATCTTTGTCTGAAAATACTGTTGTAAAGTAACAGCACACTGATAATACTCAGTTTCTGGTAAATTGTAAATTTTACAATTCGTAAAATCCCTTATCATGTCAGCGATGAAAAGCCGTCTCGAAACGTAGTACTTTGTTTTTAATCTTTCCGCCATTGTTTTTAAATCCATAGGATATTTAATATGATCGTAATAATCGGACACATCTTCTGGGTTGACAGGTAATCTAAAAGGCCAAGCCGCGTGATGATTTCTGACAGCTTGTAAGACTATTTTCAACATAGCGGCTAGTTTGTCAATATCTTCAGTTTCCTCCAACAATTGCCCTCGTGTCGTCGTAACTGTAGGCTTGAACCCGGTTTCTTCAATGCCAGAAATAGATTCGATAGGAATACTTTTTATACCGTCTTTGAAAAATGTGATCCCGGGATGGATTTTCGATACAGTGCGTTGTTGTTGGTAAATTAACTGCCGGATAAATTTCTTCTGTCTTCTAATCATGTTTGTAAATTGAGTGTGTCCAATTTTTGGATTCAACTCGCAATGCATCAAAGTGGCGCCCTCGTAGTCTATAATGTAACCCTGATAAATTAACTTGGCAAGCCTAATCTCCTTAGAAAAACCCGTATGTCAACAAATGGTACAAACCCTGTTGATTATGATAGTCTTTTAGGTGATTCATTAGGTGCGTACTGTAACCCTTAATTTACTTAAAAGACGGTTTTGCGCTTAAAACTAATTTAAAGAAGTAGCAGTAAAATTTATTAAAAAGTCTATTTGTCCCACAATCCAAGCTCTTTCATCTTTGTCTGAAAATACTGTTGTAAAGTAACAGCACACTGATAATACTCAGTTTCTGGTAAATTGTAAATTTTACAATTCGTAAAAACTCTCATCATGTCAGCGATGAAAAGCCGTCTCGAAACGTAGTACTTTGCTTTTAATCTTTCCGCCATTGTTTTTAAATCCATAGGATATTTAATATGATCGTAATAATCGGACACATCTTCTGGGTTGACAGGTAATCTAAAAGGCCAAGCCGCATGATGATTTCTGACAGCTTGTAATACTATTTTCAACATAGCGGCTAGTTTGTCAATATCTTCAGTTTCCTCCAACAATTGCCCTCTTGTCGTTCTAACTGTAGGCTTAAACCCGGTTTCTTCAATGCCAGGAATAGATTCGATAGGAATACTTTTTACACCGTCTTTGAAAAATGTGATCCCGGGATGGATTTTCGATACAGTGCGTTGTTGTTGGTAAATTAACTGCCGGATAAATTTCTTCTGTCTTCTAATCATGTTTGTAAATTGAGTGTGTCCAATTTTTGGATTCAACTCGCAATGCATCAAAGTGGCGCCCTCGTAGTCTATAATGTAACCCTGATAAATTAACTTGGCAAGCCTAATCTCCTTAGAAAAACTCGTATGTCAACAAATGGTACAAACCCTGTTGATTATGATAGTCTTTTAGGTGATTCATTAGGTGCGTACTGTAACCCTTAATTTACTTAAAAGACGGCTTTGCGCTTAAAACTAATTTAAAGAAGTAGCAGTAAAATTTATTAAAAAGTCTATTTGTCCCACAATCCAAGCTCTTTCATCTTTGTCTGAAAACACTGTTGTAAAGTAACAGCACACTCTCCTAGTTTACTCCAACAATTGCCCTCGTGTCGTCGTAACTGTAGGCTTGAACCCGGTTTCTTCAATGCCAGGAATAGATTCGATAGAAATACTTTTTACACCGTCTTTGAAAAATGTGATACCGGGATGGATTTTCGACACAGTGCGTTGTTGTTGGTAAATTAATTGCCGGATAAATTTCTTCTGTCTTCTAATCATGTTGGTAAATTGAGTGTGTCCAATTTTTGAATTAAACTCGCAATGAATCAAAGGGGCGCCCTGGTAGTCCTTAACGTAAACCCTGAAAAATTACGTTGGCAAACTTGATTTCCTTAGAAAAACCCATTTTTTCAAAGCACTCAATCGCATTTTTGTCGGCCTATGTCAACAAATAATATAAACCCTATTGATTATTTACCCTTAATTTACTTAAGAGACGGTTTTGCGCTTAAAACTAATTTAAAGTGGTAGCAGTAAAATTTATTAATAAGTCTATTTATCCCACAATCCAAGCTCTTTCATTTTCGTCTGAAAATACTGTTGTAAAATAACAGCACACTGATAATACTCAGTTTCTGTTAAATTGTAAATTTTACAATTCGTAAAAACCCTCATCATGTCAGCGATTAAAAGCCGTCTCGAAACGTAGTACTTTGCTTTTAATCTTTCCGCCATTGTTTTTAAATCCATAGGATATTTAATATGATCGTAATAATCGGACACATCTTCTGGGTTGACAGGTAATCTAAAAGGCCAAGCCGCGTGATGATTTCTGACAGCTTGTAATACTATTTTCAACATAGCGGCTAGTTTGTCAATATCTTCAGTTTCCTCCAACAATTGCCCTCTTGTCGTTCTAACTGTAGGCTTAAACCCGGTTTCTTCAATGCCAGGAATAGATTCGATAGGAATACTTTTTACACCGTCTTTGAAAAATGTGATCCCGGGATGGATTTTCGATACAGTGCGTTGTTGTTGGTAAATTAACTGCCGGATAAATTTCTTCTGTCTTCTAATCATGTTTGTAAATTGAGTGTGTCCAATTTTTGGATTCAACTCGCAATGCATCAAAGTGGCGCCCTCGTAGTCTATAATGTAACCCTGATAAATTAACTTGGCAAGCCTAATCTCCTTAGAAAAACCCGTATGTCAACAAATGGTACAAACCCTGTTGATTATGATAGTCTTTTAGGTGATTCATTAGGTGCGTACTGTAACCCTTAATTTACTTAAAAGACGGTTTTGCGCTTAAAACTAATTTAAAGAAGTAGCAGTAAAATTTATTAAAAAGTCTATTTGTCCCACAATCCAAGCTCTTTCATCTTTGTCTGAAAATACTGTTGTAAAGTAACAGCACACTGATAATACTCAGTTTCTGGTAAATTGTAAATTTTACAATTCGTAAAAACTCTCATCATGTCAGCGATGAAAAGCCGTCTCGAAACGTAGTACTTTGCTTTTAATCTTTCCGACATTGTTTTTAAATCCATAGGATATTTAATATGATCGTAATAATCGGACACATCTTCTGGGTTGACAGGTAATCTAAAAGGCCAAGCCGCATGATGATTTCTGACAGCTTGTAATACTATTTTCAACATAGCGGCTAGTTTGTCAATATCTTCAGTTTCCTCCAACAATTGCCCTCTTGTCGTTCTAACTGTAGGCTTAAACCCGGTTTCTTCAATGCCAGGAATAGATTCGATAGGAATACTTTTTACACCGCCTTTGAAAAATGTGATCCCGGGATGGATTTTCGATACAGTGCGTTGTTGTTGGTAAATTAACTGCCGGATAAATTTCTTCTGTCTTCTAATCATGTTTGTAAATTGAGTGTGTCGAATTTTTGGATTCAACTCGCAATGCATCAAAGTGGCGCCTTCGTAGTCTATAATGTAACCCTGATAAATTAACTTGGCAAGCCTAATCTCCTTAGGAAAACCCGTATGTCAACAAATGGTACAAACCCTGTTGATTATGATAGTCTTGTAGGTGATTCATTAGGTGCGTACTGTAACCCTTAATTTACTTAAAAGACGGTTTTGCGCTTAAAACTAATTTAAAGAAGTAGCAGTAAAATTTATTAAAAAGTCTATTTGTCCCACAATCCAAGCTCTTTCATCTTTGTCTGAAAATACTGTTGTAAAGTAACAGCACACTGATAATACTCAGTTTCTGGTAAATTGTAAATTTTACAATTCGTAAAAACTCTCATCATGTCAGCGATGAAAAGCCGTCTCGAAACGTAGTACTTTGCTTTTAATCTTTCCGCCATTGTTTTTAAATCCATAGGATATTTAATATGATCGTAATAATCGGACACATCTTCTGGGTTGACAGGTAATCTAAAAGGCCAAGCCGCATGATGATTTCTGACAGCTTGTAATACTATTTTCAACATAGCGGCTAGTTTGTCAATATCTTCAGTTTCCTCCAACAATTGCCCTCTTGTCGTTCTAACTGTAGGCTTAAACCCGGTTTCTTCAATGCCAGGAATAGATTCGATAGGAATACTTTTTACACCGTCTTTGAAAAATGTGATCCCGGGATGGATTTTCGATACAGTGCGTTGTTGTTGGTAAATTAACTGCCGGATAAATTTCTTCTGTCTTCTAATCATGTTTGTAAATTGGGTGTGCCCAATTTTTGGATTTAACTCGCAATGCATCAAAGTGGCGCCCTCGTAGTCTTTAATGTAACCCTGATAAATCAACTTGGCAAGCTTTATCTCCTTAGAAAAACCCATTTTTTCAAAATACTCAATCGCATTTTTGTCGGCGTATGTCAACAAATGGTACAAACCCTGTTGATTATGATAATCTTTTAGGTGATTCATTAGGTGCGTACCGTAACCCTTGATTTGCTCTCGTGACGTTATTGCGCAGAAGACAATCTCCGAGAATCCCTGAGTGTAGCAAGGTCGGAAACAGATACCACCTATAGCTCGGCCATTCTTGACCAGCGCGATTGTCCTGTGTTTTCTGCAACAAAGAAATAAAATAAATCAAGAAATAAAAAACAAAGATCTTTTATGCATATTAGTCTGGTTGCAAGACAGCTTTTTTTGTATATATTAAGAATGATGCCCATAGGCATTTTAAATAATCCGAGATGGTGGCCATTTTTAAGAGCAAAAATTAGAGAAAAATATATCTTAACCAAACATAGGTGTGTGGCACATTATTTCAGTCGGCTTTTGGTGGCTGGTTCGGTTCATTTTGAAATATTCATTTCAACCATGGGCAAAATTTCAAAAAAATGTGATACTAATATTAATTATGCGGGTTCTCGAGTCCGCTGAATCCAAATCTGTTATTAAAAAAACATTCGGGGGTAATCTGAAAAAGTGGGAGGGGGGGGGATGGTGGTGGTATTTATGATGTTTTGTGTGGAGACGAAAAAACTTTACCAAAGATTTTTACAGATTTTGACAGCTCTGCTTAACCCTATTATGAAATTAACCAATGACTTTTGGGCATCAGCCACCATTTTAAAATATTTAAGATGGTGATCGTAAAAAAAAAACAAAAGAAAAGCATACGCATGCGATACATCAATTATAGGGCTTTTGGGTTCGCTGAATCCAAATGTTGTTAAAAGTAGATTTTGGGGTAATCTAGAAAAGTGAGGGGGTATTTATGAGGTAAACATTATGCAAAGACTTAACGAAAAAACTTTATTAAAGTTTAATTTGCTAAATCTCGCTTCCGGTTAGTCTAACGTCTTAGGTCAAGTCAACATATATGTAAAATAGTATTCTCTAAAAGTTTGGTTATATAAATTTTTTCCGTACGATCAATGGGTTGAAGAAACGGGTGCACGTATTTTATAATAGATATTGTGTTTTTTTAGAGACCTTTAACTTCCAAACTACTAAATTTTGAGAATATGTACAATAACGTGGACAAGACACAGACACACAAACTTATGTATTGAACGAATCAAGTGAGTTAGAACTAGACAATGGACAAACAATATCTCCATGCAATGAGTATGTATACTTAATAAAGTTTTATAAATATGTAACTAAAAATGATTAGCTTTTACGGAAATTGTAAAAAACTTATATTTGATGAGATTTGTAAAAATTTTCCATGTTTACAGAGGCCACTAAAGTCTGACCTACAATTTGGACTGGAATAAGTGATACATGGTTTAAATGAAAATTTATTTATCTACAAAAACAATATTACACCTTTTTTTCTTAGAAAATTGTTTAAACTTAAAAATGTTCATGTATTTATTTTAAATAAAATGTACAAAAAGAATATTAGGGATGCTTAAGGGTGCGTATCTTTGCAAGGGTAGTACCTAGACAGCTCAAAGGTCCCACATTTAATAAGTCTTTTGGCTGACTTTAAATTTCCTTATTACACAATTTCTGAAAAAATTTGTAATTTATGAGTAAAAAGCTAATAAAGGAAAACATTGTGAAAAATCCAAGATGGTGGCGCCATTTTGACAATGTTTCTAAAGGGAAAGGGGTCTGGGCTTTTAATATGTTTATCTCTTATTGGCCACCATTTTGAAAATCTCATATTTGCCGAGGGAACTTGTGTTGGTAAACTTTATATTTGTGTTCGGCACCCCGAAAAATATAAAATAATAAAAATAATTACACCAGAACTTTCCAGTTTGACCCCTTTACTGGGCTATATCAGCAGTCGAACGTCTTTTCGTGTCCCCGTAGTCTGGCGGGTCACGAAGGCGCTTGCTGTGCGGGTGATCCGGGTTCGATTCCCCGCCTTGCCATTGGATGTTGTGAGCGTTTTTAATTACTTAACTTTGTTACCATCACGTTTGAATTGAGTTGTAGGAACACTAGGCATTGATCCAATAGGATGGAAGTCCCAGTATAAAAAAAACAAATTTTTATGTTTTTCTTACGCCTTGTCGTGAACTTCCCAGCAACCAACTAAGTCTAGTCGCGTTTGGTAGGTTGATGAATTCCCTGGTCTGTCTGCAACCTGTTCCTATTTCCCGGAACCCAAACGGAACTCCAACGCCTCTACACATTCTTCCACCAAGGCGTCACTAATCTTAGGTGTGCGTTAAGGGTGGACTAGCTGTTAAACCATATACATATACATTCGCGCTTCCTCGCCATTCCTGACCTCTTCTGCTGCCATTATTTTGGCGTACACTTCTGCTTAAAAACAGCAGCCTGCTCTGTGAGCAGGTAGCTATTCTTAACTTCTAGTTTCTTTACGTATACTCTCGTTCGTGTGGCTTGCCTAGCAGATAGTTTGGATCCATTAGTGCAGCAAGCTTAAGCGCTTTCCACAAACATTGTATCTTCGCTCTGTTCCGCTTCCCTATCTGGGATGTGATCTTGTAACCCTTCGCGAGGCTCCAAGGTCCTGAACTCTTCCTAACCGTTATTAACTCGAGAGGGATTTTTCTACATGTCAGCTCTTTTTAATACTGTTTTCAATAGTTTAAAAAAATCATGCTAAAGATTTGTGTATAAAAATACTTACGGGTCAAACAGCAACAGCGTAATATATTCGACGGGCATTCGTGGCAGGCAGGAAGAAAAAATGTTTTTCATTGCGATCAGCCACAACATGACTTGCTTCGAAACAGGTTCCGTCAGGCTGTTGCCGATTATGTGAAACTGGATAATGCCTTTTTGTTCTTCTAGTTTAGGTGCTTCGTCTGTTGCGGGGGCGGTGTCGGCGAACACCATGTCCGGAGCTGGGAATAGAATATAAACAATTTATTTTCCCATAGACAACTTTACATTAGTTATGTAAAGATGTTATACCTAAAAAACTATGCGCCCCCAGTTTTTATTTTAATCTGCCGGAGTAACGGCAGAAATGCTCAAATACCGTGGTAAAGCTGTAGCTGCCTACATATTCTCCTGAATAAAATACTAAAAGAAAAAATAATCCCAAACGGAAAGAATCAATAACCATTATTCTACACAAGAAAGGCGATAGAGCAGACCTAAAAAACTATCGACCTAACACTGCTCAATGTAATTTATAAGCTTTTCACGAAAAGATTAACAGATAGACTAGCTACAAAATTTGCACAAGCAGGCTTCAGAAAAGGTTTCAGTACAGTTGACTACCTATTAACCATGAAAATCCTAATAGAACGAGCCAACGAATACAACATTCCACTATATATTGCGTTTATAGACTTTGAAACGGTTTTCGGGGCAGTAAAAGCATCTTTAATTAATAGTCGAATAGATCACAGACTTAATAGCCAATATATATAGAAAAGCAACAACATCAATCAAAATCCACGAAGGAACCAAGCCAATCCGCATAAGAAGAGGTGTCAGCCAGGGTGACACAATATTCCCTAAACTATTTAACCAGGCCCTAGGAGATGTTTTTAAAAACTTAGATTGGGAAGAAATAGGCATCAAAGTAACCGGACAATACTTGAACCACCTAAGATATGCTGATGATATTGCCTTAATAACAGATAAGAAAGAAGAACTGATAAAACTGCTGGAGGAATTGGATACAGCAGCTAAAAATATAGGCTTGAGTATGAACTGCACTAAAACTAAAGTCATAACAAACACAGATGACGATATCATGATCAGAATCAGAGGATAAAATAGAACAAGCAGAGGAATATATATACCTGGGGAAAATTATTAAACTAAAAAAGGAAAACCAAACGGCTGAAATTAAAATTGGCCTGGGGAGCATTCGGTAAAATAAGCTACATATTAATAAATAAAAAATATCGTCAGTACCTCAAAACAAAAGTGTATAACCAATGTATCCTTCCTGTACTTATAAAGTAACAAAAGCCCAAAGATCAATGGAAAGACAAATGTTACATGTAAAGCTAACAGATAGAAAAAGGAATAAATGGATAAGAAATAAAACATGTATTGTAACCTGGAGACCTTGGGAAAATAAAAGAAGTAGGGGAAGACCCCAAATGAGATGGGCGGACGATTTGAAGAGACATGCAGGAGCTAGATGGATGAACACGGCGACAGACAGAGAAGAATGGAAGATATTGGGGGAGGCCTAGTCCAAAGATGGATCGAAGAAGGCTAGATAGATAGAAAATTTTATAATAAGGGACCGTACACATCTTAAAGTTCCAAATTTGACACAAAGGTAGGCTGTTTATAAATTGAAAAGTGTGCCATTTTGGATCCACTAAATTTTTAAATTTGAGTCAAGAATTGCACTGAGCAACCTTAAACGCCGCAAGCTTTTAGGCAAATGTGACAAATCGCCTTATAAATAAGAAAGAGCACCATTTTAAATTTGTAATACAAAATTAAAATTTAAATTGCATTGTCACCAGAATACTACCAATCATCGAGAAGTACTTGAAAAAGCTGTTGCAAGATTTTTGCACTCAGCTAACGCTTCGAGGGAAACTTTTACACTCGTGTGAAATATGTCACTTTATTCACTCGTTATGTAATACATTTGGGGGGTACGGCAGTGCCCCGCCAAGTTCGTGTAAACTGCTGTACCATCTTTTCTTGAAACATTTTAGCCCATATTTGACCTCTCTAAAACTCTACTTCAGAATGAGCTACGAAACTCAAACTTTGCAAAGTCGTAGATCTTCATAGAGTTAACAACCCCTTCAAGTTTCATGGACTTCCATAACGTAGTAAAGTAATTACGAAATTTCAAAAAAATGTCAAAATTGCCGCTCACTCACTCAATCACTCATGTATAGATCATCAAAATTCTACTGTACTTCCAGAAATGCTACAAAGCTGAAATTTGGCAATCTGATAGAAATTATTACCAAACCCTTGAAAAAAATCTAAAAACTCCAAAATTCTAATTTACTCCCCTCCCCTATACATATAAAGTTATGTAAAAGTAACACTGCTCACAACCAGAAGTGTTAAAAAGCTGAGCTTTGGCAGACTAATAGGATATATGATAAAACTATAGAAAACAAATTAAAAAACCCAACATTTTAATTAACCTCCCTCCCCTATAGTAAAGTTATGTAAAAGTAACATTGCCCACTTCTAGAATCGCTAGAAGCTGAACTTTGGAAGACTGATAGAAACTATGATAAAACTATAGAAAACAATTTAAAAACACCAAAATTTCAATTTACTTTACTTCCCTATAAATGTAAAATAAAGCCAAGTACGCGAAAATGGTATTCCATAAAAAAGAATTGAGATAAAAGTAAAGTTCTCCAATACAAATTTCAAAATGAACGGTTCTTACTTGTTTGGAAATGTTTTTTCTAAACTTTTCTATTACGGCTGCAAATGACACTTAGGCACAGTACTAAATTGAACATTCTTTACTTTTATCTCAATTCTTTTTACGAAATACCATTTTCGCGTACTTTTTTACATGAAATGTTTTTGTTATGATATATTATTACCTGCTAAATAATTGGGATCATCAATGGTAGCAATTATTTGTTCCACAATTTCCTCTGGAAGGTCTTCAAATGGTTCTTCAGCCGCGGCTAACTTTCTTCTCTTAGCTTCAAGAAGGGCTTCCCTAAAAAATGTTTCCATTAGACACTCGCTTTGTGTTTTAAATATACAGGGTGTTCAGGTATTTCAGTCAGAAGTCCACTAACAGTGCAAAATTTTAAAAATGTATACAACGAGGAGAATTCAGTGGCACAAGGGCAAGGGATAAATAAGAAAAATAAGATATAAAAAGATTTACCTCAGGCTGGATTTGAACCAGCGACCTTTCGCTAACCAGGAAAACGCTCTTCCATCTGAGCTACCGAGGCACTGATTTAAAATTCGCCTATTGGAAAACCGTTTAAAACAAAATCATTTTTCGGGAATAACTAAACCAATTTGAATGATTTATACCTCGTTGTGCGTGGCAGAAATAGGGCTTTTTATGAATTCAAAAATTGTTTCCAGAACATAAGAATAAACGAGCCTATTTGAAGGATTATGTTTGATTCTGTCCGCCATTTTGGAATTTAAGATGGCGGATAAAAATTATTTTTTGCTCAAAAGAAACATTTTTCAGGTTTTTCTTGGCCCACCCAGAATAAGCTTTGAAATATCTGTGTATAAGGATAATGTTTGATGCGTTGTAAATTTAGCTTAATGTCATAATTACCAAAGCCTACTTAATATCTGCGTATTGACACTATTACCAAAATATACTTAAAGTATTTGAAGAGCTCTCGGGAAAAAAGATGAAAGTCCAAAAACTGAAAATGTTCAATAAATCAATTTTTAGATTTAAAAGTACTTTTTTAAAATATCCATGGTTATTTGGGACAAAAATAATATACTTTATTTAGCCCAAAGTCTCCAAATTAAAGTCCTGTTAACTATTTGTAGACTACTAGAACTGTTTGCTAGTTATGGCTTCCTATTCTATCGAATGACAGCAGTTCCCGGAAAAAAAGATGATAGTCCACTAAAACTAACTTGAAAATAACTTTTATTCGCAAACAATGTTTGAAAGATTTTACAAAGAAAAAATACAACTCTTGATTTATATAACCAAATTTTGCTTCTTCCATATTGATTACCCTACGTCCCTATGAACTGCACATCAGTGGCGGCTCGTGACTTGTAAAACTGATGAGGCACCAAGGCCAAAAATGAAAAAAAATCCTTCATGAAATGGGAATAAATGATCAAATGCAATCTGTATTTTTTTCCAATTTTTCCTTTCCATGATTGTCGAAAAATTTTATTTTCTACAAAGATAATAAATATAATTAGGTACCTACTCACTTTAAATCTAAAAACAAAAATTAAAGTTTGTAAACAAGCGGTATCCTTCTTTCTTTTAACAATTACAGTCGAA
This sequence comes from Aspidapion aeneum, assembly GCA_963576565.1. Lineage (NCBI taxonomy): Eukaryota > Metazoa > Arthropoda > Insecta > Coleoptera > Brentidae > Aspidapion > Aspidapion aeneum. Next base: position 32,674,140 of record OY755039.1, read on the forward strand.
CCTCTATAACTCGAACTTAAAGGGACAACCAAAACAGTTCGAGTTGTGGAGAGTTAGAAATTCGAGTTAAAGAGGTTAAAATACATATAAAAAGTGCAGGGACCACTTAAAAGATTCGAGTTATAGAGAGGTTCGAGTTATAGAGGTTCGACTGTATAACGTCGTAAAATTTGTCATTTTCATACAAAGTCTGTAAAAGTTCTTTTTCTATGGAAAAAATTCCCAGTGCGGAAAGTTATAGTTAAAACAAGATTACAAAGTTTTTTAATTTCACTAAAAATTTCAAATAGATTTAACTTTTAGGCACTTAAAATGTTAGTCTTTATAAATTACTGATAATTCATTTTTTAATGTGTCTATATCAAACTTTTTTTTATATGCATTTTCTAAACTATCAATACATTTTTTGGGAACATTTTTCGAATATTCATCGAACTTGGAGGTGTGTAGTACTGCAACAAATTCTAATTTTTTAAAATCTTTAATCCTTGTTTGTAACTGAAAAGTTATATTATCCAAAATTTCGTAATATAATATTATATAAAATTATATTCCATAAAAATAGTTTCCTCAGAATTTTTAAGGACAATTGGAGCTCCTGTTACATTTTTAGTTTTCTCGAATATATCTTCAAAAACTTCATATTTATCTTGTAATCTTGAACAGCATATTTTAATTTGGAAAAAAAGGAATTTAAAACTTTCAGTTTTTGATAAAACCTTGTGCCATAAGTGTACACTCTGAATTTGAAGCTTCGAGAAATGTCCTTGCCACTTTTTTTTGTCTAGACTTAAAATATTTAAGTCTAGCGTTGGTCCAGTGGCGTGTCGTATAGGGGGCCAGGGGGGGGGGCGAATGCGCCCCCCGCCCCTCTGCACTTGGCGCCCCTGGCAATTTATAATTTTAATAAATTTTTAAGTTACATGTAGTGTTATTATTTTAAAAAAAGGTTTGTAATTTCTTTGACTCCCATACCTATATTTGCGCCCCTTAAGGTCTTCCACCTCCCTCCCCCCCACCGACCTTTTATCCACGACACGCTACTGCGTTGGTCTACTATTTTTCAAGATTTCCGTCTTTTCAAAATTACTGCGGCGTTGAAATGGTACATTTATCAATGACACAACACTGTCATGTAGAGAAAAACTCATTTTTTTAATAAAAAAACAACATAAGCAAAGTTTTAATAAAAGCTCAAAACAATGACTAATCGGTTGGCGAATGACTCGAAACAGGTGGCGGGTGTTACATAATTTGCATGGATGCGACAAAATCTTACCAGCGATTTATTTAATTGATAGATTCGCATTATAGAGTTTTTAGTCTTCGAACGACCTCAATAATTTTCCGCCACGTTATGTGGACCAGACGTGATATGATCACCCGCAGCGTAAGTGAAGCGGAGCTGCCCGCCGCCTCATGGAAACCCAAATTTTAGCGAATTCTAAAGCCAAGTTTATTCAGGGAAAAATATTTTTTTGAAATATTTTATTTTCATATTATATTGTTAAAAGCATTCCAGTAAAACAAAAAACTAAGGGTTTTGTGCTTTAAATTATGTAAGGCCAGCGTGGCATGCTGATGCACAGAAATTTATCACTTTTTCAGTCGTCTCACCTAACCAGTCAAGCGCGCGAGTCACAGAAGAGTTCGGTTCAGTCCGCTAGGGCCAATATGTTATGGCGCGAGTTGCGAATGACGATTCAGTTTATTTATTCATTTCATGTTGCAGGTTCCTTTTTATCTGGGGATTTAATGAAACAACACAAAGTTTAAGTAGCAGAGCGCGAAAAAGCTTGATAAATAATTTAAAATTTACTTTATATTTTTTAAGTTGGTGAGGCGCCGCCTCACTTGCCTCATTTGACGAGCCGCCACTGCTGCACATCGGCAATCATCTCCTACTGTATGACTTGTCAGTCTTAACTTCTTTGCAACATCACTAACTCTTATATAGGATTTTCTTTTTTTTTAATTATCCATTTTAGCGCAACCAAACTACACTCACTAAAACTCTGTAACTTTTAATAAAATGAAATGGCTTAAACCACTGATTACCTATCTTAATTTTTAGAATTTTTTGCTCTCTTGATAAGACTGGTTCATAAATGTTTATAAATGTATCTTTCTATTAAATAACTGACCATATACATCATGAAATAGACTTTCATCTTTTTTCCCAAGAACTTTGCAGAGGTGCCCCTGCTGTGGACTATCATCTTTTTTAATTTGAAAACGACTTCTATTTTAAGATTTCTCATTCGTTTTAGATGAAAAAAGTATCAGAGAATACGAATTTGTCAAAATCTAAAATTTGAAAAAAATGGACTTTCATCTTTATTCCCGAGAGCTCTTCATTTGTAGACTTTGGTATTACCTTTCTCTACACTGTCTTATTGCCTTGCCAGGGGTCATTGACGTGTTTGGACCTTCTTTGTCGGACGAACTGGCCGAATCAGGCTTTTTAGGGGGTACTGCAATAAAAAAGAAGAACAATTATTTATTTAATATTTGCTGCTTATTGCACTGTGTAACACAGAAAAATCTCTGGGGAACTGGCACTGGTAATATAATTCACTTGACCACGTTTTTCCCGTATAACTAGTAAAATAAGCTTTTCTCGAAAAAATGTGTAGAATTGTGCTACAACGGGTCGATGGGGAACTGAAAAAAAAACTGGGGAAAAATAGGAGGATGAACCGAACCGAACCGGCCCACTGTAAATTGAACTGATTGTTGTCAACTATGTTGCCTCTTTCATAAACTATCGTGACTTACTTGTTCCCTGTGACTCACTTGCCCCACTTTCCCCTAGTATGCTTTACAGGTGCTTTACCTTTTGCCTTCAGAGCACTTGCAGGGTCCAACAAGGAGAACTGTATGGAAGGCATTTTAAACTCGGGGTCCCAAATCGGCGAACTATTAGAGTAAATTTCTTCGTCTAAAAGCTTCAGGAATGGCGGAAATTGATTCAGCAAGACGGCCCTAGAAGAGGGAAAATTTTTTTTTTTTTAGTTTTACATTGCACCACGTGAGTAGGCTCTTATTTCAGTGCGCATGCTCAGATTAGAAACACCATACACTGGCGCACACTGGTCGATTTTCAAAAGAATGTAGAATTTAATGGATCAAACAAGTTTCGTGGCTAATCGGGTAAAAAGGAGTTTTTGTTTCTCTCATATTTTTCCGTGGGTAGCTTGAAAGCTTAACCTCACGGGGGTCCAATATCTAATGGACACCTAATAAATGTTGACAGTTAACTGTTTCGTCCTTATGGGACTCCTCAGAACACTGCTTGGTTAACGTGACACTCTTGCGAAGTTAATTAGACGGTTTTGTCTCTAATCCTATGTAAATAGTGAGAAAACCCTCGCAAGAAGCGCTTAAATAATTATTATTAATCAAAAGACCGATTACAAATAAAAAGAAACAAACTAATCCCTGACCTACGACAGCTCTTCTGCCTTTCAGGCTAGATCAACGCTTATTGCGTTTTTACCCGCCATTAGACACGTGAGCGTCAATCAGCGGAATTTTTAAGCCAAATACTACTAACAAACGTGAAATTTAATGGATGTTTTAGATTTTAATGCATGAAACCAAAATCTCAACATACCTTTAAAATAGTTCATAATTTTTGACACGCTGCGTAGCTTTTGTTTTGTCAAATGAAAACGTCAACTAGCTAACAAATTAGAATAATACTACCTAACTATAAGGTTATAAAACTAGCGAACTTAATCAAATATCTTGGCATTATCATGACCCACATCTAAGGTTCAAAAGTTTTAAAACCTACTTTAAAATCGAAGAACTGAGAGTTTTGTATTTTTTTAAATAAAATCGTACCCGACAAGTGGTGCCAAACAAACTGCAAAATATTCTTCTAATAGAAAAATCTTATGTTTCTTTACTGATAATTAGGTTAGAGGTTTTTAGTTTAAATTCAACAAAACTTAGAATGTCCAACCAAGTCAGTGGCGTTTCTAATAATCCTAAAGTTTACTTTATATTCTAGCGAATGAGCTAAACAAGTAAACGGAAACGAAAACAGATATAAAATGACATTTTATAGACAACACTTCCTAATCTCACAGTTTTTCCATAGCCAATCACTTCACACCAAAACTCTCTCTCTAGTTGATGTATCCCCACGCTTAAACATTACAACTCCCACTCTTGACTTTTCAGTAGTTTTTCACGCATCAACCACCTGCTGTGTAGGTAGGCGGCAACCAACTGTTTAACAATGTAGAGGGGGGCGGCACCACTTTCTTATCCGCAGCCCACGAGAAAGACCGGCCCGGGGGCGGAAATATCACGTGACCGTAGGAGGGTCAAAAAAGAACGCCTCCCGGCCAGCTGTCATTATAAAACATGTGTGTTTTCAGTTTTGGTATGTTTGTTTACGTCGATTTTTTTTTAATTCGGGCACAGTTATTAAAATAACGCAGCCCACGAAAAAGACTGTCGTGATCTGCGATAAAATAATAAATACCTATAAGATAAACAATGCCGCGAACGTGTAGTGTTGTTGGATGTCGGTCCAACTATAAAAGTGAAACCGAATATGTGTCAACTTTTAATTTGCCAGTGGATAAACAAATGCATGAAATTTGGTTGCGAAAAACTCCTAATGATTTAAGTATCTTAAAACGTCCACAAGTTTGCATCAAACATTTTCCTAACGAGCAGGTTATTTCGTTTGATAAGTGTGTTGTAAATGGAGAGCTAAAAAATGTTAAAAGACAAAGACCCAAATTAACAGAAAATGATTTTTAAAATGTTCTGAAATACCTAAGTAGACAACCTATATCTACTGTTCGATTAGCTGATGTTGAGAGGCAACAAATGGAAACTGCAATACAAGAAAGTCTTAAAACACTTCAAGCTCATAAGAAATCAAAAGTTTTATCAAATATTGAGGACAAAATTTTATTGTTCTAATACTAAAATAAACAAAAATTGGATTTTAACCCAAGAACGTGACACAGTCTGCCTGTGCCTGATGACATTTTTGAACAACAATCCATCACTGTTAGCATCTCTAGTTGTTGAGGGAGATATGTCATTTTTTTTAAATTTTAACAATGTGTCCATACCAAAAAACACTGGCAAAAAAAGTAGGAGTTTTATTTTTGGACAGCCCCGATACACTTGAAAGCTAATGCAGTTTATTGAAATGAAAGTTGGAAACGGGAAAGAAGTGGTAAAAGATAAGATTGATCAAGTAATAGATATCCATAGTGACATTTTCGATGGTGAGAGTGAAAAATGTGTTCAATTGTCATTTCTTATTGAACAATTAGGTCTCTTGAAAAGGTCACACTTTAATGTTGGCTACATCTTTGTTTATCCAGTCATCCAGTGCATACATGTCAATTTACAAAACTAAGGTAATATGTTTTCTGCAATATTAAAAAACTGATTTGTAAAATATCGTTAACAGATAGTAATCTCTCCGGTACTGAGCAATATTTAAAAAGTAAGATGCAGCTTTTAAAAGAACATGAGTTGGTAGTTAACTTACACATTGATGAAATATATATTAAACTTTGTGACAAGACAAAGAAAAATTTAAAAACTTAAAGTTTAGGTTTGTTATGTCCAATTTTAAAAGACTTGTATAGATTTGAAGTAACTAACGAGATTATGTACCTAACATATGTACCTGAAGATATTAGAGTGCAAATTTTATATAATTTTTTATTTTATAGATTCAGTTCTTTTATCCATAATAAACACATACATCAGCAAAATATTTTTTTCAATTTTTGCCTATATGAGAACAAAAAAATTTGGTCAATTTATTTAAATTGTGTAAAAACAGATAATATATTAAGCAATACAATAAGAATCCTGGAACTCCTAAGATCACGTGACCGCCGACTTGCTTATAACCCGGCCGGTCTTTATCGTTGGCTGCGTTCTTATCTCTACAAAACCATGTTTTGCGCTTTTCGTTTTTTCAAGCTGGTTTCGTACAGTGGCACAGTCAAGGGTAATTTACATTCCTGACATAATAGGTTCATTACCTTCTTTCCGGTGGCATCGTGTCTTTTTCATTATGGAACTGATCCATGATTTGTTTGCGAATGTACTTAAACACGGCGCGTAGGAGAGTGCGACCAAAAACTTCGGTGGTATTGTGGTGTTGCAGGGAATCGCAAAATGTTGGAACGTAGCAAAATACCAGCCATCTATAAAAAATCACATTACGAAGGTCTGCTACAATTTTTTAAATACTTCAACAATCAAATCGCACCCTCAGAACGAAAATGACAGAACTCGAAATTTAGAAATTTTTACTTTTAGCGATAAAACGACAAAATTAGAGGCCCTCCATCAATTATCCTATCTAGTTGTAATGCCTACATAAATATGATGTTCGAATTAATGTATACAATACACGGCGCGTAGGAGAGTGCGACCAAAAACTTCGGTGGTATTGTGGTGTTGCAGGGAATCGCAAAATGTTGGAACGTAGCAAAATACCAGCCATCTATAAAAAATCACATTACGAAGGTCTGCTACAATTTTTTAAATACTTCAACAATCAAATCGCACCCTCAGAACGAAAATGACAGAACTCGAAATTTAGAAATTTTTACTTTTAGCGATAAAACGACAAAATTAGAGGCCCTCCATCAATTATCCTATCTAGTTGTAATGCCTACATAAATATGATGTTCGAATTAATGTATACAATAAGAACTTAAAATAAGCATCAGTTATACCGAAATTTTTGAGTTTTCTTTTGTTCACCTAAAATTAAATTGTGCCAGTTTCGTTCTAAGGGTGCGAAATGTTCTCTTGTAAACTCTCTTTACTTGTTTATTTGCTAAAAACTTTTGACAAGTACTTCTTGAAAAGCGTTGGATTTCCCATTTATATAATTCGTAAATTTTTTTTGGAATCATGGTGGAGGGTGTAACTCTTATGTAAACTCCCGTTTCTCTTGATTGACGTGTGTTAGCTTTTAATGAATCACTGCCATATCTATTAAAGTCCAAATCAATTTTTCTGCCGCTGAATATAGGGCTTAAATATATGTATATAATATTCCGAAAACGTTTTCACGTTCCTACGAACTAGTAAATGCACTATAACGGCACCATCTAGTATTATAGAAAAGATAAGTAAAGAAATCAGACGTCAAAAAAATGTAGCTCCTATTGGCAAGAACATTATTCCCAGACCGGAGTAGGGTATAAATAGGGGAGATCGCTTATCTATCCCATGTATTTCTTATGGCACTTCCGGTCGTTAGTTTCGGGTGCTGCCTCCGATGATTTGAACCAATGAGAAGGTTTGTATAAAAGTAGGTGGAGCTTAGATGATGGTGAGTGAGAGAGAGAGAGAGATAGAGAGCGAGTGAGAAAGAGAGAGAGTGAGAAAGAGAGAGAGAGTGAGGAAGAGAGAAAGAGAGCGCGCGCGAGCGAGAGAGCGGAAGAGAGAGAGAGAGAGACAAGTTGAGCTGTGGGACTGTTCCCAAACTAGCGTGTGGTGTAAAATTCTGACCCCAGCAGACTCGACGCCCCGGCTACCAGATGGCGGGTGCGGGCGTCCAGCACGCTGGTGGGGGATCCTGGATGTAGGAGCCTGCGCCTGTTAGTGGGATGTAATTCTTGCTCAATTAACCAATTGAGTGTTCTAGGCTCCTGTCAAATTGTCAAAAATGAATTGCAACATTTAGGAAACTGATTTTTAATTCAATTAGTTTTTTTTTTTTGTTTTTTAATTTATTTAAAATAGTACACAAAATAGGGTAGTAAAGTAAAATACAGGATATGGTATTCTATATTTTAGGAATCTATATTTATTTCAAGACATTTATGACAAATAGGTTTTCTTAAATGATAAATAGTTACAAAATAAAATACTGTTGAAAATACTACATAAATTAATTCGAGTATAAAAGTAGGATTGTTGTAGTAGGATTGTGAACATGCGTCTTCATAGGAAGAATTTTCAAGTATAGGCTTCTTTTCTTGAGAAAAAAAAGTCATATTGAGGCTGCTGCTGTTACTGCTGCTATTGTTGTGTTTTTTTAAGCTGTTTTCATCAGAATTATTTGGAAATGTGTCTGTTGTTGGGGGAGGTAGCAACTCAGGTACTAAGTCATACTCTTGTCCTGGAACAAACCATCCAAATTCTTCGTATCCAGATTTTTTAAGGAATTTTAGTCTTAGTTTAAAAATTGTAATAAATCTACATTCGGATGCGTTGGCTGTGTATTGATAAAATTTTATGTTGCGGGTTTTATTAAAAATGCTTAATCTGTTCCACTCGTATGAAGGCCAAACCGCATTGTTATCAAAGGTTATGTATGCATCTTGAATATGGTTTGGATAGAATAAAATAATTAACGTACAATTTAAAAAAGTAGACAAAATTAATGGGCCAAACATCTTGTCTGTCTGAATTATAATCTGAAACTAACTATGCTGTCTTTATGTTTGAAATTAAATATTGTGAAGAAAGAGTACCCTCAACCTATTTGTTATCATATTTTCTTATCTGTTTTAAGGTTAGACGCAATACTACTACAGTTAAAATAGGTAATAAAATAAAACTAGCGTAAACTCTAAAATAAAATATTTATTGTGGTAAGCTATTAAAAATATATTTATATAAAATTTTAACATAGGTTTGACTACATGCACATTCCCCAAGAATATGAACACCACAGTGTTCATTACTTTTTTTTAGTACTGGTACTGTGGACTCGAAAACATTCTCTAAATTTATAATAGTAGGAACATTGAGTTGCATGGATTTAAAAATCTTAACTATAAAGTCCTTTTTAACTTCACCTTTAACATAAATAAAGTCAACATTTATTAAATTCTCACAAAAAATCTGATTTAAATTTGTATATTCCGTATTTCCTTGATCATATGGAAGTCCATGATGCTTGTTCAATAAGTAGTTGACACTCCGTCTCTCTGCGTTGTTTAAAGATGTATAAGGGATCTTGGGGTTAAAGATATAATTTTTTAGGACTTTTCCATCATAGATCGCCAGTTCCTTTACAACAAAATCCAATGCAATCCGGTATCCCTGAACGTCAATTATTTTTATTTTCATCTTAACCGTAGCATGGTGCAAAGGCAACTGATTAAAGCAGACTTCTTACAATACCTGATAAAGGCAAATATTCAAAAACACAGTCGTGTATAATAATGCAATAAGCTACAACGTTTTCATTAAAGTTTTCTTGACTTTGAAATTCCAGTTTAACGTCAACGGTGCTGCTTTTAAGCGATTCTGTCTGTTTACTACAGTCAATTACAAAAACAGGATAAGACAGAAATGTATCAAAATCCATCAGAGGTTCCACAAAACGTTTTCCATGGTAGGATCTTTGAAAGTCCAAATACATTCTATACACTTCGCTTATTTGTTTCTCAGGAAAGCTAAGATTTAGTGACTCATAAGGATATGATTCTGAATTCAGATATAATCTTATGTCGGTTATTTTTATGTTATCAAACTGACTACAATCTGCTGTGGGGTTATTAATACGGTCTTTTTGAAAGCCCACAAGGACATATCTAGGTCGCTCTAAATTACTGGCTGTCTTCACCATCCATATATCTTTTTTTGAATTTTTCAGCGCAGGCAAATCAAAATATTCCCATTTTCTAAAGGGAATAAGAACAGGTGTATCCTTTTCAACTTTTTCTAAAATAGCCATTTTCAAAGAATCATTTGGAAATATGTGTTTAACTTTGAGTTCAACAGTAGACAGTGTCACTACAGCGGTTTTGGTTCCACTGCTTTTGTAGCAATTATTATCAGTTCTAGCTCTAACCAAACGAATCCTATGTCTTCCTGCAATTACATGTTTATAATCATTAAATATCCCAAAAAGAAAACTAAGTGGAATACGTAAGCTAAACTGACGACTTACTGCTCCAATGGGTTTTAAAATTCCGTCAGGCCAATTCCAACCTGCAGGTACTAATGCTTTGCTTTCTTGTTCGGAAAGACTGAGAAGTGCCCGAAACGTACTTAGCAGACCTGGTTCACGAATTCGTTCTATTTCTTTACCATTCAATTCGTAAGACATGGATTCAAAAAGGAATGCGCCAAAGTTATTTGTCGTGGTAATGCTTCCTGTCAAAGCAGCATCCGTGGATTCTTCAAGTTTACCCTCAAGAATTAACTCGGCTTCACTAATATCCATCCATTGATCAAGTTGGTTTAAAACAATTTCTATCTCGTCGCTATTTTTGAATGATTTTGTATAGGGGTGATATGTGTGCCACTCTTCACGAGCAATGCTCTCGTCAGATCTTACAGGATTAAAAATTTGCAGTTTTTCGAAGCCGGAAGCCATATTTTTTTGCTAGCGTCTGTAGTAATAAAATATTTCGAAAAGTGAGCTGGTTCTTGTTTGACGGTCGCCGATCAAATAAAACTTGAGCAAAATAATTGTCTCTTCTATATGGTAAGTTATTACGACATTTACTATTGAATGTTAAGCCCATTTCTTCGTAATTCTAATCTAATCAAAATTTCCTCACCTCGGAAATTAACAGGATTTGAATCTTGATCGATAAGATCCAAACTAATCGTGTCAATGATCTTTTTTGTGACAGGTAGAAAAATAGGATTGTTAGGTTCAATATCTATGCTATAGCCGGGATCAACCGAGGGGCTAAATGCAAAAAGTGTGTGTGCTTGCTCGTTTCCGTTGTACGATCCTGATATAATGTTGCACTCTATTCGAATAGAAAGCACTGGAACAATTCTAACGGGTAAATCTGATTCGTGTAGGATATCGGGTTTATATTTTTTTGATGAAAATCCTAGAAGCTGGCCAATGCTATCTGGGGGTTCAAAGTCCACTTCGTATATGCTTTTTAACTCAACTTTTAGGGTACTAAGATTCGGTTTCAACAAAAATGGAGTACACTGACTGATATCAACTATATCCTGACATAAGGCTTGCTGAATATATGATTCAATCCCATCAATTTCGTAGCTACCTGTAGGTATTTCTAAACTTAGGTGTTCTCCCTCACTATTATAGTAAAACTTGTTTCGTCCTGGCTCTATGTTGGGAATGGAATTCCAGGTATTAAGAGAAATCAGTGCAAGCGAATATTCGAATCGAGGATCTAGTTGAATGGGAGGAAAAAAAGTTGCTGAAAGGCAGCTTGTACGACCCTTTAATGTGAACGTATTAGACATGACTGGTTAAGTAAACCTGAGGTTGCTTATTTAATATTTTTATTGCTTTGATTATACAAAAAGGATAGACAAAGATGTCCACAATTAACAGTATTAAACTTTTGATATTGGTCGATATTATACATTATTTTACAGTTTTTATAATATCTTATTACTTCTAGTGGTGGGACTATAGCAAATCCATCAAAATATACAGCAGTATTGTTTTTTTGTTTCCAAACAGCTACCCAGTGACTTCCACTTTGATCTTTGGTGTTGAGATTAATAATAAGAGCCTCATTAGGCCAGGGACGCTTATTTTTTGAGAGAAGCTCGTCTCTCATAAAAACGCCTCTAAAGTGACGTATTTTAAGCTGCTTTGCGTATTTTTTCAGGTCAAAATCGGATAAAGGCCGGCTGGGTAGTTTTATTGGAAGTTTTTTGGCTTTTTTTTTATATATAATCCGTATCCTGATTTGTATTTATGTAGAAATAGACCGCTACCCCTTTTTCCTACTGCAATGGATTCCATTTGTTTATTATGTCTTTCATCCTCCTGGAGTTTTTGCCTTGCATTTTTGGCGTCTATAATGGTCTTCGCAATGGAGGCTCCGCCCCCAGAAAGAGCTCCTAGTGCAGAAAGGGCACTGTCGAAACAAAAACATAAAATCAAAAAAAATCAATTAGGTTAGGTTAGGAATATTTTATAAAATTAGAATAGTATTTACCTGAAAATTGGGATCAGGGGAAGAAATCCACCTGTCTTAGGTACGGGAAGAACTCTTGGTAGTTTAATCTTCTTTTTGCCTCCTGCTTGTTTAACTGTCATTCGTGCAATTTTAAGAGCAGCATTAATTTGTTTGCGGTCCGACAGACCTCGGCCCTTGTAAACTTTCATTTTCCTTTTCAGAGGTGCTAAAATTTTGGAAGAAAAAGACTTCTTTTTCTCTTTTCGCACTCCCATGCCCAATTTTTGTTTTAGTTTCATTGCTGATGCAACAACAAAGGATGATGCCTTTTCCCCAAAGCTAGCGTCTCGGGATTTAAAACGTTGCCACGCTTTCTCCTCGAGGATTTTATCTGCTTTGTGTCGGTCTTTTATATCTTTACTTTTAGAATAGGCAATATCGTGATCTTTACAAAAATTATCTAATGGATGAATTCCCACGTCACCTCTAGCCAACCGCTCTTTTAGACGAGTTCCTGGACCACAGAACCTTAAAAAATAAAATAATCATATTTTTTGAAAAAGGTAATTATAATTAAATAGACTAAAATAAATGTAATTATTAATATCTACCTGTGAGATGGTAGATGTAACTCAAACGGGAGTTTATTGATTGCAGTATTTAATAGACCTTTACCCTTCGAAGGTGTCATTACGATTGATCGTTTACTTGTGTGACTACCTTTTTTTACAAAGCTTGTTATGAGTCAAATTCAAGCTAAGAAGCAAGTGAACGGGGGTATTGAAATAATCAACCTGGATGAATTTCAAGATCATAATAAAGATAAGTTTCAAAAACATGGAGCTCTGTTACCAAGCACGGTTCGGGGTCTGGTTGTTGGACCATCGGGGAGCGGGAAATCAAATGTAGCCATCAGCTTGCTTCTAGATCCCAATGGACTACGGTTTAAAAATGTATTTGTGTATTCAAAAACACTGTACCAGGAAAAGTACCAGCTGTTAGAAAAAATTTTAAAGTCTATTCCGGAAGTGCAGTATGTACCGTATAGTGAAAATGAGGGAATCCCTGATCCTTCAAACGCTCCACCATATTCCATATTCATATTTGACGACATTTCATCGCAAAAGCAAGACATTATTCGAGATTATTTTAGCAGGGGTAGACATTCCAATATAGACTCAATTTTTATTGCACAGACTTACACTACCATTGAGAAGAGAAATATAAGGGATAATGCAAATATGCTTATCTTATTCAAAATGGATGAACATAACCTTAAAATGGTTTTTAACGAACACGTCTCTCCCGATATGTCATTTATTCTATTTAAAGAATTATGTAGAAAGTGTTGGAAGAACCCTTTTGATTTTATAGTAATAATAAAAGATTGTGATGTATCTAACGGGAGGTATAGGTTTAAGTTTGATGTCTATTTAAAAGTCTAACAATCAGTCTAGTTCCACCCTTCTTCAGAGAATCACATATAGCTGTTAAAAACAACACAGCACCGGTTACAAAAAACCCCTTTTTAACGGATTAGGAAGAAAAATCTGTTAAAATCAGCTAATTAAGGGAAATATGACTAAAATAAGTAATAAAGAAAAGCGAATTAAAAAGCGCATAATAGAAGCCACAAATGCCATTAAAAAAAAGTACACAGCTCTTAAATTGGGCATTGAGGCAGAAGATGAATCTCTTAAGAAATTTTTTAAGCCTGTTATTGAACCTATATCAAAAATAACTACAGCTAATTTTGTGTCTTCACTGCCTCCTGTTTCTTCCAAGATACCACCTTCGCCGCAATACAAAATTTTGAAAAAACGCAAGTCATCGCCGAAAACACATACATCTAATCAATATCCTAAATCTTATGAATCTTTTATTCAACCAAGATTGAAAAATGAAAAATTTGACAGATCCACTAGCCGTATTTTGGACTCAACTTTAACAGGCCCCCATTCAATGCTACAAACAGAAGATGAAGACGTATTCGAAACGGCTGACGAAGCAAAATCGGAAATCGATTCTCAAACAGAAGAGGATGCTGAAGAACAACATGAGAAATCGTTGGTACAGTTTCAAGATGAATTTAACCGTAGTGCAGTCACCCAGTCAGAATTTTTAGATTATTTCCCTCAGACTACACGCTTTTACTTGGGTAAATACTTTTCACGCAGCCCGGAAATCGATTACAGCCTGTTAAAGTTTTTACCGGAAAGCAATAAATTTAGTCTAGGAAACAAATCGGTGGATTTTGATAATAAGGGAAATTTAATTGTTGGAGAAAAAATATTCCCTGCTCCACTGGGAGTACTCGATCTATTATTTTTAAAAAATCCCCCAAGACAAGCAATTTCTTATGCTGACAGAGACACTTTTAAAAAAATTTTGGACTACACCAATGTTCACAGAAGAAATTTTACCTCTACAGGTCAGTTAAAAGGGAGCAAAAGTGAAAAGTACAATGTTTTTATTAGACCTGCTTCAACATCGTCGATCACCGCCGCTGCCAGCACCTCCTCTCCCAGTGAAGTCTACTTGTCATCACTAACCCGACCCAAACCTCCCATAACAACACGACCGAAAAGTTTCAGAACACGCAGTCGTGATGATATTGATAAGGATAAGAAAAAGGGTGGTTCTTTGTTACAATACACTGACACTAAAAAAGAGTATATTCCATACGGAGACGTGAATGAACTTGTCAACCGCCTACGCACTTTAGACGGATCTCGAGAGGCGGGCAATACAAACACATTGAATGATATTAAGTACATTTTAGAGGAGTTGCAAAGAGTGGGTATTATTGAAATCGAAGACGGTCGCTGAAAATAAAACTTAATTCTAGGATTCTATATGCAGGATGTAGCATGCAGAATCCCACACGTGGGATTCTCCGTGCAGGATCCCAATTGTACCCCTCCACCGCCTCCTGTATCCCATGTCCGTAGAACACCAGCGCACCTAACTAAAAAATAATTTGTTTTAAGATTATTTGAATTAGTCTTAATAAAAACATGAACAAGTTTGGATCATCCCAGAAACCGCGTCGTGACCCTATAGGGTCAATGGATATTTTTCGAACTCTAAACCCAATACCAAAAACAAAGGAAGGAAACTATGATATGCAAAATCATAAAATTTGTAACTTGTCATCTCCCAATCAAGATAGTGACGCAGTGAACAAAGCTTTTCTTGACCAATGTCTTACCGATATGAAGGATAATATTTTGGCTTCGATAACAAATACCACACTACATTTTGATAAAGAATTTCACGAACATGTTGCCTCTATGGAAAAACAACTGAAGGAGTTAAGAGAATCGCTAAGTAAATTATCTATTTAGTTGTTAGTAAGATGCAGAACAACACACATTCTATAGCAAAAATTCAAATCGATAAAAAGTGGCAAAATATTTTATCAAACGAAACGGTCTACCAGGAAGCTCTTACCAGTCGAATAAATAATTTAAATTTTACTTTTCATTATCGTTATATGGAAAAACGAAGAATTTCAACAAAATTATTATCTGAGCATGTCCAAAATAAAGGAACACATAGTCAACGAGTTGCATCGTGGGGCAAGAAAACATTTTCAGCGATTGAAAACAATTGTTAAGGGCTACGATGACCTGTGGCAGGCCGATTTATGCGAGTTTCGTAATATAGCGAAATTTAATCGAAATTTTAAATACGTTTTGGTTGTCATAGACAGTTTTTCAAAATATGTGTGGACCAGGCCTCTTAAAACAAAAAATGGTATCGAAGTTAGCCGTGCAATGGAGTCAATTCTTAAAACATCAGGACGACGCCCTTCAAATCTCTTAACGGATCAAGGTAGCGAATACTATAATACACACTTTTCCAAAATAATGCAAGCTTACTCAATAAATCACTACCATACGTATAGTGGAATTAAAGCAAGTATGTGCGAGAGAGTTATTCGCACTCTGAAACATCGCCTGTACAAGTTGTTTAGTTTAAATGGATCAAATAACTGGATAAGCCACTTGGATAAGATAACTGAAAACTACAATCAAACCAAACATTCCTCCATAAATCTTAAGCCTGCTGAAGTAACCAAAAAGCATGAAAAAACTCTACTTTCTACTACATTCTCTCGCATTTTACCTACGTTGTTGCCGAGGCGTTCTTTTTATTCAAAAAAAGCAAAATTTCAAGTAGACGATAAAGTTCGAATTTCAAAATACAAGCATTTATTTGATAAAGGTTACACACCTCAGTGGACTGCGGAATTATTTCAAATTACTGAAATACGAAACACTTATCCCAGAACATACCTTTTAAAAGATATGCAAGGTCATCCAATTAAAGGTTGTTTCTATGAAGAAGAACTACAAAAAGCCAAGTACGATGATGTTTATCTGATGGAAAAAGTAGTCAGACGTAAGGGAAAAAAACTATATATTAAATGGTGGGGATTAGATAAAAAATACAATAGTTGGATCGACAAATCTGAGGTGGTATAAGTAAAAAGAGAGAAGAAGGTTATTAGTCAACATGTCTTTCGAATGTGAGGTTCTCGATTTATACTGGAACAAAGTTGATATGTGCCTAAATAAAGTCAAAGAAAAAGTTAAAAGTGAAAAATGTTACTTGCTTCAAATAACCTATTTGTTACCTCAATCTGATATGGGTGTGTCCATAGGAATAAGTACTGTTCGAGATTTTATGGGAGCAATCAAAATTTTTAAACAAGACAAGACTTGTATATCCTTTATCGCTGAAGACTGGACAAGTTTTATCAAGTTTGTTTTACAAGGACTGTATCAAGATTCTACTACATGTGATTGTGTATGTGAACGTGAATTTAAATTCGATGACTACATCATAAGTTATGGAAAATCCATCAACCAATTAAAACTCTGCTATGATGATCAGGTGTTGATTTTTAACAAAAGTGAATTGGATAACCTAATAAAACTGAACCTAGTGTTAAAACCTAGACTAGATTATTTAAATAACTTAAATATGAACAATTTTTATTTTTCGTTATTAAGAAATTTAGCATTATTAAAACATAATTTTTTACCCATAGAGACAGTAATCGAAAATTTTCTTTGTCATGAATTTCCTTTTAATAATGATAATATGATGTGTATGAGAGAGTGCTTCCTGTTTTTTAAGGATAAATTGTTACAAGATGTAGAAAGTTTGGATGCAATAAATTAATTATTTTAGAATTTATGTAGTTTTATTATTTCGAATACTATATTTAATTAGGCTGAATCACCCTATATATTAGCGCGAATTTTTGCACTCCTTCCACACAAGAGTGTTTTTTGTTGATAAAAGTATTGATGATACAATTGCAGTGTGTAGGTGTCGAAACAAGATGCACCAAAACGCAATTTAAACCGAACCTCCATCATTTGAACATCAAAATATTATTAAAACCTTTTAAACTTATTTGAGCATCAAAATATTATTAAAACCTTTTAAACTTTAAAAACTTAAGTTATGTCTGAAAGACAAGAACCAAGCGGTAGTGCTACGCCCGAAAACAGTGACAATTTCCGTAGAATTCGGGAAATATTTTTGGGAGACGAGCCCTCCCCTTCCAGTTCGGTAACTTCTTCGACAAAATGTATCGAATTTTTAAATTTGCCTTATTACAGAAGCTTAAGTAGAGAGTTTCAATCACTTGTGTCCCCCTTTAATATTCAATATAAAAGATATGAAACCCATTTTGATCCTCGGGGATTACCATGGGAAGAAAATTGTGACGCACTACAGAGGCACGAATGGGTACATAATACAGGTACATCAAATTGTAATATTTATTATCACATTTTAAGCAAGGAGAACAAAGATTGGATATTATGTCCTAATTGCTATTGCGAATTGGTAGATTCGAAGGATATGGACACCTTAAAAATGAAATATAATTTCTTGTCGTGTAATAAGGTTCACTTGCATCGACCATTCCATTATCATTGCATCTACTGTTTGTTAGATACAAAATCTGATAAAAGATGTGAATTTGAGTTCTCAAGTCTTCTATGTAATACAATATCGCTATGGAAAATCCAGCATTTAATTTAAATTTTTAAAATCATAACGCACACTGTATAGTGAGATGCACAATCACGTCCTCCCCATCCCACAGATATTTTTCTTTAAGCACAAAACAGGCAAGGGCATAGTTGCAATTTGTTAAGTTAAAACCCAAGAAGAATTTTTAAAATGTGTTGCCCACGCAACAGAGAAAACCAAGTTTACCCAGTTTTTCAGGGACCGGAATTTCCACAGCCGGAACCCGATGATGAAAACATTTTATTTGAACTAGATGTTAATGTTGAAAATATAACAGATGTCTTACCAATATTTAATAATAACCAAGAAAATTTTCTTCAAATGATAGAACAGATTATTAATCTATATTTTAGTGAACCTTCACAAAATAATTAACTTTTTTCTATATCAAAAAACTTTTTATTAAGCAGATACACCCTTATACCCAATAGAAAAATAAGTGGGAGGAAGAGAGATTTTTTTAATTTTTAATAAGACTATAAAGTAAAATTAGTTCAAGTTAAACCATTCAATAGATACAACCGAACAAGAAAAAAATGGAAAAAGTTAATGAAGTGGCCTCATGTAGTTTTAAAGAAAAAATTGACGTAGATGAGATGGGAGTAGGGATCCCCTACAAAATTTGCGCTTTTAAAAAAATTAAAACACAGTTTGGCAAGAGCATCTTGTGTGAGCTAGAAGAGCGTACATTGTTTTTACCAAAACGATTAAGTGCAGTGCTAACCGATTCTACTTGTGAAGAATTGTTATCAGGTAATGGATGCAGTGTTATTTTTAAAGGAAAAAAAGTAGTACCAGGAGGGACACATCAACCAGCAAACACTTTTGAGTTTATTAAAAATTAAAAAAAATAAAAATGGAAGATATTATCATTAAAACTATTCAGACTTATAATTCTATACATACTCCAGAAGAATATTTACAATTTTTAAAATCTCTTGAGGAGCATATAAATATTTATATCCAAAAGCTTAAAGTATCAAATATTTCAGTTGGAAAAAGACTGCAGTTTGAACACATTATTTCGGTGTTAGAGACTTACAAACTTAGAACTTTTAATAATTTAACTCAATTTAATTTACCAATTGTTGGTGGAGAGCTACCATCAACCAGCACGAGTCACCAGCGTATGGTTCAATGGAAAATTATATCTTCAGCATTCGATTGTCGCATATTGACTGGTCTTATAACCAATCATGGACATTTGGACCCAAAAAATTTTTTGGAAGATTGTAAGACAGTTTTAATTCAAAAGCTGTACGACTTTCCGAAGAAGAAAAAGCAATGTATAAAAGTAAATTTTCGTTTAAATTGCCTTTTTGAATTACCAAGTTCACAGGAGCAAGATTATAAAAGCTTTGGAACATCGAATTATGAAATACTTTTGACTACTGATATAAACTCCATTCTAGACGATATGCAGGAAATTCTCATAAAAAAGGTATGTTATTTTTACTATATTGTATTAGAAAACAAAAACAAACAATTATATGTATTTTTTGTCTCCTTTTTCGATAAATAAGGATTAAAATAAATTTTAGCCCCAGACCCTTTTTTGAGACACAAAAAATTACCTTTAGTCCTTTTTATATTTAAAGTAAGCCAGTTTCAATTTAAGATTAAATTTAGAAATTTTTGAAAATTATTTTTGAAATAAACCAATTTTAATTTTAATATGATTTTTAACTCTATTTTTTCAAAATTTTTCAACTAGGGTTTTTAAAAACTAAAGGGAATAAAATAGTATATATCCCAAGGGTCTAAAGTGTTTTTTAATCCCAGGTAAATTATAATCTTTTGATTTGGGATTAAAAGTACTTTGAGACCTTAAGTTCATAATACACTATAATATCTAGCAAACTAAATTTATTTTTTGTTTTTGTTGTAGATGAGGAGTTTTCACACAAAGGATCTGGATGGAGATATTTATCAGTATCACATTTGATAGTTTCAATCAATAAATTTCATCCATTGACTGCTGGCTTTGGAACTTACACCCCGCTTCCTTTATGGTTATTGCGCAAAGGTATAATTAATATAATTAATAATGATAGAAAATGTTTTTTATACTGCTTACTTGCGTTTTTTTATCCTGTTTCAAAAAATAAAGTTAAACCGGAGTCATATCCTCAAGATCCTTATCAAATATTTAACTTAAAAGGTATTGAAATGCCAATAAAACTTTCAAATATTTCGAAATTTGAACAACTAAACAATACTATTTCAATTAATGTCTTTGGTATAGACACAAAAAATAAAACTCTTAGTGGGCCTCTTTATCACACTAAATCTAAAAAAAAGCACCATATAAATTTGTTGTACCTAAATAAGAATCGAACTTGTGGACATTACTGCTTAATTACTGATTTGGCCAAAATTGTTGTTACACAAGTGACTAAAAGCAAAAACAAAATACATGTATGTGATTCATGTCTAAATCACTTTTCTTCGGAGGAAAAATTTAAGAGCCATATTGAAAATTGTTCTCTTTTTTCCCCACAAAAAATAATTGTACCTGAAATTACCAACGCTGTTCTTAAATTTAATTCGTTTAAGGCTCTTATTATGAAGCCGTTCGTCATCTATTGTGACTTCGAATGTTTTACTAAGAAAATAAGTACGTGTATACCTGATCCCACAAATTCTTTTCAAAATATTACGAAAAACATGAGGCCTACAGTGTGGCATATAAAATAGTGTGTTCTTTTGATGAAAAATTAAATAAATTTAACTTGTATAGAGGAGAAAACCCTGCAAAGTGGTTTATAGAACAACTAAAAAAGGAAAGCGCTCAGATTTCAATTATATTAAAACAAAAATTATTGGATAACAAAATATGTGAAAATTCTGCCTTTAACTTTTCTGAAATTACATTATGTCCGATTTGTAATGAATGTTTCTCTGAAAAAAATCCAAAAGTTTTACATCATGACCACTATACAGGTAAATTTATAAATTTTTTGTGTAAAGAGTGTAATATTCAAATTCAGACAGACAACAAGATTCCTGTGTTTTTCCATAATCTTAAATACGACTCAAAATTATTTATCGCTGAGCTTTCAAAGCTAGGTTCTGTCAATATTTTACCTCTTAATCATGAAGACTATATTTCATTTTCTCTATACTTAGGAGATCTGAAACTAGTATTTTTGGATTCATTTCGATTTTTGGCCACATCCCTAGAGACTCTTATAAAAAATCTTGATTTAAAAAATTTTTCCTCTTTAAAGGAACACTTTTCAAATGAAGAAGAACTAAAATTGATTGTAAGGAAAGGTGTTTTTCCTTACGAATTTGTGGATAGCTGGGAAAAACTAAATATTACCATGCTTCCACCAAAATTATGTTTTTTTAACACCTTAAAAGAAGAATTTATTTCAGATGATGACTATATTCATGCTATTAAAGTCTGGGATGTTTTCAATGTTAAAACTTTAGGTGAATACAGCGATATTTACCTGAAAAGTGACGTCATTTTTCTTGCGTTGGCATTTCAATCTTTCCGCGAGATGACGCTTAAGTATTATGGATTAGATGCTGCTGCATTTTATACTCTCCCAGGTTTATCTTGGTCTGCAGCATTACTTTTTTCAAAAATCCGATTAGAACTTTTAACAGACATAGATCAAATTTTGTTTTTGGAAAAAGGTATTAGAGGAGGAATAACACAATCATGCACCCGATATAGCAAATGTAACAACCGTTTTTTTCCGTGTACCTATGATAATTCTAAGCCTGAGGTGTATTTAGCCTATTGGGACCTTAATAATCTTTATGGATTTTGTCAAGCAAAGGCTCTACCCTATAAAGATTTTGTTTGGGTAAATCAACAGAAAATTGATAATATTTTTTATTTATTTCAGAAAAAACCCCTCTCTAATAAGCTCTTGACTCTCTACGGTGAAGACAGTAACACGGGGATAATTTTAGAGGTTGATTTGGAATATCCTGACTATCTCCATGATAAACATAAATTTTTACCATTCTGTCCTTTAAAAGGGACACCACCGTCGGGTAAATATCCAAAACTGCTTTGCACTTTAAATAATAAAGTTAAATATGTGATTCATTTTGAAAATCTTTATCAATGTATCAAAGAAGGATTGGTCCTTAAAAAAATTCACAGAATTTTACAGTTTAGTCAAAAAGCCTGGTTAAAATCCTTTATTGATTTCAACACTGATATGCGAATGAAAGCAAAAAATGATTTTGAAAAAGATTTTTTTAAGATGATAATAAATGCAAATTTTGGGAAAACAATTGAACGAGATAGAAAAAAAAGAAAAATTGTCTTGGCCAACTCTTGGAATTCTGCTCGTAAACTTATTTCAAGACCTGAATTTAAAAATCTTGTTGTATTCAATGAAAATCTAGTTTCTGTTGAATTACATAAAACTGAAATTATTTTTAATAAACCAATCTATGTAGTTTTTCAATTTTAGATCTAAGTAAAACTGTTTTATATGATTTTTACTATGGGTATATTCAAAATAACATTACTCCTTATTTTGATGTAAAAATAAATTACATGGACACTGATGCATATGTACTAGAATTTACATCAAAAAAGGATAATTCTCTTACAATTTATGATATAATTAAAAGAGATGCAAATAGTTACTTTGATACTAGTGATTACCCAATAAATAACAATTTTGGAATACATCATGTTAATAAAAAAGTTCCAGGAAAAATGAAGGATGAACTGAAGGGAAAAATTTTAACAGAATTTATTTCCTTAAGAGCAAAGGTATATTCATACTTGGTGAATGGTAAAGAATCATTATCAAAAATTAAAGGGGTGGGAAAGTCTTCAACTCGAAATGTGACCTTTGACGATTTTTCTAAGTGTCTGTTTGAGAACAGAGCCAAACATGTTAAATTTAATACCATCCAAAGCAAATCGTGTGTTAATTATTCTTTATCAATTAACAAAATTGCTCTGAATTCTTCAGATGATAAACGTTTTATATTGCCAAATATGATTGATACGTTGCCTTGGGGACATTATTCAATAATGGAAACTTAAATTTTTCCTAGTTTGCCTGCATTTGCTATTTTTTACGTATTTTATAAGTATGTAACTGTGTTCTTCCTGTTAAAGACATAATTTTAAGGGTTTAATAATATAAGTTTAAAAGGTTTTAATAATATTTTGATGTTCCTCAGGAGTTTTTTTTTGTTGTAAAATGTTTATATTTTTACTTGTTTTAAAATAATAAATAAACAACTTATATTTTGCTTAAATTTGTATTTTATTTCTCAAGGTATAGTTTATGCAATCTCAGTTGAATCACCGCGGCAAGATGTCAAAGACACCGACAAAGCAGTCGGCGCCTTTGACATTTTTTCCTCGGTGATTCAACTGAGATTGCATAAATTTTACCTACCTATTACACATCAATAAAACAAATTAAATTATTTAATATTTTAGCTCCTTTATTCTTAATATTGTAGACCTAAGTAACAACCCGTACTTTTTGTTTTATTGATCTTAGATATAAGTAGGTACTTACCTAATTTAAAAAATCTATTTTCTTAAGAAACATGTTGTTTTTCTCAAGAAACAGTATTTTATTTCTACCAAATATTTTTAAAAAGGAAGTTTTATTGCACATTTGCTATTAATAATACTCTTAAAAAATTTTCATTATGTTTTATAAAATTTTCTTCTTAAAATGTTGGGTTGATTTGAAAGGTACCTAAAAAAGGTATAGAAACAGCGAGCAAACAACATAAAAAAACCAAAATTATTCTTTAAAATATTTAATTTATTTTTTTAAATTATTAAGATATCTTAAAATTAAAATTATTCTATCATAAGAGATGGGAGGATTTCTTAATTTAATAAATTCTTCCTTCTTCAGGTTGAAGATGTTTCTCACGCATTTCTTCAAGAAATTCTTTTCGTAGATGTGTCTGATACTTTAAAAGATATTCCCAATCAATAAGCCATTCATGTTCTCGCACAAATTTTTCAGACATTTTTTGATAACGACATAAGAAAGGCCAATAGAGTTCACTTTTAAACATATGCATGAAATCTTCGGATAAGTTTTTCTGATATCTTGAGACATTAGGCCAGTGCATTCTATTGAGAAACGTTGCCATGAATATTTCCGATAACCTATGTTTTCGACACACGATTTCCCAATTAATTTGTTCACAAAACCATCCTATAAATTGCTCGCTAATTACAGGTGATTCCGAAATTTCATCCCAAATTTTCTTAACACAATCTTTGTTCTCGAGAATCATCTTACTTTCTTCTTATTGTTGATACTACTCGCTTGAGTGCTCTATCTTAACTAATTTACCTAAAAATTACAAATTTAATCTAGAAAATACATCCCTCAAGCAGGCTCCTACATCCAGGATCCCCCACCAGCGTGCTGGACGCCCGCACCCGCCATCTGGTAGCCGGGGCGTCGAGTCTGCTGGGGTCAGAATTTTACACCACACGCTAGTTTGGGAACAGTCCCACAGCTCAACTTGTCTCTCTCTCTCTCTCTCTTCCGCTCTCTCGCTCGCGCGCGCTCTCTTTCTCTCTTCCTCACTCTCTCTCTCTTTCTCACTCTCTCTCTTTCTCACTCGCTCTCTATCTCTCTCTCTCTCTCACTCACCATCATCTAAGCTCCACCTACTTTTATACAAACCTTCTCATTGGTTCAAATCATCGGAGGCAGCACCCGAAACTAACGACCGGAAGTGCCATAAGAAATACATGGGATAGATAAGCGATCTCCCCTATTTATACCCTACTGACCGGTCACTAGCAACATCACTTTCTGGAAGACCGGGAGCCGATACACTTCCAGGATGCAGTGACCATATCTGCAGTCACTGGTGCATGTGGGACATTCACCAGGTTTTTGACATCCATCGGTAGATGTCAAAATTAACGATAAATTTCAACCCCCAAACCTACTTCTTTTGAAAAATGCCTTTCTTTTAAAAAAATTATCCAGTTCAAATTTTATTGCCACCATTAAGTTTAGCGTGTCCAAAACGTTTAAAACGACACGAAACACCATAACTTATGTAAAATGTCAAAATTTGACATTTTGATCACAGAATGGCTGCCAAATTCCACATTTTTTTTAAATGATGATTCTTGACTATATTTAAGAAAAAAAACGATTTTTGACAGAAATAATGAGACAAAATTCTCGACAAAAGTTGATACGTTTATGCTTAACGTCTTCTTTTATCTCTACATTGGGGACGTCATAACTGGTAGTGGGGGTCAGAAATTTTCTGGGTCTGGGGCGTTTTTTAATCTTTGATATATCTACTATCTAAATCCAAAAGCGCACCTTCTCCGCCAGAAGTGAAATATTTTAATGAATTTTAAGACTAAGCAACCCGACTATTAATGCTTTATTTGAATACCTATCCATCGCCATAAATGTCAAAAAAAATTGTCTAAGATCATAAATGAAAATGGTATAACAGTTTAATGTCAAAGACGGAATTATTAATAAGGTCTTTTATCAAAACCGGACAAAAAAAAATGCGTGCCGTGCAGATATTGGTGATTTTAAACCCCCAGATACATTAAAATATAAAAGTGTCTATTTTTTTCTTTTAATTAGCTCCCTATCCTTCTTTGTAGAGGTCGAAATCGGTGTTAACCTTGAAAGAAATACTCTGCCAAAATATGGGCACCTAAGCTCACACTAAATAAATAATAAATAAATAAATAAATGTTTATTTTCAATCTTTCAAGGTACAGCAATTTAACTTAACTAAATTGAATTAAAAGAATTGGAAATAGAAAAACAAGTGAAAATAAACAAAAACACATGAAGTGGTATTACCGAGGGGTGGCTCGATCGCCGATTTTTGTACACCAAAAGGAAATACCTACGGTATAATACCTACGGTATTTCCCAGTATTTCCTCAAATTTTAATGGTGTTTCCTGGTATTCCTAGTATTTCCCCTCTAGTATTTTCAATGGTATTTTCTAGACAATTTCCCAGTACTTCCTAAGTCCTGGTATTTTCCCTAACCTGTAAACCAAAAGGAAATACCGAGCCACCCCTCGGGTATTACCCACCCCACTAGGTACTATAATTATAGAGTACGTGTGAGCTAATATAACTAAAAACTTTAATATATTTTATTCAACTTCAGACTCAATTACCTTTCGTTTGATACCATACAAGCCATATTTTGACTTACTAGCACTAATTTTTGAAATCTACCCTCACCCTTTTTTTTAAACTAAAATGTATTTTATTTACCTCCAGACTAGTAATTTAACGCTTGGGAAAAAAATTTGAAAAATTGGAAAAAAACCTTGGTTTTTACCGTTTTTTTCACATACCTTGGAAAAATTGGAAAAAAATTGAGAAACCACAAATTATATTTATAGAAGCAGAAATAGCTCAAATAAACGTAAATTAATCAAATCATAAATTTTTGCTTTGCCTGCAACAAACAAATCCTAACCTAAGACCTTACCTTTTTTTAGGTTCATAGGCCTTGGTAAATGAAAATGCGGTATCTGCTATTGCAATTTCTGTGTAGATACGGTGTTTTCATTATGCATGGCGGTAAAAGAGGTTGCAGTGAAGGAGGCTTTACTTGCATAGTAATATCAGAACAGCTCTTCTTTAGGTGAACGAGACACAAGCTAGGCCCGACCTCTTCTTTCTGTCCTTTTTGCTCTTGTGTTGTTTTAATGAATGACGTTTTTGATAATGTCCGATTATTAATAACTCCGTTTTTGACATTGCTTATAACATTTTCCTTTATGATCTTTGATGATTTTTTATATGTCCTTTATGATAAACAATGGGGACTTTTCATTTACATGGTTGCACCACGGGGGGGGGGGGGGCTCGGGGTCCGCCTTCCCTCCCAAGCCTAAGGATTTTGAAATATTTTTCACATATTTTATGAAAATAGCATAAAATACGGAATTATGGGGATACGGAATTATGGGGTCTCGGAGCCCCACAAGACATCTTCCTGGGAATAGAAAGGAATAATGCTAGGCTAGGATTGGGGAATAAGGGGATATGATAATAATTTAACTCTCTGGCGATTATTCTGGCCACATCCATCCATCCCTGGGTGCTTCTTATGCAATAGTTGACAAATGAGCCTTTAAGCGAAATGCGCCATAAAAATAAAGCTTAACCTATACCTAAAAATATTAATAATTTTTATGCTATTAAATTGTAAAATACAATGAAATTTCATACCTTGAATACTCAACTTTATAGACAGTAGCTTCTTCCTGACTAAGTATATACTGTTGATTACTGGGACTTGGGAAATCCCAAGTGTTCAGACAGTGAAACAAAATCTTTGCCAACTCATACATAGTTTTCAGCTCTTGGCCCACGTGCGAGTACTTGTAGACTAGAAGATTTGTGATGGCTTTCTGTATGCTGGGCGCCTCGAAGGGTGGTTCACCTGTGCAAAACGGGCGGCGGATAAAAGGTCGAAAGTACAAAAGGTCGAAAAAATAGGGTCGAAAATACAAAAGGTCGAAAGTACAAAAGGTCGAAAAACAAAAGGTCGAAAGTACAAAAGTTTGAAAGTACAAAAGGTCCTGGAGGAAATGCAAGAGTCCAGAAAATAGCGGACCTAAAATCAGTACACCCTGACTTTTTTACCGGGACCCAAGAGGGTGTGGAACCGAACCGAACCGAACCTAACCTAACCTACAAAAGGTCGAAAGTAAGGTTAGGTTAGGTTCGGTTCGGTTCGGTTCCACACCCTCTTGGGTCCCGGGAAAAAAGTCAGGGTGTACTGATTTTAGGTTCGGCTCGGTTAGGTTAGGTTAGGTTCGGTTCGGTTCCACACCCTCTAGGATCCCGGGAAAAAAGTCAGGAGAGTACTGATTTTGAATCCGCTATTTTCTGGACTCTTGCATTTCCTTCAGGACCTTTTGTACTTTCGACCTTTTGTGCTTTCGACCTTTTGTACTTTAGACCTTTTGTACTTTCGACCTTTTGTATTTTCGACCTTTTGTATTTTCGACCTTTTGTTTTTCGACCTTTTGTACTTTCGACCTTTTGTACTTTTGACTTTTTGTATTTTCGACCTTATTTTTTCGACCTTTTGTACTTTCGACCTTTTATCCGCCGCCCGTGCAAAACCCACTGTGAGAGATCACATCGTGTGAAATGCCTCGTCTCGACCAATAGCAAGCAGTGAAATAGTCGCGCGCTGTCCACAGTGAATTTAGAACCATTATAACGCGGTTGCAGTGGAATCTGTTCTACCCTAAAGTAGTAGGTAGTACTAGAGGCCCTGTATGTATCACATATTTTAAAGAAATAGAGACGCGACAAATTTATTTAAGTCAAAATCAAAGGAGGGAAATATCGGTCCTCTAAACTCTAGCCCAGTAGCGGCTGGTGACGTTATAAATTGGGGGGCAGAAATTTATATGGCATGGAAAAGGAGATCATAACAAAAACATTTCATGTAAAATAAATTTAGAAAAAAAAAACTTTTTGAAAACAAGCTTTTATAAAATGGACTAAAAAGCATAAAATAATTTTTTGAGTGTTCTGATATCATAATAATAAAAGCGATGGGCGTATTTAATATTAGGTAAATGCCTTTCCATGCGCATTTGGTGGATCGTCTACAAGCGATGATGGGCCGACTCTTCTTTTTCAATGTGACAAAATAAATCGACACACTGCCGGTCGCGGATGATCTGTCTAATATGAAGCAGGCGTAATAATGTCCATCCATATCAGAAAAATGTAAGGATAGCTTGAGTAGGGTTGGGTTGGGTTAAATTGTCTACCCTTACATTTCTCTGCTATAATATAATGAATTTGGATTTTCACTAAACTTCGAGTTAACAAGGCTAAAACAAAAACGGGTAAATTTCCTTTAATACGCCCATCGCTTTTATTATTATGATATCAGAACACTCAAAAAATTATTTTCTGCTTTTTAGTCCATTTTAAAAAAGCTTGTTTTCAAAAAGTTTTTTTTTCTAAATTTATTTTTTAATTTTTAGATTTGTCTAAGTCTATGCATTTCTAATTTTGGTCGAGATCGAACAAACTAAAGTCTTACCTCTTCTACGCCCCCCCCCCCCCACTTTTTAGTGGAAGCATGTGAATTTTGAAATCAATCAGATACCTACGTGGAAGTCAGTTGAAAGTAATCAGAAAAACTCGTTATTAAATCGTCCATTTTGAATCCACCATATTGAATTTTTGTAATCTGATCAAAAATTCGTAATCCTCATCCTCAAAAACCCCCAGATACCAATTTTGGTGAAAATCCGACAAACTAAAATTTTACCCCCTCTCCGCCCTCCACGTTAGGGGGGAGGTAGGCAGTCAGTGATACCACATTATTGGATTGTCATCGGAACTATAACCGTATGTGAAATTTGAAGTTAATCGGATACGTGAAAGTCAGTGGAAAGTAATCAGAAAAACTTGACATTAAATCGTCCATTTTGAATCCGCCATATTGAATTTTTGTAATCTGATAAAAAATTCGTAATCCTCATCCACAAAAACCCCTAGATACCAATTTTGGCGGATATCGGACAAACTAAAGTTTTACCCCCTCTCCACCCCCCACGTTAGGGGGGAGGTAGGTACCCGATGAAACCATATTATTGTATTGTCACCGGAACTAAGACGCTATGCGAAATTTGAAGTCAATCGGATGTTTGGAAGTTCTTCAAAAATGAGGTGCAAGATTTGATTACATACATACATACAGGTGAAGTTAAATAAAAGCTTGTAATAAAAATCCAAGTACGCGAAAGTGGTATTCCGTAAAAAGAATTGAGATAAAAGTAAAGCCAAGTTCTCCAATACAAATTTCAAAATGAATGGTTCTTACTAGTTTGGAAATGTATTTTTAAACTTTGCTATTCCAGCCAAACTTCTTTACGTTCAATTTAGCACTGTGCCTAAGAGCCATTTGCAGCCGTAACAGCCAAGTTTAGAAAAACATTTCCAAACTAGTAAGAACCATTCATTTTGAAATTTGTATTGGAGAACTTGGTTCAATTCTTTTTACGGAATACCACTTTCGCGTACTTGGCTTTTTTTACATGAAATGTTTTTGTTATGATTTCACTCCTTTTTTAAAGGATGTGGATAATATTTAAGTTTTAAAGTAGTAAAATATGCGGAATATTGTTCAAAACTTTTGCAATGAGTTATTAAAAATTTTGAGGTTTTTTTAAATATTTTCCTATGGTTTTATCATAGTTCCTATCAGCCTTCTAAAGCTCAGCTCTCTAGTGTTCCTGGAAATTTGTTAATTTTTTAAGTGCTTGATATCAAACATTCCCTTTGCCACCCACGCAGGATTACATCGTGGAGTGTTCATAATAAGACAAATAAAGCAAAAAAAAAGCATTTCGAATTTCACAACCGTACAACCAGTTTTCAGCATCGCATAATTTTTTATTACTTGCACTAAAATTTTGGTTAGTTTTAAGTCCGGTCTATGTGGCCCTAAAGATTTAATTTGTAATCGAAGTTTATATGTCAACGTATTTAAATGTACACAGTTAATTATGTAATCGACGGTATTTATTTCCATTTTATAAACAAACGATAACAAAAACAAATAATGACACACGACCGGCAAGGCTAACCTACCCCAAATCAAAACAAACTCATACGTCTTCACTAAGGATAGAACCGGCAACATGTAGGAAGGGCAACGAACGTTTTAGCACGATGAATATGGCCGACGTCAACTAAAACAAACATTCCTTCCGTCCCCGCGCGAGACAGCCACCCATACACCGCTGAAAAACGGATGAAATTGAAATCTTGTCCCATGCGGTGCTGCCGGCTTGTAATTATTTACGCTAAAAAAGTTCACCCAATTAATCGCTTGTTGTTAACCACAGATAACAAAAAGAACTAGACAATCATGTCATAAGGGAAGATTTAACTTTTTTTACATAAATCAATTATAAATACAGGTTGTTGTCTAGTTTTGGGAGGGCACTGCCCCGTTGCCCTCCCTGTAGCAGCCGCCACTGCTCTAGCCTTGTTTAGAGAAAGACGCACCTTCTGTCCGTTAATTCATAAGCTTCGGAAAATAAAAATAAACGATTTTTAACAAAACCTATACAGGGGGTGCGGACAAACGTGTTTGCTTATATGTTGCATGATGATTGATTTCACTCACCGCTGACAACATAAATTATTTTAGTGAAACGTCAAATAACTTGGCAAAAAAATAACAACCAAAAAATGTGAGTTTGGGTGACTTTGATGGGTTTGTCGCGTCTCTATTTCTTTAAAATATGTCATACATACAGGTTCGGTTCGGTTCGGTACGTTTCTTAAGCGTTTCACCAGAGAACACGTGACGATTTAGAGCTTGCTATTGGCCAAAGCTCTTTAGAGGCTCGAATCTCGTAGTCGTGAAAAGTGATAAATCACATCGTGTAAAATTCTGTTTAAAGCGCACTATGAATCAAACAAAATACGAGGATGGGATGAAAAGTTTCCGGCCTAGCCTATAGCAAGCCCGATTTGCTTTGTGTTCCAACGTGTTTGTGTAGCCTTGCTTGTGACCAGTATACTTTCGAAGTTTAAAGTGAGTGCGTCAAGTAGTTTGTGTCCTGCTTATTTTGAAAGTTTATACAGTGTGTCAATTTTTAAAGATGAAAAAAAAAACGAGATAAGAGCCGTGATAAAATATGTTTATATCAAAGGGTTATCGCCGACGAAAATAAAAGCTGAACTAGATGCTACAATCGGGGCGTTGGTGCAAGCAAGAAATTTCCTAATTTTCATTTTCTTTTCCTTTTCTGCGCGTTTAAAATAATTTAAATTTTCGCGCTCTAAAATATGCATATGGGGTTTCACGGCACCGGACACGTGGAAGGGAAGCAGCGCCGCGATGAGTGCGCAAAGAACCACCGTCACAACAAGACACTAGCAAAATCACGTTCCCGAAAAAAGTGAATTTGAGGTGAAAAAACTGGACGTTTAAACGTCGACTGGAGCTGCAAGAGAGTCCGAGGTAGGTGCCTTTTCATATAAAATTCCATATGTATCGTAACTTTCCATTTTCAATCGTCAATACCGACAATTAGTTTTAAATGTGCTTGTGAAGCCAATACCGGCGACCTATCGAAGGAAATTCCGTTATTTTTCAGCCCTTGCACGCACATTTAATGGTCCTTCGACCCAAATTAATAGTTTTCCAAACTACCTAGACTCCTGTGGTTCAGCAATTTCCTACAAAAATTCCAAATTTCTATTTTCTATTTCAAATTTCAAAATTTATTTCAATTTCAATTCGAAACAGACCATATTGTTTGACCACCCGTTGGTGATATGTTCCTTCAAAGTTGATCGAAGTGTTTATTACCGTTCAAAAATAGCTATAGCCAATGCACATATTTCGTATAGTTTACTAGTTCATCAAAGAAAGTTGATCGCTTTGTTCATTACATTTTCAGTAAAAGTGGCGTCAATACGCCGAAACTGAAAATTTAAGGCGGTTCTTCCATCTAAATTCCTTTAATTGTCGATTGTACAGGTGTCGCGTTAACGCGCAGGTGCAAGTGTCGCCGTCACCAAGGTCTTACGTTGCGCGCGTTGTTTCTTCAAATACCGAGGTTTTTTAGAAACTTTCAGACGGGACCGCTAGTCGTATGCACAGAGTGTGCGACTTGGAATCGAAAGGTGCGGGGTTCAATCCTTGGTGAGACATAAAAGTTTTTTTTAAAGGGATATGTTCAAATAATAACATACAGACAAACTTACAAACATTTCATTTCAAAATTTTCGAAAAAAGTTAATAAAATTAAAATAATAAAATTGTTTAATTTTTGCTAAAATTCGGGTTATATTTTAAGCTATATTTTAAGCATTTTTTTGGGTAATTTTAAAACCAAATTAACTTTCAAAAACAAAAATGTCTACGCAAAAACAGAAAAAACTTTGCGACAAAAGGCTTTTGAGCTTCAACCAAATGGCGGAAGCTCACGAGGTAGCTTTGAAAGCGAAGTCGGATACAGCGTTTCACTTTTTGTTTAAATCCAGATATGAAGACGTCGAAGAATGTCATGCTCAATTCTATAATTTTCATAACCAAATTATTGGCTCTCTCGAAGAGTTTAAACTTTCATTTGACGAGCAGGATAAAACTAGAAAAGACTTTGACAACCTTTATTATGAATGTAAGGGTATTTACTACGACCTTTTTAGGGCCAACCCTGTCAATTACGTAAGCAACCCTAACCAACAAAATATTGTTCAGAGGTCAAATACAAGATCATTTCCACAACCACGGTTGCCAATTTTCAATGGTAATTATAAAGACTGGCAACACTGGTTTGACTTATTTAAAGTCATGGTACATCAAAATTCTGATTTAAGTGATATAGAGAAATTTCAACAATTGCGGAGTTCTGTTCTGAATGAAGCCCTTTCTCTAGTAAAAACCATTCCCCTCGCAGATAGCAATTATCACATTGCGTATGAAACCTTAGTAAAGAGGTATCAAAATAAACGAATTATTGCTACTACCGCTTTGAATGCTATTAACTTTCTTTCAACTAAATCCAGTTCTGGGAAAGAATTACGTTCCATGTTGGATACATTTTCTGAGAATCTAGCCATCTTAAATGAGCTTGGTTTTCCTACAAAAGAATGGGACTTTCTTACTTTTAACATGATGCTCTCAAAACTTGAAGTCAAGATGAGGACTGATTTCGAACTTTACTATAGTAGAGAGAAAAACAATTCAGAAATTCCGTCCTACACTGATCTTTACACGTTTATAGAAAATCATTGCGTTGCGCTCGAATCTGTAGTGCAAATGCCCAGTTTTAGTAGGCAAAATCAAACCCCTAGACAACCTCAAACTACGCGTAATCCTCAACAGAACAGTTTTCAGAGAAACAGTTTTAATAATTTTAATTCACCTTCTGCTTTCAATACAACTATTTCAAATCAAAGTTCAAATTCAAGAAATCAACAAAATACTTTACAAAATAGCAATCAACGCAGCAACCCTCAAATACAAAATAATCAGAACAGAACTTTTAATCCAAAAATAAAATGCTACCTATGTTCTTCGAATCACGCATTATCGAAATGTATCGAATTTCAAAACAAAAGTCCACAGGAAAGGATGGGTTATGTTCGGCAGGTGAATCTATGTCAAAATTGCTTACATTTTGCTCACCAGACCGTGAATTGCCCCTCCTCCTACAACTGCTTTACGTGTGGAGCTAGGCACCACAGTCTTCTTCACGTTCCACAACCAGTAGCGCCCTCTGTGAGTGTTAATTCTTATCCTCCAGAGAACGTTAATATTCCACTTTCCAATTCCAATAGCACCCCTATGTCAGGAAGCCATTCCACAAACTGTCATGCGACAATGATTTCCAAAAATTCCACTTTTCTACTTTCTACCGTTGTAGCTGACATGTTAGACTCAAGGGGACATTACCAACCAGTTCGTATCTTACTCGATTCTGCCTCAGAGGCAAACTTTATTTCAGAAAAATGTCTAAATCGTTTAGGTCTTTCAAAAAGCTTCTTTTCTACTTCTATTCAAGGCTTAAATCAAATGACATCTTCCAATACCAAAGGTAAGACGAAATGTCTTATCAAACCTCAAGGTCAAGCGGGACCTACCTTTGATTTTGAGGCTTTAGTACTTCCAAAACTTTGTACAGAGATTCCTTCTTGCGCTGTCGACTCGAGCAAGTGGAATCACATTCGCAATATCAAACTTTCTGATCAAAACTTCCACATACCAAGTTCCATTGATGTCCTAGTAGGTTGTGAACTTTTTCCGCATCTCTTACAAGAGGGAGTTATCCACGGAGAGCGTGGACAACCTAGTGCTTTTAATAGCATCTTTGGCTATGTGCTGATTGGTAAAGTTGAAACTTCAAAGCAACAAAATCCACAATCACTCATAAGCTGTTACACTTCCATCGAACCATCTCTGGATATCTGCCTAGAGCGCTTCTGGGAGATAGAGCAGGTTCCACATAAGGTTCATCACAGTCCTGAGGATATTATGTGCGAAAAATTATTTTCACAATCAGTTTCACGCAACGAATCAGGTAGATTCGTCGTTCCATTACCTTTCATAAACTTAGAACCCCAGTTGGGTGACACCTATCCAATCGCTTTAAAACGTTTCAAGCTTCAGGAAGCTAGACTTCTCAAAGACTCAGCTAATTATCAAGCTTACAAAGATTTTATGCAAGATTATTTAGACACTGGTCACATGATACCTATTCCTACGCCTATATCTAAAGATGTCTTGGATAATTTCTACTTTATCCCTCATCACAGTGTCTGGAACACTGGGAAGATAAGAGTGGTCTTTGATGGGTCTCAACGTAGTCCCAGAGGTGTCTCACTCAACGAGACGTTGTGCGCAGGTCCTAAACTGCAAAATGATGTCCGTGAAATTTTACTTAATTTTCGAATTCATGCTGTAGCCTTTGTTACTGACATAGTAAAAATGTTCCGACAGATTTTAATTATTCCTGAGCACACGCGTTATCAAAATATTCTATGGAGATTTTCTGAGGATGATCCTGTCCAAACCTACTCCTTAAGAACAGTTGTTTATGGACTTAAGTCATCACCTTACTTAGCTATTCGTACTATACAAGAACTAGCTAAACTTGAGTCTGAAAGGTATCCTAATGCTTCCAAGGTGCTTCTTAAAGACATTTACGTCGACGACGTGCTCACTGGGCAGGATTCTGTGGCCTCTGCCAAAGAACTTCAGTCGGAGTTAATCTCCCTGTTGCGCCTAGGAGGGTGTGAACTTAAAAAATGGGCGAGCAACAGTCCGGAACTTCTCTCCTCATTCTCAGAATCAGAAACACAAATGTCCATTCGTTTCGACAAATCCGAACCTAATTTTGTAAAAATATTAGGTCTCCAATGGAATCCTATCTCAGATTCGTTTACCTACTTGGTCGTACCAGAAGATAAACCGTGCACCAAGCGAGGTATCTTATCTCAAATCATGAAAATTGTTGATCCCTTAGGTTTCTGTTCTCCCGTTTCTTTACTTGCTAAGCATCTCATGCAAGATCTGTGGAAGGAGAAGCTGGACTGGGATTCTCAGCCTCCTCCGCATATCGTAAATGTTTGGAATCAATTTCGAACCGAACTTCCAAATCTTTCAAATATTCATTTACCTAGACGCCTTTCCATTGATCAACCACGTAGCATTGAACTTCACGGCTTTTCAGACGCCTCTATGATAGGTTAGGCGGCTACGGTCTATTTCAGAATGGAGTCAGTATCCGGAGAAATCCATACCTTTCTTGTAATGGCCAAATCTAAGGTCGCACCAGTGAAAACAGTCAGTCTTCCGCGACTGGAGCTTCTTGGTGCCACTTTACTTTGCGACCTAATTTCCTTTATTCGAAACACTTATTCAGATATTCTTAACTTCAACCAAATCTGTGCATGGTGTGATTCCCAAGTGGTTCTATGCTGGTTGGCGGCTTCACCTCACAGGTTTAAAACGTTTGTGGCAAACCGTATCTGTCACATTCAAGAAACCATTTCTCCTACGGCCTGGAAATATATTCCATCAGCGCTAAATCCAGCCGACTGTGCTTCGCGCGGTCTTATGCCTAATCAACTTGTCAAACATGACTTGTATTGGGAAGGTCCTTGTTTTCTTAGGCTACCAAAAGAGAGCTGGCCTGATGATTTTCGCTGTCCAGACCCTCCGGAAAACGAGGTTATTCTGGAAGAACGAAAATCAGTATTTCAAACATGCACAGTTGAACCACACATGCTTGATACTTTTCTTTCTCGTTACTCTTCCCTAGAGAAAATTCAACGCATAATTTCCTATATTTTTCGCCTTACCGAAAAGAAATCTAAATATCCTAACGAAAATATTACCGAAGTAGAACTTCAACATTCTCTTATTGTTCTCGTTCGGCATGTTCAACGTTCCATCTTTGCTGATCTCATTTCACGTTTGAATGACGCAAAGCTACTTCCTAAACAATTTCGTAAACTTTCACTTTTTCTAGATACACAAGGCTGCTTAAGAGTGGGGGGTCGATTACCACATTCTTCCGAACTCTCTTATTCAGCAAAACACCCTTTACTTTTACCACGTTCTCACCGTCTTACTCAACTTGTCATTGAGTACACTCACAAAAGGTACTGTCATCCCGGTCAAAAAACGTTGCATTACCTCTTGAGACAACAATTTTGGATCCTTTCCCCTCGCTATGCAATCGAGAGTATAACTTCTCATTGCATTTTATGCTATCGATTAAATCCTAAACCTTCCGTACAAATCATGGGCAACTTGCCTGCTCAACGCATCTCTCAAGTAAAAGCATTTTCACATGTTGCCATAGATTATTGTGGTCCCTTTCCAATTACAATGGGAAAGTACCGAGGTGCAAAGGTATCCAAAGGTTATATTCTTGTCTTAGTCTGCTCCGCAACAAAGGCAGTTCACCTAGAACTTACCTCCGATATTTCCACCCCTACCTTTCTTGCGGCTTTTAAGAGATTTGTGGCAAGAAGAGGAAGAATCTCTGACATTTACTCAGATTGTGGTAGCGCGTTCTTGGGAGCTGATCGTTTACTCAAACAGTACTCCCAGGAAGCATGTCACAGTCTAAAAATTACCTGGCATTTTTCAAGTCCTGGTAGTCCGCACCTAAACGGACTAGCCGAGGCAGGAGTTAAATCCACCAAGGCAAATTTGAAACGTGTAATAGGTGAGCAACGGTTAACCTATGAAGAGTTTTTTACTTTTTTGTGTCAGGTCGAATCCATACTAAACAGCCGGCCTCTGTATGCCCAAAGTATGGATCCGAATGACTTTCTTCCACTGACCCCTGGTCATTTTCTTACCCTGGAACCGTTGAATTCCGTACCAGAGCCCGAATTTTCTGATTCCAAGTTGAACACCCTGTCCCGCTGGCAGCTGGTGCAAAGGCTCCAGTCCGATTTTTGGAAACGCTGGAACTTGGAGTACCTAAACACCTTGCAACAGCGTTCTAAATGGACAGAGGCTTCTAACAATATTAACCTAAATACTTTAGTCGTGGTAAAGAATGAACAAAATCCGCCATTGCAATGGGCTGTTGGGCGAATTGTCGACGTACACCCTGGCTCAGACGGTCATATTCGTGTTGTGACCGTTAAAACAGCTACAGGAACATATCGTCGACCAGTAGTGAAACTATGTCCTTTGCCTATGCCCGACGCATAAGGCAAAATTTTCTTTTTCTTTCTTAATTTTTTCTAAGTATTTTTTCTTTTCTTTTAATTTTAATTTACATGCATAATTTAATGCATATTTGGGTTAATGTTAAATTGTATCGTTTAATTGCTAATAGGCGAATACTATTTAATTTTTCTTTCCTTTCCTTTTCTTAACTAAGTAAAAACACACGTGTTTTGGCGGCCGGAAAATGTTGGTGCAAGCAAGAAATTTCCTAATTTTCATTTTCTTTTCCTTTTCTGCGCGTTTAAAATAATTTAAATTTTCGCGCTCTAAAATATGCATATGGGGTTTCACGGCACCGGACACGTGGAAGGGAAGCAGCGCCGCGATGAGTGCGCAAAGAACCACCGTCACAACAAGACACTAGCAAAATCACGTTCCCGAAAAAAGTGAATTTGAGGTGAAAAAACTGGACGTTTAAACGTCGACTGGAGCTGCAAGAGAGTCCGAGGTAGGTGCCTTTTCATATAAAATTCCATATGTATCGTAACTTTCCATTTTCAATCGTCAATACCGACAATTAGTTTTAAATGTGCTTGTGAAGCCAATACCGGCGACCTATCGAAGGAAATTCCGTTATTTTTCAGCCCTTGCACGCACACGGGGAATCTGCTACTTTCTACACCACAGTTAAAACCTGGATATCGGACTTTAAACGTGGTCGTAATAGCACTGATGATGCTCCGCGTTCTGGCAGGCCAAAAACGGCAACTTCTGAAGAAATGGTGCAAACCATTTACAAACTAATTCTAAAAGATCGCAGATTAAGACTGGAAGAGGTAGCTGAGGCTGTGGGCATATCAAAAGAGCGAGTTGGTTTGCTCACGCCAGATCAAAAGCTCGTGCGTCTAACCATTTCAGAGGAGAATTTGGCACTGTTTAGACGTGATTCAGGGGACTTTTTGCGTAGATTTATTACGATTGATGAAACATGGGTTCATCATTATACCCCTGAAACTAAGCAACAGTCCAAACAATGGACGGCAAAAGACGCACCAGTTCGAAAGAAGGTAAAGGCAGTAGCGTCTGCTGGAAAGGTCATGGCAACGGTCTTTTGGGACGCTAATGGGATACTCCTCATAGACTATCTCGAAAAAGGAAGAACAATAAATTCAAAGTACTACAGCGACTTACTGGACCAGCTCAAGCAGAATATAAGCGAAAAACGATTTGGTTTGGCAAAAAATAAAATTCTGTTTCATCAGGAAAATGCACCTTGCCACAAGTCCGCTCTTGTAATGGTTAAAATCCATCAGCTAGGCTTTGAACAGTTAAACCATCCACCTTATTCGCCAGACCTAGCCCCGTCAGACTTTTATTTGTTTCCGAACCCAAAAAAAAATTCCTCAGATTCAGAAGTCATTGCAGCTACAAACGCCTAATTTGACGAGTTGGATAAATCAGACTTCAGTGATGGCACTAAATCAGTTGAACATCGTTGGGCCAAATGTATTACCTTACAAGGGGACTATGTAGAAAAATAAATTATTATTTAGTCACTATGGTGTTGCGTTCTATGCTAGGCCGGATACTTTTCATCCCATCCTTGTAAAATAGGTTTTAAAAAATCAGGGTACAAATGAAAAAGCCAAATTTTATAAATTGTCCTGTTTTTCCTGTTTGAGTGTGAGCCGCGATTTTGTATTTGGTACTTGAATTTGACAGTTGTCCAATAAGTGGAATTTTTGACATAAAAACTCCTTATCTCTTTTTCTTAGTCATTAATAGATCTTGAAACATACTTAAACTTGATAATATTCGATTGATTTTCGCTTGCGGCGCAAATCAATCTCGTGCCCCTCTGATGCTGTAATATTTTTTAAAATTATTTTTCTGTCCCTAGGACCCCGACACTGTCACGCTGGATTGTTCTATGGATTACTTCTGAACGATTTGACCTAGAGCAATGATATTTGGCACAATTATTGAGAACATATGGAAGGCCAAAAATGTTCATTTTGAGAAATATTGAAACAATTTTGGCAGGGGAAAATGGGGAATACCCATCAAAAATTACCTTTTTTCAATGTACTGGCTCATTGGTTCGGTTCAACTTTAAATACAAAAGATGCATAGTTTTTTCGATATTTTCTTTTGAGCAGCAACTTTCTTAAGTTAAAAGGAACACCATGCATATTATTTGTCAAAACTAAAGATATCTTTACCCTGATTTCAAAAATATATAGGTTGTTGGCATTTGGATACGCGGTTTTGAGTTGTATTAGTTTTAAATTACTGTTAAGGTGCACTACCGATAATCCACTCTATCCCAGGGTTCCGTATACTTTAACGTAGATTTGTAATTTAAATAACTTAAAAACGCCGTAACCGGATATTAACAAACGTCTTTCTTTCTGACAGAAAATAAACAAGGTTTTCCCTTCAACTTAAGAAAGTTGTTGCCAAAATTTGTCATAAGGAATGACATCTGACATATGGAATAATATGAAAAACATTATACAACTTTTGTACTTAAAGTTTTTTTTTCACCAACCGAACCAAATCGAACCCCTGAATAGGCCACGTAAATATAACCAATGGCCCTGTACCTCCTTTGGTCCGCAATAAATGTTCAGGAAATTAACTTATCAACTTGAAATTTGGCAAAAATCTACCTTTAGATACTGTGCCGAAGCCTATTGAAACTGAGCTAGATCCGAGTGTTCCATTTTGGTGCTTTTCTGGTTATTAATTCAAAACTATTCAAACGATTTAAATAAAATTTTGTACACTTGTAGACCAAGAGGAACGCTAAAAAATTCACGTGTTCCATCACCCACTCCTTTTATTCTCTATTTAATGACGAACCAATATGGCGGCTATAAGAAATAACAATGTTGGCTATAGTTACAAAAAAATTAGAAACTCTAGAAAAAATTCTGTTAACGTCATTCGATTTGCCGTAGTCGCTAATACAAAACTACCAAATTTTATCAAATTTGTATTTAAGATAGCGAAGATATTTTAATTTTTCGAAAAACACAACTTTTAGTTTTTGCTTGATATTTTGAAAACCCCTGTAGATATTTTAATTTCGATACTGCATCTAATTGGAATTTGTAAAAGCGCAATATTTTTTTAATTTAACCAATAATCTAAAAACACATTATGCCCCCACACGCCCGAAGTTGCTCCTCTAGAAGCCATATATTTAATATTTTTTCTAAGCTCAAAAATCAGTCCTTGGAGGCTAATATGTGTGCCAAGTTTCATTGCAGAATTGAATTTTTGAGTCTGTTAACAGGTCAGCCATTGTTAGTGATATTATTAGTAATCGATTAAAACAGGTTTCATAAAATCTCCATCCAAAAGCCCATAGAGACTAATTTTTTTTTCCGGTATGGCCCTGGATTATGTCTTACCTAGAGGTCCTTCAACAACAGCATCTTTTAGAGTCAAAACGCAATTTCTCAACAACTTGAAAAGGTAGAGGTAGACTTTTTTCGTGTCCACATTGTCTTCTTTGGACATGGCGGTGTACATGTTGTCGACATCAATGACCATTCCGAGGAGTTTGTTAATCAGGTTGTCGGGTTCGTTTCGGAGATGAGAGACATGTTGTTCGACATTGTGTTCGCATTTGCACAAGTCTTCAAAGGAGAGGCTTCTTCTTTCTTCTTCCGTTTTTTCTGGGCGTTTCCAACCGATGCATTCGCAGCCTACAAACACATTCTAATGTAGTCCAATCAAATTGTAGTTTCATGAGGAAAGTTTTGGTGTTGTGTTTTATTTTATACTTTGGGGTGCTAAAAACGAACTTGAAGTTTTCCAACCAAACTCCCTAAGCAAATAATATACAAAGTTACATTTCTTAAGTGATTTCAAGACAAAAAGTTCATATAAACATAGGTCCACAAAAGCTTAGTTTTCGAGATACAAGATTACATTCTTACATACAAAATTTTGTTTCTTTATGACTCTTGCAAATGTAACGAATCAAGCATCAGTTTACTTAGAAAACCTTGCTCTTATAGAAAAAAATATACCAGAATTGTGTGGTAGCTATATTTGTTTTAATCCGCGATTAAACTCTGATTTTGTTAAAATTTGCTAAATCAACTTTGGCGCGCCGGAAAGCATAAACTATTGGTCAAAGCGAAAAAAATGCATAAAACCAAAGTTGTGCGCAATTTTGTTCTCTACATATTCTATTTGAGCTTTTTTTATATAGCACCTCCTCCAAGAGTTTTCATCCATTTTCCCCCTCGAGCAGCAACCCCCGAGGTCGCAAACTTAGATGTAAATAGCAATCCCCTGATGCTTGGCCTATTCAGTGTAGTTCTCAGTTTATGGGTTTTTCAATACAAAATCATTTAGTGCCAATATTGTCAATTTAAAAAATATGCTTAAAAAAAAGTTTTTTACTGTGTAACTTTGCTCAATGCTCAAAATTGTGTACTATGCCAACTTTGAGTCAATAATGAGATATGGGATAGTTTTCTGGGGTGCTAATTAGGCGCTGACTCGTGACGTCACTAAAAAACTGCACCCCGACATAAATTGTAATTTTGGAACATACTCATTTGCATCTCTTTTTAAAGCACAGCAATTTTTTTTTATTGCTGTCCAACTCATAGAGCTGCACAATGGGCTCCCGGACCTAATTTTTGACCAAAATTAGAAAAATAGGTTTTGTAACAATATTTTGTTTTAAAATGAGAAAAAAGTAATTATCAATCAAAATGCGGATCCAAAATGGCGAAGTTTCCTATTTATGACCCAATAAGTGTTAATAGTCGCTAAATATTATTTTTGACTTAAATTTAAAAAAAAACTCATTTACCAAGAGGTATCAAATTTAGAACTTTGGCGTGTCTAAAGTCGCTGATTATAAAAATGAACTCAAACTTTAAAAAATTTACATGGCAGATCCAAAACGGCAGAGTTTTCTATTTACGAACCGATATGTATCAAAATTGGAACTTTGGAGTGTATAAAGCTGATAATTAAGATTTCTGGCCAAACTTAAAAAAAATATATCATGGCGGATCCGAAATGGATTTACATTTATGAACATTTATGAACCGATATATATTAAATTTGGAACTCTACGGTGTTTAAAATCGCTTATTATAATTTTTTACTCAAACAAACAAAACTAGCACGGCGGACCCAAAATCCTTATCCAATAGACTATTCTATTTATAAACCGATTTGTGTCAAACTTGGTACTTGGGGTTGTTTAAGGTAAAATTGAGCTCATCGTGTAATGCATAATAAAGCTGCATGGAAGAATGAAAAGTTTCCATATAATAGATCTAAAAACCAAATTAAAAATTTAAAATATTAAAAACAGTTAAACAAAATTATTCTAGGGCTGTATCAAAAACTAGAAAATAATACGAACGTAACCCTGACTTTGTAGTGGATAAGAACCTGCAAGTTTAACGACTGCATAATTAATTAAGAATGATTTTTCTAGAAAAAATTGTCCAACAAAATAAATGTTTTTAAAGCGTTTACGTTTTTATATTAGTTTATTAAAAGTCAGGTTCGGTAAACTGCTGATGATTTAAAATAGAACCGTTTATCTTAAAAGATTTTTTACCTTTTTTTTTCATAAACAATCCACCTGTTAAAGTTAACTTTATCTGTAATTTTTGGTGTTTGAGATTTTTTAGTTTGTATTTCAATTTTTTTCATTTTTAACTTTTTATTTTTTGAATATTCTTTACATTATTTGTACATTTTATTAACATATATTTTTTTATTTTTATTTGTTTAAGTTAGCCTAAAGTGTCAAGGGCGGATCCAGAGGTGCTTCTCGGGGGGGCACTTTATGTGACATTCTCTGTTGGTAAAAAACGGTATATATTTTTTTAAGTAGCATTTATTTGAATTAGTCAGTGGTTGTAATTTCGATGATAATAACAATAGATACTTTCATGCGCCGCAGGCAAAAATTTTGAATTTTTATTAGCAAAAACATGTTTTGTATATTCAAAAAATTCTCGGGGGGGCAAGTGCCCCTAGTGCCCCCCCCCCTGGATCCGCCACTGTAAAGTGTTGTAAAAATAATAAACAAGCACTTTTGTTAAGACTGGCTATATATAACATTTTCTCGAAGGAGTCCCTTTTTAGTAAAGTAATAATATCTTTCACATGGGCACTTTGTGGCAGCAGATTTTAAAATATAGTTTTTGAAAGATATGTACTCTTTAAGAAAATAAAAATTTCAAGAAAACGGTTGATGACTGAAACAAAATTTTTGTCCACCATTTATAAGAAATCTATATTTTTATAAAATTTCAGAAATCCCAAGCAAAAACCATTACCATACCTGTCTATACATCAAAATTGAAATCAAAATATACAGGGATAAAATCTACTTACCTCCCTCTACAAGATTTATTTTATGAGAATTTTATGCCACATA
Organism: Aspidapion aeneum; assembly: GCA_963576565.1. NCBI lineage: Eukaryota > Metazoa > Arthropoda > Insecta > Coleoptera > Brentidae > Aspidapion > Aspidapion aeneum. The sequence goes on from OY755039.1 coordinate 32,718,677, forward strand.
AAATATTGTCGCAAAATGGTTTTAAATCTGGGTCAAATCGACATGCAAATATGGTACTTTAACGCGTTCCGTTGAAAGGAAACATGACAGTTCTGAAAGTTGCGTCAATCAAATAATAATTTTTTTCAAGGCCTACTGGACTATCTACTCTTTTTTAGTAAAGATGTTCAGAAGTTTCAGTATGTATTTAATTTAACCCTTTTTGACGAAAAATCAGGTCCGCGGGCCCACTGTGTGCTGATGGAAGAACGTCGATTGACATTGATTGTCAAAATGACATCTTATAAATACTTCTCTTTGCAAACTAATCCTAAGACTGTTTTAGATTGGGTGCGCTTGTCCCACTAATTTGAGTTAAAAAGAGATAGTAAGTAGCTGGATGATAATGTGTGAATTTAGTAAATAAAAAGAGTAGACCACTGTTTGTTTATTGATATGATTGTTTAAGAGTCTTAGGTGCCCTTACTAAAACATTAATTTAAAAAAAGATGGTAAATAATCGGATAATAATGTGTAAGTTCAGTTAATGACACGATTAGATTAGATGGTGGTACGTTCGAGAATTCTATTTTGTGTCGGGGTGCCGTGCTACGTCACAGTCAGCGCCTTATTCTGATATTCAACAAGTCTTTGTCCAACAAAAACGTATAATTAGGGTTATGAATAACATGAAATACAGTGACAGCTGCCGAGGGGTTTTTAAAGCTCAGAATTTATTAACTGTTTTACTGTTTATGGAATTTACAACTATGAGTGTCTTATGTTCTTTTTAACAACAAAGATCAATTTGACAACTTAAATACCCACCATGAATATCAGACTAGAACCCTAGATCTAGCTTTTCCAAGACATCGTTTAACCCACACTGAAAAAGGTCTTTTTATATGTGTATAAAGTTTTTCAATAAATTCCCTAACAGTGCCATGCAAACAAGTACAAAAAACACATTTAAAAAACTATAAAAAAACTTTTAGTTAACCTAGAGCCATATAGTATAGATCTTCGAACATTAAACCCTGTAGAAGCAGCATGCTTTCTTATTGATTGAGTCTAATATTTACAAAGGGGCCAGGGGGGAAAAGAACCCAAATTGCCACGTTTACATAATGTGATATAACTAAAAAGGCATAATTACATAAACGGTATTTTCTTTAAAAACTAACATTATTTTCATTCAAAATAAAATGTAAAAGCCTATCTTACTAGTTTCACCAAGATAAATACAATAAAATATTTTTACTTTTGTCAAATTACATTAATTAATAATAATTGTGTTCTTTAAACGTTCGAAAAAATTAACAGCGCGGCAACCTCGCCAACAACGGCGTGGTCGATGACGTACTGTCAGTTGTTGTTGATGGCCGTCATTGTATTTTGAATCGTTGTGGGCTAAAAGGTGATTCGTGTTAAAAAACCTGTGATTTTGTGATTTTTTATTGTTTTTTTTAAGTTAAAGTCAATATGGGAAAAAAGCGCCAGGTGTGTAAAACATTCTATGCCGTAGGAAATAAACGGTCCTTTTACAAGTAAGTAAACAGCTTATTTATCTGTAAACAAAACATGGCGTAGTTAAATATTTTTAAAATTGTTATGTGAACACACAGCCGGTTCTTAAGCTGCCACATTGTTTTAAATGTATTATACCTGCACGATTTTGTATTATTACCGAGGGGTGATCAGCTGCCCACAGTAGGTGTACAAATTTTTCTACAGGACTCCACAGGACTTCCACAGGACTATAAAGGACTCCACAGGACTATACAGGACCCCGAGGGTACTGGCGCCTAAGAGGTGCCCTCAGCATGATTAAGTACTAAGGCTGGCAAAGGCAAATCGGCTCTCCAAGAAAAACGAGAGTTAAGATGTGATAACCTTTTTTTTTTGTTCACGAAATTTTTTATGGGCGCCTTTTCAGCGCCACATGACTAGACAGGACCCTACAGTCAGGACTTGTACAGGATTATACAGGACATGTATAGGACTATACAGGACCAAAAATTTATTAAAGTCCTGCAGGACAGTGTACAAATTTGGTTCAGCTGATCACCCCTCGATTATTACTATTGAGATTCAAAAAATAATATACTTGCTACAATAGAATGTTGAATCACTTTTAATATAGAAAAGTATTCTCTGATTTAATGCTGTATTATGGTCTTGTACTGTTTTTAAGATTTACAAAGAAATGTTTGAAAATCATTAAAGGTTTAGGAATGTTTTCAAATTGACTTGACAACAATGTCTGGAGATCATTTACTCAAACAAACCTGCCTATGGTTTGAGGTTATGCTGCTTGTAGTAGTTCAATGTTCTAAGGGATAGATGATTATCTAGACTTGTAAGAATTGTATCCTCTACTCAAGTGCCTTGAATTTGTTCAAGATTGTGGGGGTGGCTCAACAATTTTTTTGACAAAATTTCGTTATATGTTTTTTATACAGGTACATGTAAAGAGACATATTTTTGAAATAAAGCTTAGTTATATTCTATTCTATTCTACTCTATTCTACTCTACTTTCGGCACAAATGGCACCGAAACAAGTCCCATTCTGAAGAAACATAAAAGTATTTATGTGTATTTCACAACAACTGTACAGGGTGGTCCAAATTGGACTAGGAAACTCCCTTTTCTAGAAGGAAAAAAGTCACTATATGCTATGATCCCTATTTTCATTAAAGAAAATTGTACACAGGATAGTCTAAATATGACATTTTAGAAGTGCTAAAAATGATCAATAGAGAATTATTGAAATAAAGCCAGGCTATAATAGTACGAGGCACAATTTTGACACCTTCACATTGTAATATCAGCTGTGGTCTTTCAACACACAGCCTTTGTTTACTATATGAACTGGAATAAAAGTGCCTTCTTTTATTAATTGAAAATAAACAATAAAAGTTTTAAATTCGACTTTGGTATGTCAATTTTGAAGGATCAACTGTCAGTTTTCAATGTGAATGTGTCAAAATAGTGCCTGGCACAATTATAGCCTGGCTGTATTTCAATAATTCTCTAATATTTCAAGATTTTTGCCACTATTGCTCATTTTTGGTAATTTTAAAAATTTATATGTAGACTATCCTTTGTCCAATTGTGAAATTTTCAGGACATATATAACTAACTGTTAAAAAAATTTATATTACCCAATATTTATTACTCTCAGCCGAGGGGTGAACAGCTCTCACAATTGGTGTACACATTTCTCACAATCTTCCCACAATCCTTCACAATCTTTACACAATCCCTCCCAATCACTCACAATCTTGCCACAATCTTAACACAATCCTTCACAATCTTACCACAATCCCTCACAATCTTGTCACAGTCCTTCACAATCTTACCACAGTCCTTCACAATCCCTCACAATCTTAGCAAAGATTGTGGATTTTCACAATCGGTGTACCTACACATTCTGGGTTAGCTGTTCACCCCTCGCTCTAAGCATATTACATATTTTTTTTAATGCCTCTCCAAAAATTTTTCTGGGTACAGCCCTGTTTTAGTATTGAATTCTTTAAGTGATTTCAAGACAAAAAGTTCTTATAAACATATGTCTGCAAATGCTTAGTTTTCCAGATACAGAGTGTAATTTTTTTTATAGCTCCTGCAGTTTTTAAGATATTTAGATATTAGATCACTAATAATAGAGACCACTTTCATGTCCTATTTTATACATTATACTTTATTTATGGCATGCACAGTTACCTGGTTATAACTTTCTGTTACTAAAGGATAATCTTTGGCTTTACTTGTAGTTGAATAAAGCAGACTACTGATTTCCTTCATTTAGAGGTCGATTTAGACACAGTGTTGTAGTACATATTACATTAAGTTGAAATGTAATCATAATGTAAATTATTTTTAATACTATAGGCAATTATTTCTGAAATTGAAAATGCAAAAGAAAACAAATTACCCTCAATTAATTTGACCACAGATCACAAAACAGGCTTTTGATATATAAATAAAGGATAAAAAATTTATTGTAAAAAAATGTGTTGCAAAAGGTAAAAATCTCGGTAAACATTGGACCTCTAAATATTAATCATTTAATGTCACATTAATAAAAGGTAAAACCAATTAACAGAGTGCATGCAAAAGGTCACCTACATGTACCTATAGTGTATTCATTTAGTTTTGGATCTGGAACAGTAAACACTCACATTGGCCAAATTATTTTTTATACAAACCTTGAGTTTGACATTTTGAGTAGACCGCCAGCTTTAAAAGTTTTCTATTTATTGGAAACTCCAAGATTTGCTGCTTTTTTAGCAGGATGTTCTTTAAATTATTTAGCCTACTAGCGTAACCTTCAGATTTCTTCTCTTCTGAAGGACCGCCAGACTGGAAGATCGAATTCGACTCTTCAGTGGTCGAAGGACCGTCCACCTCCATCCTTTCTGGCTCCATTGAGGTAATTTTTTATTGAAAAATTAACATAAAAAAAACAAAAACAAACATAAACAAATCAAACCAAAATGATTAGAAATTTTGGGTTATGTTTTTTGTTGTGGCATTATTTTGGTTTTCCGCGGTGGCGGCATCTAGTGCTTGGCTGAGGAATAAAACTTGAAAATACGGCTTCGCCATCTAGTCGGGATATCTGGCATCACAGTCCGGCCACTAATACGTTTCCGATCCTCTTGATAGATGGCGCCACACGTAACTTTTCTTAGTTTTAGCATAAAATTATATTATACTCGTTTCTGCTTTTAGAGACAAGGTACAGGGGTACCCGCGTAGGGGGCTCCAAAAGGGGCTAAAAAATTGGGGATCCCAAAAAGAGTGGTATGACTATATTTGGGGCCCTTCAGTCCAGTGTTGCCATTGCCAACCCTACGGATTTATCTGTAGATCTATGGATTTTGGATTTCAATCTCCGATATCCGATTTTGGATCCAAATCTACAGATTTTTGGCAATTTTACTAAAGAACGATAAACATCGAAACACAACGGCGGCCGCGCCTCATTCCTCCTTATCAGTCCTCAGTAGCCGAACCGAACCGAACCGAATGAACCTATTGAAATAGTGCCAGGCACAAATTGTGCCGGGCACTATATTGACAGTTTCTCATTATAAGAACAGCTGTGTCCTTTCAAAATTAGGCCTTTGTGTATTATACGAGCCGGATTTAATAGTGACGCCACTATTAATGGAAAATAAACGACGGGATTTATGAATTCAACTTTTGTCAATTTGTAACGCGAAACTGTTAATATAGTGCCCGGCACAATTTGTGCCTGGCTTTATTGCAATATTTGTAATAGGTCCCTATTATATTGCAACGGAATTATAAAACGGGACTTCCCCGGTTTTGCCTTGGGTGGTGAATAAATAGATGGCGCAATAGCAAACGTTGTGCACGTGCCATTTTGATAAAGATTTGGTCTTACGTGGCAAAATGAGAAATATGTGTTTTTCAAACATTTAATTTTTTTTTAATTTTCCAAGGTGGACTTTTGGTAGGGTGGCCTGCTCACGTCTTTCTCTAGCCGAGGGCCCCCAAAGGAGCCAGTCCGGGCCTAGCTTGGGGGGGAGAGCAGAATTGCGCCCGTGGATAACCAAAAACAAAAGGTCTGTTCTATCTGCACAAGATTCAACCAAGTTTACCTTTCTAGCCCGCACAGCAATGGCTAGAGAAGGTATTGTTTTCGACGAAAATTTTTTTTTTGGGATAACGCCGAAAATGGGTTATTTGACCTACTCTAGCCGTATCGTCGTGATTAGGGAATCCAATCTCGCAAAGGCTGGATCCCGCAGGAATTTCGCGGGAATATTCGTGCGGGATCCGCGGGATTTGCGGGACTCGATATAAAAGGATAATGTAACTTTCTCATCTGATAACAAGACGCCGAACCATCACCTTCGAATTTAAAAGAGGAATTGGATCGAAGCCTTCGTACTGCATGGGTATCAGTATCAGAGTCCTCTCCTGTGGCTATACCAGCCCGATCCCGAGCATCACTTGACCAGCTACTTAAACATTAAGTGACCCTTTTTGAATGCGGAGGAAATAGGGGCATATTTGACAAATTTTAGAAAAGAGTTTAGAATAATACATAGATCCCTAATTTGCTACGCAAAATTATTAAAATAGTATGTTTTATCATGGCCACATTTAAAATCAAGTTTTCTAATTTCTGATTTGAATTTGCCACTAACGCTCATTTCTAGCATGGCGTTGCAATGGCGTCACAGCACAGTAAACTCGCGGACAGATACACGGCATTCAAGTGTTTATTTGTTTTTGGTCTGTGTTTTTACTGTTTTTTATGTAAAAAAATGTCCTATAAGTGGTGTGTAGTGCCTCAGTGTTCGAATACTAGCATAGAAACACCTGAAAAACTATTTATTCATGTGCCTACAGCAGTAAAAGAACGGAAAAAGTGGCTAGAACTTGCTCGAAGAGACCCAAGGGCCTTATCTAATACATCTTCACTTTACATTGGTGAAGATCACTTTGATGTGAGTATTATAAATTGTTTGTTATAATTTTTCTCACGTTGTCTATAATATATATAACTATTTCGTAAATGACGATGAAATTTTTGAGGTTATGTTTACTACAAGGGGTGAACAACTATAATAGGCAGAAAGATGTACACATTTTTAGGCGGTGCTAGGCAGGTATTAGGCAGGACTAGGGAGTACCTCTAAGTGCAGGATTAGGCAGTGCACATGCAGGCTAAATATAGGACTGAGTAGTGCATATGGAAGACTAGGCAGTGCATAGGCATGACTAGGCAGTACCTACGCAGGACTATGCAGTGTAACCTATGCAAAATGTATTTAGAAAATTTTGTTTTAAAAAAGCAATTTTTGATTGTTTCTTAATGCTTAAAATAATAATGATTGGGTATTTAATTGAATCTATTGTAAGTGGCATATTAAACAAAACAGCAAAACATATCGTAAAAAAACTTTCAGTTACATACAAAACAACTCATGGAATACTTACATCAACATTTTAACGTTTCTAAATTCCGCAGAACAAAAATCACTGTTGTTGGCATGAACCATAAAGGAATTCAGCATTGGCAAGTTGGAGCTATCGGCTTTGGAGAATCCGTTTTCCATTGAAAATATTTTTTATAAGCAAAACACTAAATAAAATCTAATTTAGGACGATAATTCGCACTTTAAACCAAAGCAAACATTACCATCCATAAGAAAATAACACAGAAAATAGGTTCGTTCGAGGCGTTTACTATTTTGTGACGTCACTCGCAGCTGATTGGTAGACCGCCTGTTTTGAATCACGTGGCTAATTGTTTTAATTCAATGAATTTATTTAATTAAAAAAACCATGAATTTGAGAAAAAATTAAACAAAAAAGTTTGTTTTTAGCATTCTCTAGACCTAAAGAGATATCTAAAAATAAATATATATTTATTTTTTACTACTGTTAAACACCCTACTGTCTTAAGTCGATTCCTCCGACAAGTGTCGAAGCTGAGCGTGCGATTTCGGCCGCAGGTTATATGTGCAATAAAATTAGATCCAGTTTAAAAGATCACGACACGTTAGATATGTTATATTCCTCCGGAAATATTTTCAAAATCAATGTAAAACGTAACTTTTAAGCTATTCCGTGTATTTTGTATTGTATCTATATGCGATAAATATTTTCTTGCTACTCTACGTGTTTTTCATTGCATAAAAACTTTTATTAGCATAGCGGAAAGTGGGGATGCTTCCGCCTGTGTGAACAATCAGCTACTATCAATAACTCCTAAATTATTTCAAATTTAGCGCCAGTTTTGACTTTGTTTTAGTTATTCTCGATTGTTTCTCAAGTGAACATGTGTACTTGAGAGTTAGGACATGGTACTGCTTTTTTATATTAATAAGTGATTTTTTTTCAATTAACGGTAAGATTTTTAATGCGTATCTAATTATTTATATTTCTTTAAGAATTAGTGATATATACTCATAGTAATTAGCAAATGGTAATCAAATTAATTGTGATTTATTTGGTTGGTGTGTTATACCCTAAAAAAATAGCTTGTCCCGGGTTTTCCTTATTAGTCATCTCAACTACCAGTGGGGGAGATTCAGCTAGAGCAGATGGGGGACATTCGGCAGGGAAATGCAGGAGAAGTTTTATTGATAAAAGAAGGAAAAATCGAATTGAAATTTCTGCGTAGAAAATCTAGATCCCAACACTTCACGTTCCCTGACATCGAAGATATTTCTGTAGTCGAGGAAAAAGACGTAGTAGCTATTTTGCATTTTGCCATTTTGCACCAAACAAGGAACTAGCAGAACATCGAGTGTTTACATATTTAACGTAAATCTTTCATCCTTGAATGTAAGGTAGAGTAGATTAACGTTTAAATTATGCTAAACTAAAATACTCCCGTTTTTTTTTTAATTTTATTATTTCGACATAGTGGTTCTCAGTTTAGGTTAGTTTGAGTTAGTATTTGTAAGTTTTCGACATTTTCTTCTTCATTTCTAAGAATAAAACTACTAGCCGAATCTTCCCCAGGTAATGGCCGAATGTACCCTACCCCTGGGGAAGATTCAGCTATATGACATAAAAAAGTAATTGTTTTCTTGTTTCCTAACCGTTACATTTAAAATCTAAAATGTACTCAAATAGTTTCTTTAATACTCCTTCAGTTATTTGTAAAATATCAGAAATTTAATAATTCAAATAGGTTCTTAGCTAGTGCTAGTCAAACACTAATATGCCGAAGCATCCCCACTTTCCCCTATTTAGTAGGGTGAGTACAAAGAATATTACTATTTTTTGCAATCCCGCAATTTCGCGGATCCGCGGGATTGATGGCTATAATCCAGCGGATTTGCGGGCTAGAGGTTTTGGTGCGGGATTGGATTCGTCGTGATGTCTGTCTGTGTGTGAGTGAATGTAACTCTACCCGAAACACGATAGCTCCTAAACCGCCCAACCGATTTTGATGAAATTTTTAGGTAAAATAGTATTCGATACTATAACGAGCTGATTAGATTTTGGTCGAAATTCATCAATGTTAATGTTAATAACTTTTTAACGGAGCGTCGCATCAATATGCGGTTTTCGTAGTATTGTAGCGCACATTTTTTTTTAAATTAGTGGTATAACCAAAAACTTGGTAGGAGCTTTCGTTCCAGAGATATTTTCAAAAGACTGTTTTTAAGGTTCATATAGCATGGAGTTTACTTGGAGTGTGCTAATGGGTTAGGAAGGTATCAGATCCGTCATGGATCCATTTATTTATTTACAGTCTGTAATGTTGGTTTGACACGTTTTTACTTATTTCTAAAAATCCAATTATTAACCCCCCAGAAGCAGCGTTTCTTTTAAAGTCGCCACCCGTATATACGCTGTTTAACACTCCAAGGTTCAAAAAGTAGTTTTGAAGTGTAAACTTCTTTAGGCGCGTTTAGCAGTTTTTGTGAATAGTGAATTGAACTGAGCCGTCAGGCTCTGCTATGTAACGCTCATTCGGGTGAAATCGGCTCGAGTCGAGTAACTGTGAGAAACATTCAGCGAGCGATATGATGATGCAGATGAAAGCCAGTACACAGAAGAGTTCGGTTCGGTCCGCTTTGCAGAATATGTTATGGGCCAGTATTATTATTTTGCCTTGTTGAAGTTTACACTTCTGCTGTGTTGTCTTAAGCACACACAATAATTTTTTTTTATTATTAGTTATTCAGATCGAAATATTTTTATTAGTTTTATGTAGTGCCAGCAAAGCGGATTTTATTATTATTTTTATTTAATGCCTAAACCAAAATTTTGAACGTGCTTTAGATATTGTTTATGATTTTAGGTTGATAGAGCCCAACTAACATTTATAGTAGCGGCTACATGTTCTAAAGACTTTGCTACTTTCTAAAAGTAGAAATGTGGTGATCCCAACCAAAATTTGTTACTTTTTAGTTCTAACTACTATTTAGTATCAGGAAATAGTAGATGTTTCGTAAAAACGACCCTCTAAACTACTTCTTAGGATTGTTTCTTGATAGTCGATTCTGATAGTCTTCTCTACCACAATAGGACGTTGCTAAAGTTTTACTTTCTTTTTAGTCGTTATTTCACTGACTTTTATATCCTACTTAATTACCACTGGAAAGTTAAGCTTCATTGGAGTCCCAAACAAGTGTATCCGACAACTACATTATAACTTTAATTTTTACCACAAAAGTTTGTGTCATCATAGTAACATCTGATGTAACAATGTAGACAAAATAACTTTTTGGATCAACTTTAAAGCCGCAACTACTTTGACTTTTTTTTAATGTCGATCTTTTAAAGTAATCTCTCCTTCCTGTTTCTACTTTGAAAACGTAGACTTTTTGAAGTCGCATCTTGGTCGCACACATTCTTAACCCTACTTTTTGTGGCTCCTTTTATAATATGGGAATATTAGGAATAGTTTTGCAAATATTTTTTTAACTACCTTGAGCAGTCCATTTTTTCGAGCTCATTGCTTGACCATTTTGCAAAACAATCAAAATGCAAAATATTGATCCAAAGTATCGAGTACCGCACACGGATTTTAAGAATTCCCTGGTCCATGCTTAATCTCCATCCTTAATCTTTTACGCTACTTGTTGCTGTTCTATTCTTGTACTGTCTTTACGGTCGTTCGTGGGTTGTGCTGTGGCACCACCCTATTGCCATCGTAACCCTCTTGTGCGTACTAAACCGAATTCGTTGATCTATGCCTCTTGTGCTAACGTGTCGTGTCTCACTGTGATTCATTTTATGTGTTGAGCTTGGGTATTTGTCTTTTTGGTTTTCTTCAAATTTGTGCTGTTGTTAAAGCTTGGTTTGAAGTGAATAAACTTAAATTTGTGCTGTGTTTTGTGCCAGGCTTTATTGCAATAGGTCCCTAATATCTAATTTATGCACGGCCCCTAAAATAACATCTGCGATATGCTAGACTTCATCTAGGAACTTTTGCGCTGTTTGCGGCTAATAAAAAAACAAGTTAGATATATCGTGGTTACATGCGTATTTCTAAGCGATCTAACAAGTCTCAGAGATTGTTTTTTTATTTGTAGGGCTTATAATAATAAAAATTACTGAATATTGACAATGCCAAAATATCTAAAAACAATAAAAGATACTACATACGAATTGTGAGAGCAATGTGTAAATAAAAAAAGTTACAATAAGTTGATTTCATTGATGTGACTACGTTCTTTTAGTTCCTTGACCAACACTTCCTAGAAATTCTAGAATAGGGATCATGCTCTCGACTGCAACATACATTTTTAAAAAACTCTTTTTATTGGCACTTCATTTATTGTTCTAATGGAATTTAATTTATCTTGTTTTTATTTTAAAACCTACCACAAATTCACGCTCGTACATAACCTATAAGCAGTGGTGCTGTTGTTGACAGAAACGGCAAATGACAAGTGGCGACACCCCAATAACTTGAGGGTAGTAGTTATACTTATCGCGTGGTTCCTATCACTCTGTAGACGTTTTCTAGTGGCGAAAGCTAGTTAATAATACGTTTCTGCAACGAAGGAGTAGAAATTCGAGTGTGTTATCTAGAACTAAAAAGGAATGCCGACATAAAAGTCGTAAGTGACACGTTGCCGTAATTTAGGCTCACTTTCAAGTAACCCTTTCGACTATCAGGGAATATAGTTTGGGACGCCATGTTTTTATATAAGAAAGAAAATTTAATATTTTTGTTCTCGTTTTATGAGCTCATATTAAAGAGCTATACTATTTTATAAACAAATTAGTTAAAGCTTACCAAAAATGCTCTTCTTAAGCAGCATTTGTTGGAGTTAACTGTCGATTATGAAAACATAACCTCCAAAATCACAACACAAAAATTCCATCAGCTACCAGAAAACGGCTCAATTTTACGGGCGCACCGGTTTTTTGCAATATATATAATGCATGTTATACAAAAAACTTTGCGTCGCACTCGAATTTTGATCCTCTGCTCGTAAATTCTCACCCTTTTGGATAACATAGTACATATTATAACCATAACCAAACAAAAAAACTAAGCGAGTCTGTTTACGGTTGTGTCCACCATATTGTGTAACAATTCTACCAAAAAGAAACGATTATATTATTTGCAACTACATCGCAACTTTTATGCAATTACGGAAAAAAACCAGCCTCTACGACGTAGTAGATACCTGGCTACGACGTAGTAGTGTAGTTGTTACTACAGTGACTTTAAACACTTGGCCAAGTAGTTATAACCAGAAATTGGTTCCCCACTTAGGGAATTATAACGTTGCTGTATGGTATACTGAGACGTAGCGGGAGTACGTTGCGGTCACTTTTAAGAAATTCTTTCTAGTTGGGGTTTCGTCGTTACAACTTTAAATGTTTGTTGGGAGCGCATGTATATCACTGACGTGTGGATAAAAAGCTAAAAATGTCATGGGTCATTTATTTTTAATTTTTTTTTTCAAAAACCTATTTACCTACAACCTTAGCTACAACCAACCCTAACAAATATGTACATGTTTTGTTAATAGAAATGCAGGGCTGCTAAAGAGTTCGGTGAAAAAAGTTTAATTAAATTGAACAAGAGAGTCTATTTAAGTTCGAAAAAGTATTTATAATGGTGTCCTTATAATTTATTATAATTATTGGAATTTTAATCATACATTTTTAAATTATTTAATAAACTTTTTGTATTTTATCCGACTTTTAAATAGATCTTTCTTTGTTTCTCTTATAATGAGATGTATATTTCTCTCTTTATTGATCGTGGAGCAGGCTAACTGTCGTGTCATACGTTGCCGAGTTCTGATTGGCCGGGAGTTATTAGACAACCGTTTCTTTACGAACCGTGTAGACTCTTTACATTTTAGCCCTGACTAGCTCTGTCTCACTCTGAAATCAATTTCGTTCATAGGTCTATGCCCTGGCTTCAAGCGTCGGGCGCGTGTAAAAATGATTGGAAATAGCCTGTATTTATGTTACAAGGTATTTTGCATATGCTTAATTAAAATAATTTAATTTTTAAAAGTGGTTAGGTACCATACTAAATTACCTGCCCCAAAAAAAATTAAAAGAGTCCCCTGACCAAGAATTGAAAATCTTAATTCGAGCGACATGAGTTTGATTAAAAAATCAAGATAAAATCTTTGGTATAAAATAACAAAATTAAGATGAAGGGTACCAAGAATCTGTTTCAGATATATGTCTAGCTTAGCGTCCGTCCATGGGCACTGCATGGGTCGTTAGTAAAATATTAAAAGGACAGGGTTGTATTTAGTGTGCCTTAAATATTAAGGTATGCGTTGGTATCCACCAAATAAATTTTAGGATAAATACATGTTCAAAGAATCGAAAAGTGAAGCGATCATAGCTGGCTTTGGAAACAATGGCAAATTTAAATTCGCGTTCAAGTGCGCATGCGTGCATGGGCGTAGTCAGGGTGGGGCACTTGCACCACCCTGGCCTGTCACCTGCCCCATCTTGACTTTCGCTCATTTAGTAAGACGTTTTATCAAGGTTTATTCGCAATAGGGCTGTCTAACAAAACATATGATCAAATCCAAGATGTCTTCCATGGGACAAACAAACCGATTTCCCATAAGCCGTAATGTTAACAAAAACGTAAATTTTACAAAAACGACAAGAGCTTTAGTCTCAAAAATTAATCAGTTTTAAGAATAGATCCTTTGTGCATATGAGAAAAATGCGTTTTTCTTAAAAATATTAAACTAAAGCGAGAAAATCTGAAATAAAAGGGACCATGTTTTCTTCAAAAAGTAGGTTATGTTTTTGTTTATTTTGTTTTTTTTTTTTAACTTTTTTTCTAGTTTTTTCACTTATTTTGAATTATTACATGGGCGCACCAAGGGGGCGGGGGGCTAGGGGGCCGGACCCCCCAAACCACATATTTTTTTAGATATTTTCCATATATTTCATGAGTAAACAGAAAAAATAGCATAAAGTACATCATGAGACCTCTGGGGCCCCCCAAAGGTTTTTGAAGTTTTTTGACCAATGAACCAATGAACTATCAGCCCAAGGTAGGGGAAAGTAGTTCTATTCAAAGAGCTCACTTCAAGGCTCACTTAACAGAGACGAAATTGAAATAGACTAAACTTTTCTCATCAGATTCAGGTTTTCTATTAGGATCTTTTGTTGTACTTGACTAAACCTTTTGCTAAGTAATAGGCCTTCTATAGCATTAAACTGTGAAAAATATTTCACTATGATTTTTAGGTTTAGACAAAGTTTAATCACGGATCATCTTAACAAAGGTGATCCATGGTTTAATTGTTTTAACCCTCCAGTAGTAAAATGAAAAAGAGGCACAACTTATAGGTAGGTCAGTCCAACAGATCAATATGCACATATAAGTTCCAACCAAGGTTGGTCAAGCAAACTTCTAATAAGTACTTTACAAAATATGTTTATTTAAAAAAATATAAGTAAACATTATATAAAAAAAAAACTTGCAAAATTAAAATACAGTTTTTTCTTGTCTTTGGCCTCACACACCGTACATCACCATATGATTTTCCATGAACTATAATACATAGGGCTTAAGTACGGTCAAATTCATCAGCTCACAACAGTAAGTACTGTTCAAATTTTACAACAGTACAATATTCGCTGTTGTATTACTACTGTTACTATTACTTTTATTACTGTTTTTTTGTAACAATATTTGCTCAATTATGTATCTAAAAGTTTATGCAAATAAACATATACTCTACTCTACAATTGGGCGTAACAGCATATGACCCATTAGGAGTATTAGAACCCAAATTTTTTTGAGAGAAATTGAAAAAAATATCTGAGAGAACTTATTTGTTTTTCTTGTGGTCATCAAAGTCAACAAAGATTACTTTTTTATCCATCTATTATTAATGATGGCAAAAAAATTTTTTTTGCTAATAAGCTCAGTACAGTACCGGAGAAATTTCACAACAGGACTTGTAGTAGGTCCAGTCAGATACTATACAAATTTTACGGTGTACAAGTTTTAGGTGTCAAAAATCATGGAAATAAAGGAAAATTTGCACCAAAATAGTTTAAGATAAAAAGAGGTTTGAGTTAGGGAGACTGTCAAACTCACCAGTTTATTCTAAACTGTTTTGAGGTCTGTAAAATAAATATTTATTAAAGAAAAAGAAACTTTGATGATACAGGACTTCACTCGACACTATACAGGACGCTACACTACCAAAAGTTTATTTAAGGTTCTGTAGGATGGTGTACAAATTTGGTTCAGCTCATTATTCACACTTTAACCTCATATTGTTTTCCTTTTCTTTCTTCTCGGGACCCTTTTTTCAACCATCATTTTTAAAATTTTTCAACCGTTTTGAAACAATGGATGATTGGATATTCAGGAGAGACCCAGTCATGATCATTGCTGTATTGTATTGCCTAGAATAGTAAAAAAATCATAGTGAAATATTTCTTACAGTTTAACACAATTCTATGCTACACTTCTGCAAAAGGTCCACTCAAGCACAAAAAAAGATCCCAATAGAAAATGTTGCCAAAATGGCAGTTGCACATTTATCCAAAACAAACCTGACAAAAAACTTTCGAATATTTCAATTTATCCTCTGTTAAGTCAGGTAATAGAGCACTTATCCACTTTCTTTTCCCTTCTTTGAGCTGATACCTAGTTCATTTAAATCAAGATGATTTTTTAAGGTCAAAATACTTGGCATTCCATCAAAACTAACATTATCAAGCTCTCCCCAGCTGACACAATTCATAACAGCACAGAAACTAATAATAATGATTCAAACTGAGTAAAAAACTGGAAAAAAAGTAAAAAAAAAAGTAAATAAAAACATAACCTGACTTTTGAACAAAACATGGTCCCTTTTATTTGAGATTTACTGGCTTCAATTGATTTTTTTTTAAGAAAAACGCATTTTTCCCATGTGTACAAAGGTTCAATACTTAAAACAGCATCTTTGTTGTAAGTTAAATCGTTTCACTTTTTTTAAAAATTACGTTTTTGTTAACATTGCGGCTTATGGGAAAACGCTTTGTTTGTCCCATGGCGACCATCTTGGATCGAAAAACAGCTGATCGTGACAGTTCGTTAGACAAGCTAATCCTCGCAAGTTGATATTAAATTAAATTTAGGTTATTTGATTGTACATTTTTTTGCTTTTTGGCCCCACCCTGAGCGACACCCGGACTACGTCCATGCATGCGTGTGTTTTGTCATGTAGACACACATGCTATGCGCATGGAGGGCATATTGACATTGACGTGTAAAATTATGTTTTTCTGTAAAAAATGGGAAATAATTCATGTAAAACATGTGCGGTTTGTGGAAAAATTTCCAGAAGAAGTAAGGGAGTGCCATTCCATAGGTAACTTCGTGTATTTTTCTTTATAATTTAATAATAGAGTTAAGAGTGGTTTATAGAAACTATTAAACACCCTTCATGATGTCCACAATAAATCTGCACCATTAGTTTTAGAAAAACTACATGTTTAATCCACAATTTGATAATTAACTAGTTTTTAGAAAAAAATAATAGACATAACCCTAAACATTTGACAATTATTGTCAAATAATGTAGTGACGTAACGGAGTATGTTCCAAAACCACCAAAACTGACGCATGCGCAGTAACCGAAATCCTGTCTACCTGAACAAGGAACATTAAGAATTAAATAGGGGTCCTGGCTTCAAGCATCGCATGTGAGAATGCATGGGTATGCCCCATATTTATGCTTTAACGTACAGTCGACCTCTATAACTCGAACTTAAAGGGACAACCAAAACAGTTCGAGTTATGGAGAGTTCGAGTTATAGGAATTTGAGTTAAAGAGGTTTAAATACATATAAAAATGTGCAGGGACAACTTAAAAGGTTCGAGTTATAGAGAAGTTTGAGTTATAGAGGTTGGAGTTAGAGAGGTTCGACTGTATTTGGTATCCACTATAAACACCAACCAAAATAATAGAAGCAGTTCACCAAATATGGAATACCGTTTATATTTAATTTAATAAAAAATTGACATAGCTACATTTCATTTCTGAATTTGAAGATACAAAATATTCTATCTACTTTTTGAACCTTAAACTTCTTTTTATGTAAGTTTAAAAGATTTAAAAAAAATGTTTTTGAAAAAAATCCCATTTTACTGGTATGATGGAATAGGTCCCAAATATGGAATAGTTTATAATTTATTTTTAGAAATGGGTAAAAATTTAAATGAAGCATTTTAATAAAAAAATTACATGATTGACACATTGAATATCCATTTTTCAAACCTAAACACGCTCTGTTGTTATTAAAAAAAAAACAATGGGTCAAATTCGTTTTTGCTGTCTTCCGAAGATAATCAATTGCATTAAAATCCCTGAGCTTTGTTATTATTTGATTTAGGTTAAAAAAAAATTATACTGGTAATTTCTATCCATCGCTAGGATCACAAGCCTAGGATCAAAGTTTATGCCGAGATATGCCTGGCTGGGATGATATAGAGAAAGATAAATAGAGATGCGACAAACTTATCAAAGTGAAATTTATTTAAGTCAAAATCACAGGAGGGAAATGTCGGTCTTCTATACTGTAGCCTTGTTTAGAGAGAGACGCACCTTCCGTCCTTGTTCATTCATAAACGTCAGATAATCAAAGTAAGTTGGTTGAAACATCTTGGCGAAAGCAAGTTCATTACATGTGACATGATTCTAACATTTTGCTCAAAATACATTTTTTTGTGCCTAAAGTGCATGTGTTACAATTTTTCTTTATCAATCACAGGTTTTCTTTAAGTACCTACCGTATCAATTTAAACAAATATATATTTTTTTTAATGTCAGTATAGAAATTATAAAATAAAAATTTTTGAAGACCCCAATGACGTTTGTGAAAAAGCAGTTAGATTGAGAAAAAGGTTTATCTTGAAAATTATATTTGATGTTCTTAGAATCGACCAAAAAGTGAACTGTCAGAAAAAGGAGCATTCCGCTGAAAAAATATTCCCTTGTAGTTTCTGGTTATTATTTGACATGCCTAATGACGTATACCCTGTAGCTTATTTCAGGTTTTAAGTTTAAGCGATATACAGGGTGTCTCAGATAAAAGCAACTACATGGGGATTTCGGAAACGGTAAGAGATACGAGTTTGTTTAAATGAGAAAAAAGTTGCGCTATTCTAAGCCCAATCAGCTGCTTGGCTGTCCCATCTCAAAACACAGTAACTGACATTTATTTCAAAATCGATTTTTTTAGTAATTTGAGGTTACGGCGTTTTGCTCTATCTATTGGTATTTTTAAAACTAAAATCGGTCCACAAATAAGGAAGATACTGTAGGTACAAAACACAGTAACTGACATTCGACCGATTCTTTTCCCATTTCAAAACACATTAACTAACAAAACCCATATTAAAACCTAGTATAAAAAGTGCAGCCCCCACCATAACAACCACCATCATTTAGAAAATCCAGCAAGGGCAGGTACTTTGTTTTGATATGAGCTAAGTTGTCTATTTATCTGAAAAAGCCTTTGCTCAATTAGTTTTTTGACTGCCGACCTACTGTAAAGTCAAATTACTCTATTTAATTACTTTTAAAAAAATGTAAATAGGGTTTCTCTTAGGAACTAAAACTTTTCTATTTAATTTATTTTAATAATTTTTTGCGGCCTGGAAATTTTATAAAAATCGATTTTTCTCAATTTTTAAAAAAATGCAGTTACTCTGTTTTAAAATGGAACAGACGTGCTGTCTCAATATTAAATATATCTAAAGGTGTTACTAAAATATCGAGCAAAAACTAAAAATCGTGTTTTTTGAAAAATCGAAATATCGCGGCCCTCTTGCAAACAAATTTAATGAAATTTGGTAGTTTTTTATAAGCAACTACGGCCAATCGAATGACTTTAACAAATTTTTTCTAGGCCTAGTTTTTTTGAAATCATAGCCGACTTTGTTATTTGTTATGACCGCCATATTGAATTTATACGTCAATAAATAGAGCATTAAAAGAGCTTTTCAACCATGTATAATAAGCCTATCTCTGAATGACGGAAAATGTGAATTTATTTAAAATACTCTGCCAATCTATGGGCACCTAAGCTCACACTAGGTACTATAGTTATAGTGTACGTGTGAGCTAATATAACTAAAAACTGAAATATATTTTATTCAACTCCAAACTCTATTACCTTTCGTTTGATACCACACAAGCCATGTTTTGACTTAAACTCATATTTTTTAAAATCTACCCCCACTCTTTTTTAAAAAACTAAAATGTATTTTGTTTGAACTCCAGACTCATTTACCTTTCGTTTGATATCACACACGCCATATTTTTACTTAAACTCTAATTTTTGACATCTACCCCCACCCTTTTTCTTTAAATAACTTAAAATTCATTTTGTTTAACTCCAGACTTAATTACCTTTCGTTTGATATCACACACGCCATATTTTCACATAAACTCTCATTTTTGAAATCTACCCCCACCCTTTTATTTGCCTTGCGTTCGGTGGATTTCGTTCATTTCTAAATGGGACCACCACGTCCCAAGACCCAGCCTAGGTACCAAATTTCATTTAAATCGGACAAGCGGTTTTTGAGTTATGCGGGTTGGTCGTTACAGACAGACAGACAGGCAGACAGACGGCGAGACGAAAAAGTTTCAAAATCATCTGAAACGCAAAGATATATAGAAATTTTTGAAATCGGAGCAACTTTTTTTTTCTCGAAAAAATTAGGATCACCATAGCTCACACTACTATAGTATAGTAGTAGTGTGAGCTAAAACTGTTTTTCACTTGGTTCGCTGTGAAACAAACGCTGTAGTTGCGTCGTTTATTTCATGCTATGCGAAACCAGCTCAGAAAAACGAAAAGCGCAAAACATGGTTTTTTAGAGATAAGAAAGTGGTTCCGTCTTCCTCCAAAATGGTAAACTCTTGGTTGCCGCCTACCACACAGCAGATGGTTGATAGGAGAAAAACTATTGAAAAGTGAAGAGTGGGAGTTGTAATGGTTAAACGTAGGGATCATCAAGTAGAGAGAGGGTTTTCCCTTTAAAGTGATTGGCTATGAAAGAACTGTGAGATAAGAAAGTGTAGTTTACAAAATGTCATTTTATCTCTGTTTTCGTTTAGATTTTCTTGTTTAGATCATTAGCTAGAAAGTAAAGTAAATATTAGGATTATCATCAACGCCACTGACTTGATTCCTCCAAGCTCTTCAAAGAGGGGATAATGGATTACTTAGGTTCAACTTACCGTTAATAAATACCCAAACTTTAAAGAGACAAGTCGGTAGTCACATTTTATGTTTTGTTGAACTTAAACTAAAACCTCTAAACTAATTATCAGTAAAGAAAGATTTTTCTATTTAAAGAATATGTTGTCGTTTGTTATTTTGGTAAGTTAAATTTTTTATTTTAATATTTTGTGACTTGTTTGTTTCATAGGTCATAAGAAAAGTCTTATAACAATTTGTAAATTGCAACAGAATTTTATTTTGTATTCATTAAAGTTTGTAGCGTTTCAAAACTGTTTTATATTTATTTTATACAGACAAGAGATCTACTACGGTACCCTCGTTTAAGAGTTCGATTTAAAACAAAATCGTACCCGACAATATGGTCGTGGATAAAAATTGTTACTATTCCGGACCTGGATAGCTTAAGTAAATGAAGCCGCTCTGCTAGTTTCTGGCATGAAAGAAAGGCTGCCGTGAAATCTTGCGCTTCAGCGAGCAGTGTGTCACCTCGACTTTGCTACTGTTTGATTATTATTTACCAGCCCAAGAACTGAGCGAACCATCAGGGGCACAGATTTAAATTCCTCCGGTGCACCACGATGGCTATAGTTATAAATATTTTACAGGGTGGTTCAAAAAATAGTTCACTTATAATGGGATCTCTGTCAGCATCAACCAAGTGTTTTATTTAAGGACACTCATCGTAAGGGCAAGCTTACGATAAGTGACCTTAGTTTTATTGGAAGCCCAGCCGACCAGGTCCTTTCTGGACGGCTGCCGTACCCTTAACGACAGTAACTTTTTTGGCAGACGGACGGCTGTCGCCTATTGACGACACCTGTTCATTTTATTTCTCGACGGCTGCCGATGCATTAGCACACGGGCGGGTTTCGGAACGTTTAAGGCCGTGTTTGCTTGTCAGACGGACGAGAGTCGTTTATTCACAACACCGTCGCCTTAGAGCGTCAACCGGCAGCGTGGCAGCATGTGAGCATGGCATCCGAGCAGTGGTAGTAGCAGGTCTTTCCTAGCCCGCGTAGCAATGGCTAGAAAAGGTATTATTTTCGACGAAATTTTAGCTCACACTACTACTATACTATAGTAGTGTGAGCTATGGTGATCCTAATTTTTTCGAGAAAAAAAAAGTTGCTCCGATTTCAAATTTTTTTATATATCTTTGCGTTTCAGATGATTTTGAAACTTTTTTGTCTTGCTGTCTGTCTGTCTGTCTATATGTCTGTCTGTAACGACCAACCCGCATAACTCAAAAACCACTTGTCCGATTTAAATGAAATTTGGTACCTCGGCTGGGTCTTGGACCGTGGTGGTCCCATTTCCACATAAAAGGGTGGGGGTAGATTTCAAAAATGAGAGTTTATGTGAAAATATGGCGTGTGTGATATCAAACGAAAGGTAATTAAGTCTGGAGTTAAACAAAACGACTTTTAAGTTGTTTAAAAAAAAGGGTGGGGGTAGATGTCAAAAATTAGAGTTTAAGTGAAAATATGGCGTGTGTGATATCAAACGAAAGGTAAATGAGTCTCGAGTTAAACAAAATACATTTTAGTTTTTAAAAAAGGGTGGGGGTAGATTTTAAAAATTAGAGTTTAAGTCAAAACATGGCTTGTGTGGTATCAAACGAAAGTTAATTGAGGCTGGAGTTGAATAAAATATATTTCAGTTTTTAGTTTTATTAGGTCACACGTACACTATAAGTATAGTACCTAGTGTGAGCTTAGGTGCCCATAGATTGGCAGAGTATTTTTTTTTCAGTTAACGCCAAAAATGTGTTATTTGGATGTATTTTGACCTATCCTAGCAATATCGTCGTGATGTCTGTCTGTGTGTGTATATATGATTTCTGTCCGTAACACAATATCTTCTAAACCGCTGAACCGATTTTCATAAAATTTTCAAGTAAATAGTGTTCGGCACTCTTACGAGCTGATTAGATTTTGGTTAATATCCATTAATGCTAATGACAGTTTTTTGACAATTAAAAACTTTTAAAAATGCTAACTTTTTAACGGAGCATCGTATCAATACACGGTTTTCGGAATATAGTAGACTATATTTTGCTCAATAATTCGTGTTTGTAGGAGCTTTAGTTTCTGAGATATTTTCAAAAAACGGTTTTCAAGGCTAATTTATTATCATGGCTTCACTTGAAGTGTGATCCATAATAATAGGCTAGCTAGGAAGGTGTCAGATCCGTCATGGATCCATTTATTTTTATTAGTAGATTATAATAAGAATATGTACCTATATTTTTTATGGTTTCTTGAGTTTACTTTATTTCTAATAAAGATACTCCTTTAATTTAAGAGGAAAGGTGCCTATTATCGGATATTTTTTTGTTTTGGCCTGCAAAAATTTTTTTCTGCTATATATCAGAAGTACGTGTTGGCAAACAATTACGTAATCTATATTTTTCAATACTCTGAAATGCCAAATGTCAAACTTAATTCTTTTCTGAGACAGATAAAAATATATTTTGGAATATAAAAATCACCATTTTAAAAATGGTGTCCTAATATCGGATAGGAGGTAGTCCCAATATCGCAAATGTGCAATATTGGGAATCCATAGTAAAGTTAAAGCTTTTTTATTATACTTTTTAATCAGTTAAAACCATACACTAGCATATTCTTTTTGCAATACAAAAATAATTTGTCAACGCTGAAAACGAAAAACAAAATTGGAAAACCTATAGTGTCCGATATCAGGGCATACATTATATGTGAGGTTATCAACCTTTTCGAAAAGACAAAACTGCACTAAACCTAACAAATTATACATCAAATAAAACCTTACAATATGCTTAATCAAATGAAGTGTATCAAATTAATAATTTTTCTGATCTTCTAAGAATACATTGCCTATAATCAGCAGCGGTAAAATTTTCGTGCACTATGATTTCACGTAAACAACTGAGCAGCAAATAAAAACTTGCCGCAAAAATCTGTAATTTATGTAGAATCTGTACAGCCTGGTGTTGCATCGGTACATGTACACGCAGGTAGATCGAACCAGTAGTTTAGGAAATACTTGACTATCCGATATTAGGAACCTATGCGGTAATAGGCACCTTTCCTCTAATAAGATAACTTTTTTCTAGTGTCGTCTATTCACGACAGTCCGTGTGCCAAAAGGTTGGGAAGGAGCGCCGCACAGAGGGGCCAAATGGAGCTAATGTCGGAAATAATTATTTAAACACCCAAAATATTAGAAACAAAAATAATGTGCATTGGTTATTCTGATATAGGTTAAAATGCACCTGTTTAATATTTTATAAAGCTTTAATATTTGTTTTTTTTACAGGGTGATTAAAAAATAGATTTTTTAAAAAGAAATTTAAGTACTTTTACACAAAAAAGTAATTAAGACTTAAACATTTATTAAAAATGAGTTTAAAAATTCTACATTTTATAATATTTCTGTTTAAGTTATTTAACCTGGCTCATAATATACAGTGTGTCCCAAAAGTCGGGAATCACCTTTTTTTTTTAAACTTGGAGATAAAATCATGGACACGTCAATTTTGAAATAGGAAGAGGAGTCACCTAAAAATACTATATTGTACAGAGTGTCCTCAATAAGACATATGCATGCATATTTTTTTACTTATATTGGATCTAAAAACTAATTTTACCATTTTCTAAGAAAAAGGAATTTAATGTAAAGGCTTTTTGGATAAAAGTTGTTTATTTTTTGCTTGCATTTTGCTATTCTCTACATACAAAATTAGGTTTTGTATTAAAGATCATTGTAAAAAAATGACATAAGGGCAAAATTTATGTTCAAATAAGACCTATTAATATTATTTTGTAGACACACTCCACACATGTGTAATTGTTTTGCTTTCTAACATTGTTTTATTAATATTAACTTTAAGCAACAAGTAAAATTAAAGAAAGAAAAATTATAAAAAAGTTTCTCTTTGGCCGGGACTTGAACCCGGAACCTCTTGCTCTGTACGCAAACGCTCTTTCATTAAGCTGCCAAAGATCATACATAAATTTTCCGAAAACTTATGCATGTGTGTGGTGTCTCAATACAATAACGAGAAATTCTCAGGGTATTAACTTGACAAAGCCATTCAACTGATTTTTATAATTTTTCTTTCCCACTGTCATAGATATGAAAACTCCAATTAGACGTCGAGTATCAACTTCTGAAAACCTCTTTTTCACATTTTACCCCACTATAACATACTAAAATTATAGCCAGTTCAACCGAGACAAAAATTCCCCATAAGGCCTGTGTAAACTAGTGCGACCTTTCAAAATGTTATTTTTGAAAAATTTTCGGGCACCTTTCTTAAGTTAAAAATACGAAAACGGCAAGTTTGTAAAAGTTTTGGTTCAAAATTTGACTTTCGAAGATTTACCCTCCCCCCCACTCCTTTTAACTAAAGTAACTGTAACCGGTACCATAATTCACTTGGCTTTTTACAGGCCTAAAAAGTTGTTTATATCAATTTGATGAAAATCCTTTATTTTAAAATTTTTTCGAACGAAGCTTCTCCTAATTTTTACGCGTCCGCCATCTTTAAATTTAATGAGTTAATCAAATTTATGTTAAAAAACTATCCAATCAAATTTTTAGTCAATTAAACACTTTTTATTTAATAAAAATTCGTTAATAAACAAACAAGTTTTATATTTAAGATGTATAGTTTAATTTCTTTTACTTAGTTCGTATGTAGGCACTTTATTTTTAATATTAAAAATCTCAAAAAGGCGCAAGAAAGCGCAGCCATTTTTTTTTAAATTTTGTTAAGAAACATTCAATTAACAAAAAAGTGACAATAGTTTTGCTTAACAAAATTTTATCACTCACTAAATTATATTTTTTATATTTCTTTAAGGTAAATTCTAATAATAATTGACTTCTTAGTTTAAAAAATATGATTACTCTATGACGACCTACAGCTAGATAGATATTGGTATTTAGTGTTTTTTGGTTAAATTACCTGTGCTGGAGGTCTCTATCGTAAAATTTTTTTTATATAATTAGAGAAAATAATACATAATTATTCAATAATTTGTATGTAATTATCATAAAAATTAAACAGACGCTTTTTAAAGTGTCAAACTCACGTCATACTAAAAAACAAGTGAAAATACTCTATTGCATTTTCAGCGCCCACTAGTTTGCTACATAATTTGAGTTCCAGATATTGTATATGTCTATTTGTGTTTTTTTAGTTTCTTCCACTTTTACACCCGATTGGCCCCTTTGTGCGCCGTCCGGAAAGGGTTAAGCGGGATTCACATGTGTCAATTTTCGCCTTGCTATTTCCTTGCGACTAAACTCACAAGGAAATAGCTAATTTTTTTCCAAAAGAATTCGCCATATACCTAGCTACTAACCATTGGTATTAATAATTATTATTTATTATACATGAAATTTAGTACCCGTGAATTTAATTAAAAAAACTTTTTATCCGATTATCCACGAAAACTTGTTTGATTTTTAAATTTAAGGGTACTAAATTTCACGTTTGTTAGTATTATTTGGCTTAAAAATTCCGCAAATTGACGCTTGCGTCTAATGGCGGGTAAAAACGCTAATCAGCGTTGCTCTGGCCTGAAAGACACTACTCGTATCTCGATAGATGGCGCTTCTTGCAAGGGTTATCTCACTATACAGAGCATTAGAGACAAAACCGTCTAATTAACTTCGCAAAGGTGTCACATTGACCAAGCAGTGTTCTGAGGAGTCCAATAAGGACAAAGAGGTTAACTGTCAACACTTATTAGGTGTCCATTAGATCTTGGATCCCTGTGAGGTTAAGCTTTCAAGCTACTCACAAAAAAATATGAGAGGAACAAAAACTTCTTTTTACCCGATTAGCCACGAAAATTTGTTTGATTATTTATCATATTCTCGATGTAGATGGCTTATGGTGTACCCACTAAGCACACAATCGTAAAAAACGTTAAATAAATGTTGAAAAAAAAATGTTTTTTTTCTAACACAAATTTGTCATCAACTTTTGACATTAAAAAAAACATGTAGAAAATCCTAACGAAAATTTCATGTAAAAGCATTACCAAAAATATATTTCCTAATAACGTTAAGAAACCAGCATTAAAAAAACCATAATTTCACTAACATTAAAAATAATACCATCAATATATGGTTATTTTTATAATGTTTTTCCTAGAGATCACTTCTAACGTTGAATTTAAGATGTATGAAGCTAATAAATGTTTTGTTTTTAAACATTAAAAAAATATATACTATAGAGGGCGCGATGGCAGCATAGTATAGCAGTCCCACTACCTGAACATCGCCATTAGTTGCGTTTCACTGCAAGTTGATACGAGTCGGTAGCAAAGACGCTTGTTGTAATTTTGCTTAAAATATTTGCATTTTGCAGAAACAAACAACTTTAAAGCACATTTATTAATATTGATAGTGAATACATATTTGGATCGGAATATTACTCCAGTTGTGTGGGCAAGATGTTATAGTTAAAGAACAACAAGTTTGTTTGCAGTGATCTAAATGAAGCACCACAAAATCAGGTAAGAAAAAGTAAACAAAAGAAGAAAAATGGTTTTGTATGAAATATCGCATACCTATAGGTAATCAGATAGGGCATGCGACAATTCACCGCGGACGATTAGCCGCCGGACCTTAAGCCGCGTATTCATTTGATAATAATAATAAATCTTCTTTATTGATAAATAAATGTTACATAGGCGAGGTTTAGCAAACTGCTACTTCGCAAGCCTCGCAGCGGGACCAAACGAATGCTTCGTTTGCATTCATGCTAAAGTGAATACGCTCCTTGAAATTGTTTGCCTTGTATTCACTTGAGCATAAATTGTTTGCCCTCGTAGCGAGGCACTTACTACAAAATTATTGTTTACATAGAATTTCAAATTTTATTTTCAGAAGCTACGAGCCGAATTGCCTTTACTGAGTGTCGAGTTCACGAAAACCTCAACGGACTGTTGCTGCCTGCGTTTCCAAAATAGAAGAATTTTATTTACATTATTTATGTTACTGTTGGTGCAAGCAAGAAATTTCCTAATTTTCATTTTCTTTTCCTTTTCTGCGCGTTTAAAATAGTTTAAATTTTCGCGCTCTAAAATATGCATATGGGGTTTCACGGCACCGGACACGTGGAAGACAAGCAGCGCCGCGATGAGTGCGCAAAGAACCACCGTCACAACAAGACACTAGCAAAATCACGTTCCCGAAAAAAGTGAATTTGAGGTGAAAAAACTGGACGTTTAAACGTCGACTGGAGCTGCAAGAGAGTCCGAGGTAGGTGCCTTTTCATATAAAATTCCATATGTATCGTAACTTTCCATTTTCAATCGTCAATACCGACAATTAGTTTTAAATGTGCTTGTGAAGCCAATACCGGCGACCTATCGAAGGAAATTCCGTTAATTTTCAGCCCTTACACGCACATTTAATGGCCCTTCGACCCAAATTAATAGTTTTCCAAACTACCTAGACTCCTGTGGTTCAGCAATTTCCTACAAAAATTCCAAATTTCTATTTTCTATTTCAAATTTCAAAATTTATTTCAATTTCAATTCGAAACAGACCATATTGTTTGACGGTGCCCGTTGGTGATATGTTCCTTCAAAGTTGATCGAAGTGTTTATTACCGTTCAAAAATAGCTAGAGCCAATGCACATATTTCGTATAGTTTACTAGTTCATCAAAGAAAGTTGATCGCTTTGTTCATTACATTTTCAGTAAAAGTGGCGTCAATACGCCGAAACTGAAAATTTAAGGCGGTTCTTCCATCTAAATTCCTTTAATTATCGATTTTACAGGTGTCGCGTTAACGCGCAGGTGCAAGTGTCACCAAGGTCTCACGTTGCGCGCGTTGTTTGTTCAAATACCGAGGTTTTTTAAAAACTTTCAGACGGGACCGCTAGTCGTATGCACAGAGTGTGCGACTTGGAATCGAAAGGTGCGGGGTTCAATCCTTGGTGAGACATAAAAGTTTTTTTTAAGGGATATGTTCAAATAATAACATACAGACAAACTTACAAACATTTCATTTCAAAATTTTCGAAAAAAGTTAATAAAATTAAAATAATAAAATTGTTTAATTTTGCTAAAATTCGGGTTATATTTTAAGCTATATTTTAAGCATTTTTTTGGGTAATTTTAAAACCAAATTAACTTTCAAAAACAAAAATGTCTACGCAAAAACAGAAAAAACTTTGCGACAAAAGGCTTTTGAGCTTCAACCAAATGGCGGAAGCTCACGAGGTAGCTTTGAAAGCGAAGTCGGATACAGCGTTTCACTTTTTGTTTAAATCCAGATATGAAGACGTCGAAGAATGTCATGCTCAATTCTATAATTTTCATAACCAAATTATTGGCTCTCTCGAAGAGTTTAAACTTTCATTTGACGAGCAGGATAAAACTAGAAAAGACTTTGACAACCTTTATTATGAATGTAAGGGTATTTACTACGACCTTTTTAGGGCCAACCCTGTCAATTACGTAGGCAACCCTAACCAACAAAATATTGTTCAGAGGTCAAATACAAGATCATTTCCACAACCACGGTTGCCAATTTTCAATGGTAATTATAAAGACTGGCAACACTGGTTTGACTTATTTAAAGTCATGGTACATCAAAATTCTGATTTAAGTGATATAGAGAAATTTCAACAATTGCGGAGTTCTGTTCTGAATGAAGCCCTTTCTCTAGTAAAAACCATTCCCCTCGCAGATAGCAATTATCACATTGCGTATGAAACCTTAGTAAAGAGGTATCAAAATAAACGAATTATTGCTACTACCGCTTTGAATGCTATTAACTTTCTTTCAACTAAATCCAGTTCTGGGAAAGAATTACGTTCCCTGTTGGATACATTTTCTGAGAATCTAGCCATCTTAAATGAGCTTGGTTTTCCTACAAAAGAATGGGACTTTCTTACTTTTAACATGATGCTCTCAAAACTTGAAGTCAAGATGAGGACTGATTTCGAACTTTACTATAGTAGAGAGAAAAACAATTCAGAAATTCCGTCCTACACTGATCTTTACACGTTTATAGAAAATCATTGCGTTGCGCTCGAATCTGTAGTGCAAATGCCCAGTTTTAGTAGGCAAAATCAAACCCCTAGACAACCTCAAACTACGCGTAATTCTCAACAGAACAGTTTTCAGAGAAACAGTTTTAATAATTTTAATTTACCTTCTGCTTTCAATACAACTATTTCAAATCAAAGTTCAAATTCAAGAAATCAACAAAATACTTTACAAAATAGCAATCAACGCAGCAACCCTCAAATACAAAATAATCAGAACAGAACTTTTAATCCAAAAATAAAATGCTACCTATGTTCTTCGAATCACGTATTATCGAAATGTATCGAATTTCAAAACAAAAGTCCACAGGAAAGGATGGGTTATGTTCGGCAGGTGAATCTATGTCAAAATTGCTTACATTTTGCTCACCAGACCGTGAATTGCCCCTCTTCCTACAACTGCTTTACGTGTGGAGCTAGGCACCACAGTCTTCTTCACGTTCCACGACCAGTAGCGCCCTCTGTGAGTGTTGATTCTTATCCTCCAGAGAACGTTAATATTCCACTTTCCAATTCCAATGGCACCCCTATGTCAGGAAGCCATTCCACAAACTGTCATGCGACAATGATTTCCAAAAATTCCACTTTTCTACTTTCTACCGTTGTAGCTGACATGTTAGACTCAAGGGGGCATTACCAACCAGTTCGTATCTTACTCGATTCGGCCTCAGAGGCAAACTTTATTTCAGAAAAATGTCTAAATCGTTTAGGTCTTTCGAAAAGCTTCTTTTCTACTTCTATTCAAGGCTTAAATCAAATGACATCTTCCAATACCAAAGGTAAGACGAAATGTCTTATCAAACCTCAAGGTCAAGCGGGACCTACCTTTGATTTTGAGGCTTTAGTACTTCCAAAACTTTGTACAGAGATTCCTTCTTGCGCTGTCGACTCGAGCAAGTGGAATCACATTCGCAATATCAAACTTTCTGATCAAAACTTCCACATACCAAGTTCCATTGATGTCCTAGTAGGTTGTGAACTTTTTCCGCATCTCTTACAAGAGGGAGTTATCCACGGAGAGCGTGGACAACCTAGTGCTTTTAATAGCATCTTTGGCTATGTGCTGATTGGTAAAGTTGAAACTTCAAAGCAACAAAATCCACAATCACTCATAAGCTGTTACACTTCCATCGAACCATCTCTGGATATCTGCCTAGAGCGCTTCTGGGAGATAGAGCAGGTTCCACATAAGGTTCATCACAGTCCTGAGGATATTATGTGCGAAAAATTATTTTCACAATCAGTTTCACGCGACGAATCAGGTAGATTCGTCGTTCCATTACCTTTCATAAACTTAGAACCCCAGTTGGGTGACACCTATCCAATCGCTTTAAAACGTTTCAAGCTTCAGGAAGCTAGACTTCTCAAAGACTCAGCTAATTATCAAGCTTACAAAGATTTTATGCAAGATTATTTAGACACTGGTCACATGATACCTATTCCTACGCCTATATCTAAAGATGTCTTGGATAATTCCTACTTTATCCCTCATCACAGTGTCTGGAACACTGGGAAGATAAGAGTGGTCTTTGATGGGTCTCAACGTAGTCCCAGAGGTGTCTCACTCAACGAGACGTTGTGCGCAGGTCCTAAACTGCAAAATGATGTCCGTGAAATTTTACTTAATTTTCGAATTCATGCTGTAGCCTTTGTTACTGACATAGTAAAAATGTTCCGACAGATTTTAATTATTCCTGAGCACACGCGTTATCAAAATATTCTATGGAGATTTTCTGAGGATGATCCTGTCCAAACCTACTCCTTAAGAACAGTTGTTTATGGACTTAAGTCATCACCTTACTTAGCTATTCGTACTATACAAGAACTAGCTAAACTTGAGTCTGAAAGGTATCCTAATGCTTCCAAGGTGCTTCTTAAAGACATTTACGTCGACGACGTGCTCACTGGGCAGGATTCTGTGGCCTCTGCCAAAGAACTTCAGTCGGAGTTAATCTCCCTGTTGCGCCTAGGAGGGTTTGAACTTAAAAAATGGGCGAGCAACAGTCCGGAACTTCTCTCCTCATTCTCAGAATCAGAAACACAAATGTCCATTCGTTTCGACAAATCCGAACCTAATTTTGTAAAAATATTAGGTCTCTAATGGAATCCTATCTCAGATTCGTTTACCTACTTGGTCGTACCAGAAGATAAACCATGCACCAAGCGAGGTATCTTATCTCAAATCATGAAAATTTTTGATCCCTTAGGTTTCTGTTCTCCCGTTTCTTTACTTGCTAAGCATCTCATGCAAGATCTGTGGAAGGAGAAGCTGGACTGGGATTCTCAGCCTCCTCCGCATATCGTAAATGTTTGGAATCAATTTCGAACCGAACTTCCAAATCTTTCAAATATTCATTTACCTAGACGCCTTTCCATTGATCAACCACGTAGCATTGAACTTCACGGCTTTTCAGACGCCTCTATGATAGGTTACGCGGCTACGGTCTATTTCAGAATGGAGTCAGTATCCGGAGAAATCCATACCTTTCTTGTAATGGCCAAATCTAAGGTCGCACCAGTGAAAACAGTCAGTCTTCCGCGACTGGAGCTTCTTGGTGCCACTTTACTTTGCGACCTAATTTCCTTTATTCAAAACACTTATTCAGATATTCTTAACTTCAACCAAATCTGTGCATGGTGTGATTCCCAAGTGGTTCTATGCTGGTTGGCGGCTTCACCTCACAGGTTTAAAACGTTTGTGGCAAACCGTATCTGTCACATTCAAGAAACCATTTCTCCTACGGCCTGGAAATATATTCCATCAGCGCTAAATCCAGCCGACTGTGCTTCGCGCGGTCTTATGCCTAATCAACTTGTCAAACATGACTTGTATTGGGAAGGTCCTTGTTTTCTTAGGCTACCAAAAGAGAGCTGGCCTGATGATTTTCGCTGTCCAGACCCTCCGGAAAACGAGGTTATTCTGGAAGAACGAAAATCAGTATTTCAAACATGCACAGTTGAACCACACATGCTTGATACTTTTCTTTCTCGTTACTCTTCCCTAGAGAAAATTCAACGCATAATTTCCTATATTTTTCGCCTTACCGAAAAGAAATCTAAATATCCTAACGAAAATATTACCGAAGTAGAACTTCAACATTCTCTTATTGTTCTCGTTCGGCATGTTCAACGTTCCATCTTTGCTGATCTCATTTCACGTTTGAATGACGCAAAGCTACTTCCTAAACAATTTCGTAAACTTTCACTTTTTCTAGATACACAAGGCTGCTTAAGAGTGGGGGGTCGATTACCACATTCTTCCGAACTCTCTTATTCAGCAAAACACCCTTTACTTTTACCACGTTCTCACCGTCTTACTCAACTTGTCATTGAGTACACTCACAAAAGGTACTGTCATCCCGGTCAAAAAACGTTGCATTACCTCTTGAGACAACAATTTTGGATCCTTTCCCCTCGCTATGCAATCGAGAGCGTAACTTCTCATTGCATTTTATGCTATCGATTAAATCCTAAACCTTCCGTACAAATCATGGGCAACTTGCCTGCTCAACGCATCTCTCAAGTAAAAGCATTTTCACATGTTGCCATAGATTATTGTGGTCCCTTTCCAATTACAATGGGAAAGTACCGAGGTGCAAAGGTATCCAAAGGTTATATTCTTGTCTTAGTCTGCTCCGCAACAAAGGCAGTTCACCTAGAACTTACCTCCGATATTTCCACCCCTACCTTCTTGCGGCTTTTAAGAGATTTGTGGCAAGAAGAGGAAGAATCTCTGACATTTACTCAGATTGTGGTAGCGCGTTCTTGGGAGCTGATCGTTTACTCAAACAGTACTCCCAGGAAGCATGTCACAGTCTAAAAATTATCTGGCATTTTTCAAGTCCTGGTAGTCCGCACCTAAACGGACTAGCCGAGGCAAATTTGAAACGTGTAATAGGTGAGCAACGGTTAACCTATGAAGAGTTTTTTACTTTTTTGTGTCAGGTCGAATCCATACTAAACAGCCGGCCTCTGTATGCCCAAAGTATGGATCCGAATGACTTTCTTCCACTGACCCCTGGTCATTTTCTTACCCTGGAACCGTTGAATTCCGTACCAGAGCCCGAATTTTCTGATTCCAAGTTGAACACCCTGTCCCGCTGGCAGCTGGTGCAAAGGCTCCAGTCCGATTTTTGGAAACGCTGGAACTTGGAGTACCTAAACACCTTGCAACAGCGTTCTAAATGGACAGAGGCTTCTAACAATATTAACCTAAATACTTTAGTCGTGGTAAAGAATGAACAAAATCCGCCATTGCAATGGGCTGTTGGGCGAATTGTCGACGTACACCCTGGCTCAGACGGTCATATTCGTGTTGTGACCGTTAAAACAGCTACAGGAACATATCGTCGACCAGTGGTGAAACTATGTCCTTTGCCTATGCCCGACGCATAAGGCAAAATTTTCTTTTCTTTCTTAATTTTTTCTAAGTATTTTTTCATTTCTTTTAATTTTAATTTACATGCATTATCTAATGCATATTTGGGTTAATGTTAAATTGTATCGTTTAATTGCTAATAGGCGAATATTTTTTTTTTTCCTTTCCTTTTCTCAACTAAGTAAAAACACACGTGTTTTGGCGGCCGGAAAATGTTGGTGCAAGCAAGAAATTTCCTAATTTTCATTTTCTTTTCCTTTTCTGCGCGTTTAAAATAGTTTAAATTTTCGCGCTCTAAAATATGCATATGGGGTTTCACGGCACCGGACACGTGGAAGACAAGCAGCGCCGCGATGAGTGCGCAAAGAACCACCGTCACAACAAGACACTAGCAAAATCACGTTCCCGAAAAAAGTGAATTTGAGGTGAAAAAACTGGACGTTTAAACGTCGACTGGAGCTGCAAGAGAGTCCGAGGTACAGGTGCCTTTTCATATAAAATTCCATATGTATCGTAACTTTCCATTTTCAATCGTCAATACCGACAATTAGTTTTAAATGTGCTTGTGAAGCCAATACCGGCGACCTATCGAAGGAAATTCCGTTAATTTTCAGCCCTTGCACGCACAGTTACCTTATCTTTATTTGAAAAAAAAAATATTTTTTCATGGTTAAAAAAACATTTATTTTTCAATGTTAGAAAAACATTTCTTTTTCACTGTTAAAAATCAATATTTTTTTAACGTTCGAAAAACACTTTAAAAAAACGTTATAAAAACATAAGATTATTTTTCTAACGTCAGAAAACGGGTTATTAAGCTTCTTTCTCCCTATGAATATGACGTTAGAACTTACATCCAACCTGACGTTATGTTTTTAACTTATACATTATTTTGACGTTATTCAAATGTTTTTGTGTTTAGTGGGTATGTTGTATGCAGTGGCGGCTCGTGACTTTCGCAATAGGTGACGCCGGATTTCCCTCCCCCCCCCATTTTTTTATACACACACAAAAAATAAAAATATAATATGCTAATAATTTAAATATGTACCTAAATTCAGTAAAATCAGTGAAATCAGGTAGGTAGTAGGTTCACGATGATGCATTGTGCAAAATAATTAAAATAAAAACTGACTCAGAACCGAATGTAAACAATACGCCGGTAACCGGACACTATTTTATTAATGTACGCAGGGGCAACACCTGATTCTTTGCCCTGCTAAAGCATGCGACGTTGTCATGACAACCAACGGACGCCTTCACCCCGCGGCATATCAAGTAGACACAGGCGAACGAAAAACGCTGGGCCTGCTTTCTGTGCACTGTAGAATATCATAGCGATATGTTTTGTTGCCTGCTAAATGCAAAATAGAACGAGAGGACGACATATCGTCATAGAATTTGAAAGTACAGAATCCGCGGGGGAGAACGCTCACGATTTTTTATCGGTTAATAGGTAATAGGGTAACCAACCGCTCGTTCGATTTTGCTGTCTTAGATTATAATATTTAGTCTGAAAAAAAGAGGTGAAGCAACGTTTCACCTGCGTCATTGGGCGATCCGCCACTGGGTGTGTGTTATTTACCTATTTAAAACTTGTCAGAACTCCAGTCATTATACACATTTCAGGTTGCAAAAGGTCATAAAAATTTTGAAACTTGGCACGATTGTAAGGTTTGTTTTGGTGAACAAACCTGAACAAACCGGCTTTAAGTTACACCCTGTATATTAAAAAAAAATAAACCTCTCTGGGTTAATTTTATGCCTGAGATAACCAACCAACAGCATCTATCTAGTCGTCTTATGTTTTATATCAGGTCACGGCAGAGGTCCAGAAGAAGAATAAAAGAATACTAAGTAATTTTGATTTTGTGACAAGGGTCGATCTCTTTGTATGCATTATAGTTTCACCTATCAAAAGATTTTATATAAACATAAGATTGTATTGTGTTGGGTTAATCGAATAATTAATTTGAAGATTGAAGAAAGTTTCCTTGAAAACCATTGGCTTTTGCAAGGATGGCTTGTCCCTAACTGTCCTTGAGCTGCTTTACCTCTTTTTTCATACTAAATATAATAATCGAATAATCTACAAAAAATTAAAAATCGTAGCCGCGCCGCGCCTCGTCAGCCAAACCGAACGAGCCGTTGGTCACCTTATCACCTATTAACCGATAAAAAACCGCGAGTGTTCCCCGCCGCGGATTCTGTGCTGGCCCAGCGTACAGATAAGCATTGTTAAAGCGAGTTTTGTTTCCCGTTCGCCTATGTCTACTTGACATACTGCGGGGCTTCACCCCGTGAGTTGGTTGGTATGACAACGTCGCATGCTTTGGCAGGGTAAGGAATCAGG
The DNA here is from genome assembly GCA_963576565.1 of Aspidapion aeneum. Lineage (NCBI taxonomy): Eukaryota > Metazoa > Arthropoda > Insecta > Coleoptera > Brentidae > Aspidapion > Aspidapion aeneum. The sequence goes on from OY755039.1 coordinate 32,754,664, forward strand.
TGTTGCAACTGCGTACATTATTAAAATAGTGCTGGTTATCGGCGTATTGGTTACATTCGGTTCTGATTCGGTTTTTGTTTTAGTTATTTTGCACAGTGTTCCCTGTGAACAATGCAGTGTGTGTTTTACTGGAAAAACCATTTTTGAGGTGGAACGAGGATGACAAAAAAGACTTTTTGAACTCTGAAAAGCCGTCCCCTTATATAGAACGTAAATAAACCGGCCAAGGTTAAAGAAAAAGTGTACATTCGACATTTTAAAGAATCGTGGTACAAAAAAGGATAGACACATTTTCCTCACATACAAGAAGTAAAATTTAAATTAAGTTGCAATTGCATCATCGTGAACCTACTACCTAACTGATTTCGCTGATTTTACTGAATTTAGGTAAGTTCTTTATAGAATAGGTATTTACGAGGATGGGGCGAAAAGTTTCCGGCCTAGCCTATAGCAGGCCCGATTTGCTTTCGTGTTCCAACGTGTTTGTGAGTCTTACTTGTGATCAGTATACGCTCGAAGTTTAAAGTGAGTGCGTCAAGTAGTTTGTGTCCTGCTTATTTTGAAAATTTATACAGTGTGTCAATTTTAAAAGATGGAAAAAAACGAGATAAGAGCCGTGATAAAATATTTTCAGATCAAAGGGTTATCGCCGACGGAAATAAAAGCTGAACTAGATGCTACACTAGGGGAACCTGCTCCTTCCAATACCACAGTTAGCGGCAACTTCTGAAGAAATGGTGCAAACCATTCACAAACTAATTCTAAAAGATAGCAGATTAAGACTGACTGGTAGCTGAGGCTGTGGGCATATCAAAAGAGCGAGTTCATCATATTTTATTTGAAGTTTTAGGTATGAAAAAGCTATCCGCCCGATAGGTGCCGCGTTTGCTCACGGTCTAGGACAACTGGGCGCCGCCAACTGGGCGCCGGCCAACTCGGCGCCGGACTAAAAAAAATTTTTTGATAAAATGTGTAGATGAAAAATAAAATTTATTATTTATATAAAAACATCTTTAAAAAATCCTTTACGCAATTTTTTTGAAATTTCTTTTTGTTAAGTAAAGTTAAATCCATTAAGTCGACTGTTGAATCTTGGTAGTTGTAGTATTTGGTAACCTGGTAACACTACAATTTACGTTTTTTATTACAACAATGGCGGATCCAAAAATCAAAATGGCGGATCCAAAATGGCGGATTTTCTTATTTACTAACCGATTTGTTTCAAACTTGAAATATTAGATTGCTTGAGGTCATTTAACAAAATTTTTTACTCAAACTTAAAAAAATCAAAATGGCGGATCCAAAATGGCGGATTTTCTTATTTACTAACCGATTTGTCTTAAACTTGAAATATTACATTGCTTGAGGTTATTTAACAAAAATTTTTACTCAAACTTAAAAAAATCAATATGACGAATCCAAAATGGCGGATTTTCTTATTTACTAACGGATTTGTCTCAAACTTGAAATATTACATTGCTTGAGGTCATTTAACACAATTTTTAACTTAAACTTAAAAGAATCAAAATGGCGGATCCAAAATGGCGGATTTTTTATTTACTACCGACTTGTCTCAAACTTGAAAGATTGCAGTGCTTAGGGATCGATTTATAATAAATTTAATATATATATATATATGTATATATATATATAATAAGAGAATCCGCCATTTTGGATCCGCCATTTTGATTTTTTTAAGTTTGAGTAAAAAATTGTGTTAAATGACCTCAAGCAATGTAATATTTCAAGTTTGAGACAAATCGGTTAGTAAACACTACAACTGCCAAGAGTCAACAGTCGACTTAATGGATTTAACTTTATTAACAAAAACAAATTTCAAAAAAATTGCGTAAAGGATTTTTTAAAGATGTTTTTATATAAATAATATATTTTATTTTTCATCTACACATTTTATCCAAAAAAAAATTTAGTCCGGCGCCGAGTTGACCGGCGCCCAGTTGGAGGCGCCGAGTTGGTCCGGCGCCCAGTTGGCCCGGCGCCCAGTTGGCGGCGCCGAGTTGGCGGCGCCCAGTTGTCCCAATCCGTTTGCTCACGCCAGATCGTGCGTCTAACCATTTCAGAGGAGAATTTGGCACTCTTTAGACGTGATTCAGGGGACTTTTTGCATAGATTGTTTACGTTTGATGAAACATGGGTTCATCATTATACCCCTTAAACTAAGCAACAGTCCAAACAATGGACGGCAAAGGACGAACCAGATCCAAAGAAGGCAAAGGCAGTACCGTCTGCTGAAAAGGTCATCACAACGGTCTTTTGGGACGTTAAAGGGATACTCCTTTAGATTATCTCGAAAAAGGAAGAACAATAAAAGTAGTAGAGCGACTTGCTGGACCAGCTCAAGCAGAATAAAAGCGAAAAACGCTCTGGTTTGGCAAAAAAGAAAATTTTGTTTCATCAGAACACCTTGCCACAAGTCCGCTCTTGTAATGGCTAAAATCCATCAGCTAGGCTTTGAACTGTTAAACCATCCACCTTATTCGCCAGACCTAGCCCCGTCAGACTTCATCATAGATTATTAGCATATTATTATATTTTTATTTTTTATATGTTTGTATAAAAAATGGGGGGGAGGGAAATCCTGCGTCACCTATTGCGCCACGAGCCGCCACTGTCACTTTTAGGTACCGTTTGAATTCCTTGAATTAATCCCGATCTAAGATCGGTAAGCAGATACTTACCTCATCGGTTTTTATATTCAAAACTCTTTTGTCTACCACTGATTTCACTTTCCACTCATGCACGAAACGAAATCTGATGGGTTCTCGCATAGAAAAGAGTTCTTGGTGGCACCTTACCGTGCCGCCTAGATAGATCGGTATCGGGTTATCTTTAGTCCAAATCTTTTTTTATTATTATTTACTATTTTCATAATCTTCGAGCATTTTTATAAGATAATAAATGTCAACATTTTGTGGTCGAAAAAGCTATACTGACTATCACTGGCCAATGTAAGACTTAAAAGTTGGGGGGGGGGCAGAAATAAAACTATAGCTCGATAGATAGAGTGAAGAGAATTTCCATTAAGTTTTCAGCCTGTTGTAATAAACCTTAGTTTTTAGGTAGCCCCACAAAAAAAATCAATGGGAGACAAATCGAGGCTATTTGCTGGCCATAATAATGTGTTTACTGTATTTATTATTGTTTGGCGGGTTGGTTGTCTTCTGCTGGGAAACTGAATATAATACTGGTTCCGAGCTATAGATGCGTTTTCATTATTTGAATAAAACAATTTAATCATATCTAGATTTACTTCCTCTGAAAAAACCATCTTTAACCGCTTTTAAAACTTTTGCTTTTTGTGTCATTAAGATTGTCTTTTTTATGAGTGCTTTGATGTTTTAAAGAGTACCAATTTAAGTTTTTGAAACAGTTAATCGCATATACAGTAGACTCGCGCTGGTGTGAACACACGCTTGTGTGAACCTCCCAGTAGTGTGAACAGTGAAGATCAAATGTATTATAGTAGTATAAAGAGTAACGAGTCTCGGAACGGAGAGGTTTTAATCAAATGGTTAAATTTAAATTTGTGGTAAATACTAGTACCATTTCATGTTTTGCTTTGTAAAATGGTAAAAACCAAAAAGTTTTTAATTCTTGCTTCCAGAGGTAAGTTTGGAAGGCGAATCTGAGAACGAAATGAAGACACCTAAAAAAGTTGCAGTAAAGTATGTTTTGAAATCACTTAAAGTTGTTACATTATAGTCAGAAACAAACAACATAGATTGTGAAAGGCTTTCGCGGCCATCGTCCAATGGTGGGTGTGCTTTCGGCCGTCGTCGTTGGAAATTCGTTCTCGACGTTTCGCCATCTCGAGTGGATGGCATCTTCAGGAGATGTTGACTGTTTGGACTATCCAAGACTCTATAGAGAAGCAATCGAAATTCATAAACACCAGCAGAACTTCAACAGATCTGAAGAAACTCTTAAAATTAACAGAACATGGGTACCGGTTCTTAAAAACACTAAACGGCTCGCTTACAATAACAAAACTGAATCAAGGGAATGTGACCAATCACCGACCAGCTCTGATATACGCCCCGCCCACCATACCGTATATAACCTGCGCCCGCGACAGGCTAACCACCAGTCTTCGAGAAGCCGACAAACAGTCAACATCTCCTGAAGATGCCATCCACTCGAGATGGCGAAACGTCGAGAACGAATTTCCAACGAGGACGGCCGAACAGCCCGAAAGCACACCCACCACCAAACAACATAGATGTTAGAGCCTAAGAAATATTGAGACCGGGCAGTAGCCACTCATTGGTCAGCTAGATAAGTTCCCTAATGATATGTAAATTTTGAAGTTTCATAAAAATTCATAATTGTAGTATTTATCGATACTTTAAATTGTAATTTTCAGCAGAAACTTATAGCTTTGCTCTAAATTATAAGAATAGTTACATTTAAAAGTTGATAGGTATGGATTTATTATATCTTACCAATAATATTTCGGTTTTAGAATAAACCTTCCGTAGTGTAAACGGTCTCCATGGTATGAACGTGCAGATTTTTTTCGTGTTCACACTAGCGCGAGTCTACTGTATCTCCAAAACTAAATAAAGTAATTATCCCAACATATATATTTTTGAAATCAGAAAGAAAAAGTATATAAAATTCTAAAATAACATATAGGGTGTTCCATTAAAAAAAAACCATTGGCCTGTCAAATTTTGACATTTAGTATTTCTTTTGACACAAATATTCTTAAACTGCTTAAAAATTATGAAATTTTTATATTTATCATACTTTGATATCTATTCAAATAATCGTTTTAGATATGGTGTAAAAATATATGGGGAAACCTGTACTTACTCTCCAATGAACAAAGACTTAAAAGTATCTGTCGACAGTATTTTTCTGCTATTAATCTTATGTGTGGAACGCATTTATTTAATTTAAAAAAGTTAGGTTCGGTTCGGTTCGGTTAAAACAGTTGTTACATTTTTCTCTAAAATATAAAACCTAAAAAAACATATTTTTTTTCGTGATCCTAAAAAATAACCACAATTTTTAGATGCCAATTAAGTGCTAACCGTGGACTTGGCCCAGTTTGGTGATACATTGTTTAAAATTTTCTATAATAAAGTTGATTACACACTTTCCTTAGGGTAATATACAAGGTGTGACAATAACATTATAAGACTGTTGTAAAAAATCTACTTTATTTAAATACTAATACAACGGGTTCCTTTTAACGATTTTTTCACTTTCGGAAACAGGTTGAGGTCGCAAGGGGCCAATTCTGTTGAATATGGTGGGTGGTTAACGATGGGATCTTCTTATTAGCTAAAAACTGCTTAATGGAAAGGGGATTGTGGGTCGGTGCATTGTCCTGGTAGAGCAGCCACGCGTTGTTCTTCCACAAATCTGGACGTTTTTTGCTTACACGTTGCCTTAGCTACATAAATACTTCCAAATAAAAATGTTGGTTCACTGTTTGACCATCGCGCGCCCATTCAATAGGAATAGCCCTAATATCGAAAAAAAAGACAATAAGCATCACTGTTATGGGTGTGCTGGAGCGCCCTTCTCGTTCATCAACTTTAACTTCTTCAAGACCCTCGAAAAAGCTTTTAGCATTTGAAAGTATTCAGTAGCCGTTTTTTTGAGTTTTACTTTAAATTAATACGTTGCTCAATTTTTTCGTTTGCCATAATTCCGGCAAATGAGCTATGCACGATCCGCTTCAAACCACTGCATAAGTAGCATGTTATTACGGATTTTCTCAAAATCCAAAATGTCGGCGAAATGTTTAGCGTCATAACTCGAAAACCATTCGTCTCATAATAAACTTACAACAGCGCTTTTGTAGGAAATTTAATTGTCTCAAACTTTTGTCTAAAACTTTTTTTTCTAAAATGTACAGAGACCAAGTAATTTAAAAAAAAACATTTTTGTGCACACTAAATCCAAGATGGCGGGGGGTCAGGGTCGAAAACTTTAATTTTTTTTAGGACTCCAATGTAAAAAAATTGCGACTACACCACCTTTTGCAAGCTAGGGGTCTTTTTTCGCTCTAATGACTGGCCTATTGATTTGAGTTTATTATTGCTTTTGATTTAGTCTAACTAACCTTTAAACCATTAGACTACCTAACATATTTGAACTAAACATAATATGTATGTACAGGGTTTTCCCGTATATTTTTACACCATATCTAAAACGTTTATTTGAATAGATATCAAAATATGATAAATACAAAAGTTTCATAATTTTTTACGAGTTTTAAGAATCTTTATGCCAGAATGTGGTAGGTGGTAGACGCTTTTTACTCATTGGGCGTCGATCGGTGAGATACCACCATGCCAGAAGTGAGTAGCGTTAAGTGGTATCACCACGTTCCGCTACTGCGCTGGCAATCCGGTTCCAACAATGAGTAACAGATAGCATGATGGCGCCTCCAGGATAAAAATATTCCGGAGGTAAAATACCCGACCACTCGGATCTCCGGGCGTCGGGTGATCCTGGGGGTCCTTCATGCAAAGATATTAAAAGAAGACCAAAAACTTAACTCAGAATTGATTTTAGCAATATAAGAGGATTAAGTACCAACATGAATTCAGTTCACCAACATCTTGAAGAACAAAGACCTGACATCCTTGTTCTCACTGAAACTAAAATCAGTTCTGCAACACCTACTGTGAACTATCTTTATCCCGGCTATGACCTACACCACCGATTTCGACATAATTTTGGGATCTGTGTGTACATTAAAAATGACCTTTCATGTCATCGAGAGGAGAAGCTAGAACCAGCGAACCTCGATATCATATGGCTGAAATTCACCTCAAAGTCATCGACCAAGTTCATTTGCTGCCTCTACCGACCGCCAAGTAACACCGTATATCAAAGCTTTTTTGCGACATTATCCGAAAACTGTGATAGTATACAGTCTAACTATCCACATGCGGAAATTGTTTTTTTAGGCGATTTCAACGTCCACAATATACCCTGGCTAAAACACCACAACAAAACAGATAATGAAGGCAGGGAAGCAGAAGCTTTTGCCATAAGTTGTGGTCTAACGCAGCTTGTCGATGAACCTACCCGTATCTCAGAAAGTGGTGAATTTGCAGCGCTTTTAGACTTGTTCCTAACTACAAATCCTGACTTGTACACAATTCAAGTAGATCCCCCACTTGGTTCATCCGATCATAAACTTATAAGAACAAAGTGCGAAATGTTCATACCGCCAAGCCAACAATCACTTCCTCGAAAAATGTGGCACTATAAATCGGCAAAATGGAATGACCTTAAACAGTTTTACCTGGATTTTCCATGGCAAGAGGTTTGCTTTAAAACAGCTGATCCCACTATTTGCTGTAATGAAATAACAAAAGTAATCTTATCTGGAATATATGCATATATCCCACATACAATAAAACGCAGAGCTAATGCAAAACCTTGGTTCAACAGCCAGTGTCAAACGGCTGTACAGAAAAAACACAGAGCATATAACCTTTGGAAACGACAACAGACCGCTCAAAACCACACAGAATTTATAGAAGCCAGAAATAGTTGCAAAATTACTATTGACGCCGACAAAGAAACATACAATCAAAGAATAAAAAACAGGTTGCTGAATTGTCCAAGTAGTTCTAGGTCCTTTTGGTCTCTTGCAAAAGCCGTTGGATCAAACTTCACCAAGTCATCCATACCACCACTTACAGATAAAAATACTCAGTTAGCCACAACATCAGAGGAAAAAGCCAATATGCTGGCCAAAATCTTTTCCTCCAACTCAAACCTAACAGTGCCAAATGGAAAAACTCCACCGTTCATTGAAAGGGTTTCCCACAGTATGCCAGAGGTACCCTTTTGTCACAGAGAAATACGAAAATCCCTTAAAAAGTTGGATACAAACAAAGCAATGGGTCCAGATGGCATTCCCGCGATAGTACTCAAAAATTGTGCTAGCGAACTCACCCCAACTTTCGCAAAATTATTCAATTTATCTTATAGGCAAGGAGTATTCCAAAGAAAGAAAAAAAGACAGATCCGTTAAACTATAGACCAGTTGCTCTACTTCCGGTGATATCAAAAGTAATGGAAAGAGTTGTGAACAATCACCTAACCAAGTACTTGGAAAAGTACAAAATTATCAACGACAAGCAATACGGATTTCGAAAATATAGGTCAACTGGCGATTTACTTACATACGTCACTCACTTATGGCAGAAAGCGATTGAGTTGCGAGGTGAAACAAGAACAATTGCCTTAGATATATCTAAAGCATTCGATAAAGTCTGGCATGAAAATCTGCTCAACAAGCTCAAAGCAACGGGATTGTCGCCGAGACTTTGCACTTGGTTTGAACGTTACCTTAAGGATAGATCCATTTATGTTGCACTGGATGGCCGGAACTCCAACTCTTACCAAATAAATGCTGGTGTGCCACAGAGAGCAATCCTTTCGCCAACACTTTTTCTGATTTACATAAATAACCTTATAGATAAAACAGTAAATCCACTTTATTGCTTTGCAGATGATGGCAATGTAGTCTCCTCAGTCATACCACCCACATGTCTCTCCGCACGTGAATTCCATTACCTTAGACTAACTGAAATATCACAGATAAATAACGACTTGGAGATAATAGAGGACTGGGGCAACAAGAACCTTGTACAGTTCAACGCGCAGAAAACCCAAGCAGCCCTGTTTTCAAAAAAGACCAGTACCGGTGAGCCAAACATCATGCTATCTGGAAGTGCTGTCGCATTGCAGAGCCAGTTGAACATCTTAGGAGTCACTGCAGAGACCAACATGTCTTGGCACAATCACGTGGCAGATATAGCTAAAAGGGCGTCCCAAAAGCTTGGGGTGCTATTTCGTACAAGACATCTGTATACACCAAGCCAACTGCTGACACTTTACAAAGCCCAGATTCGACCAACTATGGAGTACTGCTCACATATTTGGAGTGCGGCACCCAAACATACCTTAATGCTTTTGAACACCGTGCAAAAACGAGCTATCAAGCTGATCAATGACCCCGCACTTACCCGTAGCTTGGATGGTCTCGAACATCGAAGAACTGTGGGCGATCTATCTCTCTTCTACAGGTATTATCACGGAAAATGCTCTGAAGAGTTGGCACGTATGATCCCCCCGTGAGTAGCACCTACTAGGCGAACACGTCAAACAGACGGTAACCATCAATTTATTGTCAAAATAGAGGCACCAAGAACCTCATTATATCAGAATTCATATCTCTGGAGAACAGCATCGCTGTGGAATAAACTCCCTGCGACAGTTTTCCCTGCAGGTTACAACCTGAACCGTTTCAAAACCAACACACACCAACATTTCCGCGCTCTTGCCGCTTCTCGAGCGTGATAGGGATCTCCTTGCGAGTGCGCACACCCGTAAAAAAAAATGTCAAAAAAAATGTAAATGTCAAAATTTGATAGGTCGATGGTTTTTTTAAAGGAAACATCCTATATATTATTTCATATTTTTATAGATCCTTTCTTCCTGAGTTCAAAAATATATATTTTGGGATTATTTCGTTTAATATGTTTGGAGAAATATGCGTTTAAATGTATAAAAAACTTAAATTGGTACTTTTTAAAACATCAAGGAAGCAATGAAAAAAACAATCGCATTGACACAAAAGTGATGCTATTGTTTTGTCACCTTGTCAAATTCAGTTTTAAGAGCGGTTAAGGATGATTTTTACCGAGGAAGAAAACTGGATATTATTAAATTATTTTACTCAAATATTGAAAATACATCTGTAGCTCGCAACCAGTATTATATTCAGTTTCCCGACAGAAGACAACCAGCCCGCCAAACCATAGTAAATATAGTAAACTTATTTAATCAAAGAAAAACACTTAAAAGAAAAACTAGAACAGTCGAAAGAAACGCTGAAGAGGACTTAAATATTTTGTTATATTTTCAAGGTTAGTTTTTCTTTATAAGTTAGTTTATCATATTTAAAAAAATGTTTTCCCTTGTTATTCTAGAGAATCCTTAACGGTCTATTCCGGATGCAGCAACTTTTTTTAACAAATCATGGCATAAAATTCACTCTGTTTTAAAATATCACAAATACAAGGCTTATAAATTTTTACCCGTGCAAAATTTAAACAACGAAAATAAAATAAACATATTACATTTTTGTCAAGAAATACAACGAGGAATAGCGGCAAATCAAATTAATTTGTCAAATATAATTTTTACTGATGAGGCAGCATTCACCACGGCCGGCGCGGCGGGAATGTTCAATAGAAAAAATAAGCATATTTGGTCAAGAGAAAACCCGCATGCTTTACAAGCTGTCAAAATTCAAGGACGCAGATCCCTACATGTTTGGTGCGGTCTCCTGAATACCAAAGTTATTCGGCCGATATTTTTAAATGGTAACTTAACGGGAGAAAAATACCATGATTTGTTGCCAAATGAAATAGAAGAGCTTTTAGAAGAACTCCCTGTTAATTACTATAGAAATTTAATATGGCAACAGGACGGAGCCCCCCCCCACATAACATCCAGTTAGTAACGATTTTTTTAAATAATAGATATATGTATTGGATGGGAAGATACGGCACATCATTATGGCCAGCAAATAGCCCCGATTTGTCTCCCCTTGATTTTTTTTGTGTGGCTACCTAAAAAATAAGGTGTATTTTAACAGGCCGCAAACACTTCAAACTTTACAACAGAAAATAGAGCAAACAATTGTTGATCTAAACGAAAATTTTGCGAACTCTATCTTTCACGCTATCCACAGAAAATTTGTAAGAATTATTCAACATTGTATTAATAATCAAGGAAGCTATGTAGAAAATTAATAATGAAGTAATAAATATTTTTTTCTTTCACAAAAATTGCATAACTTTTTGTTTTTACTGGCTTGCGGCGCCACACATTACTGCACAGAATCACCACTGATAGTAAATATTAATTAATTATATACCTTACAAAAGCAACAGCATCACTTTTTGTCATGCTTTTTGTGTAAATGCGATTGTCTTTTTCATGGCTGCCTTGATGTTTTAAGGAGATCAATTTACGTATTTTAAACATTTAAGCGCATATATCTCCAAAACTAATGAATAAAATAAGACAATGATATATATTTTTAAAATCAGGAATAAAAGATCTATAAATATCTAAAATAATATACAGGGTGTTCCCTTTAAAAAAACCATCGACCTGTCAAATTTTGACATTTAGAATTTTTTTTTGACATTCCGACTTAAAAATTCTTAAACTTCGTAAAAAAATATGAAACCTTTGTATTTATCATATTTTGATATCTATTCAAATACGATAAATAGATAAGTTTCATAATGTTTTACGAAGTTTAGAAATCTTAGGGTCGGAATGTAATTTTTTTTCAAAAATTTCAAAATTTGACAGGTTGATGGTTTTTTTAAAATTGAACACCTTATATATTTTTTATATAGATCTTTTCTTCCTGATTTCAAAAATATATATGTTATGATTATTTCGTTTATTAGTTTTGGAGATATATGCGCTTAAAAGTTTTAAAAATTAAATGGATACTCTTTAAAACATCAAGGCAACCATGAAAAACACAATCGCATTGACACAAAGAGTGATGCTGATGCTTTTGCAAGGTATATAATTAATTAATATTTATTATCCCTGTTGATTCTGCGCAGTAACATGTGGCGCCGCAAGCCAGCAAAAACAAAAATTAATACTTGATTTTTAATATAATTTTGAATTGGTAATTCTTATAAATTTTCGAACCGAAACCGAAACGAATGTCTGTTCTATTTTCTCTTGTAGAATTTGAAGTGTTTTCGAGCCTGTTCAAATTTTACAAGAGAAAATAGAACAGATATTCGTCGATCTCAATGGAAATTCTGCGCACTCTATCTATTAAGCTATTTACACAAAATTTATAAGAATTATTCAAAATTGAATAATAAAGGAGGTTATGTAGAAAATTATCAATGAAGTATTAGATTTTTTTTAATTGTATTATTTTTTGCTTTTACTGGCTTGCGGCGCCACATATTACTTGTCTTTTTAATGGCTAGAATTTAAATTTTTTAAACTTTTAAAAGCATATATCTCCAAAATTAATAAACTAAATAATCTCAACAATATATATATATATATATATATATATATATATATATTTGAAATGAAGGAAGAAAGGGTCTAATAAAATCTAAAATATTATATAGGGTGTTCAATGTAAAAAAAGACATCAAGCTGTCAAATTTTTAGAAAAAAAATTACATTCTGACCGCAAGATTTTTAAACTTTGTAAATAATTATGAAACGTTTGTATTTATCATATTTTGATATCAAGTCAAATAAACGTTTAAGATATGGTGTGTATACGGGAAAACCCTGTACCAGTTGACAATATAACTAATTTGTAGAAAAGCTTTTTTTTAAATTTTTATGCAAATTTATGATGATTTTATCTGTGAGATTTAACAAAAAAACAAATTACCCCGGCATGCAACCCTTCCCGCGCGATAATTTAAATATGATGACACGGTTAATATGTTAAAATCTTGATATCTCCGAATCGATGAAAGATAAGAAAACTGCCTACCTAATAAGTACATCTGTTTACGGACGCCCGACTTAAATAAAAACGATCGTTTTAAATTTTCGTTAATTAAATTGTTTTGTCTTGTTTCGGGCACCGTATTTCGTTCGTATCGTAAATATTCTACCTAAAAAGGTAAAAAACACATATCAAACCTACCCGGTTTCTTAAACACAGATTGTAAATTCGAGGTTAAAAATGATCAAAGCCTTCCTTAAACAGAAAAAGAAACCGTAGCGTCAAAAATGGTTGTCTTTAACATATGTCATTTTTGATGATTTAGAAAAAATCATTTAACTTTGCCTATTTAACCGCTACTGCCAAATCAATAGGGATTTATTGCAATAAAGCCAGGCAATAAAGTCGAGTTTATAAATCCAGTCGTTTATTTTCCATTAATAGTGGCGGCAAATTTATTATTTTCGGCTCTTATAATACACAAAGGCCTAATTTTGAAAGAAGACAGCTGTTCTGTAAATGCGAAACTGTCAGATTAGTGCCCGGCACAATTACTGCCTGACTTTATTGCAATCCAAGTCCTTATTGGTCCTTGCCATAGGCAGTTACACTTTTGTGACATTTCCAAGCCCTTTATTTATCATATACTGATAGCAATCTGAAAAATGGCATGTCTTTGAATTGTTTTAATCTGTGTCGTTTTTTTGTCAATCTACAGTCTGCATCTTTTTATCCAGAGACAATGACAGTTTTACCCTTAATTTTATACCACCATGACATGTTTACTTTTTAATTTATTTTAGGAAATATGTTTATTTCATGTCAAAGTCATAAAAGTGTAACTGCGTATGGCAAGGAGTATACGTGACATATGTCAACTTTTTTGAACCAGTTATATGCTCTAAGGCAGTGGTTCTCAAACTTTCGCAGAGTGGGGAACACTAGAGACCCTGTATGTATGACATATTTTTACAAAAGAGAGACGCGAACCCATCAAAGTCACTAAAATTAACATTTTTTGGTTATGTTATTTTCTTGCCAAGTTCATTGGCGTTTCACTAAAATAATTTAAATTGTCAGCGATGGGTTGCATCAATCATCATGCAACATAGATAAACAAACATGTTTGTCCGCACCCCCTGTATGAGTTTTGTTAAAAATCGTTTATTTTTATTTTCCGACGCTTATGAATTGACAAGGACAGAAGGTGCGTCTCTCTCTAAACATAGAAGATTTTTATCAAACCCTATACAGGGGTGCGGACAAGCGTGTTTGTTTATGTGTTGCATGCTGATTGATGTCACTGATAATTTAAATTATTTTAAAGCCTTTTTCCTCGCAGTAACTACAAGTTACCAGGTAACCTGGTTACTCGTTTTCTGTTTTTCTTCGCTGAGTAACACTAACTATGACGTCACGAGTAACCACACAGAGTAACCAGCCTAGCAGACGTGATTGCTGAAATATTTTGAGGTTAAGATCGTTTTTTTTTGTTTTTTTTTCAAAATGTTTGATTTTAATATATATATTAACAACGAATTATGTTAGGTAACGGTAGAAAATAAAGCACATCCCTTGAAGTTGGTACTATATCAATTCAACTGCAACTAGTCTTAAAATGTACTGCCTGTGGTGTTCTGTGGTACTGCGGCCTTACTACAGAATACCAAAGGAGCACCCTGTTTCCACCCCGATTCAAAAAACGCATCAGGTAACGCTGCATTTAAAACTAGTGCAAATCCATGGCCCGTGATGCGTTTTTTAAATCGGGGTGGGCATGCATTGGTGGAAACAATGAATTAATTTCTGCATTTCGGAAATTGCTGGTAAAAACAAAAACAAACAATTGGAAATGTCATCCACAGCTGACTGTCTGACGTCATACAGCGATTACTCCGAGTAACCGTGACGTCATTTCGAGTAACTTAAATGAGTGACTAGTAGCCTCAAGGAAAAAGGTTTTTAGTGAAACTCCATTGAGCTTGGCAAGAAAATAACATAACCAAAAAATGTTAATTTCAGTGACTTTGATGGGTTTGTCGCGTCTCTCTATTGTAAGAATATGTCATACATACAGGGTCTCTAATCCTAACTACTTACATATAAGACATAATGTTTAGTTTTTTTTTTAATTGACATTAACACTACTTTTTAAGCTTCCAAATGAAGAGGACGTAATATATTAATAACTAAGAAACAGAAACAGTTAAAATTCTAAAATAAGTATTAAAAATATTTTGTTATTATTTTTTTTAATGCGATGGATGGGCCTGTTTGTTTGAGACAAGTTTCTCAATGTCGGGTTCAATGTTTGAAAGTTTTATGCGGATATCTGCTTCAGGATTTAGTTTATTTCCTAAGTCGGTTTTTGTAAGAGCATACTTCACAACGGTGAGTTGTAGTGACCATTTTTTAACAGCAAAATTAGCTAATTCTGGATATTCACTTCTAAGCTGGGCCAAAAACTCCAACAAAGTAGCCGAATTAAAAGTAGTTTTAAGGTTTCCATTGGCTGCAACATCAACTACAGTTTGTTTTACAGTTAGAGTGATTGGTATAAAGCGAAAAATTAATTAGATTGCTGGTTCATAAAATTAGTTTACCAATCACCTGCGAATAATTTAATTAATTATGAAATCTGAACTGAAAATAATTACGAACAGTTGAAGATGCACTTACCCCTGTTTTTGCAGCGTGTTGTTCGTGACGTCTTTCACACAGAAGTGATTTTTCGACAGCAATTGTCATATATCGAAGCGCGCACACCCCCAATGTACAAATTCAACTGGTTGAGTGCGCGAAGATGCAATTGAACATGCTCAGAAAGTAAAATAAAATAAAGTTTTCAATCGCATTCGCCAAAATTCTTAAAGACAAATACGAACGTATAAACGCGAGAAAAATATTAAAATAAAACAAAATTCTTATACCCAAAAGTATATTTACAAAGGCGAGTGAATTTTGGACATTCTGCCCGCCTAAAAATTACATTGATGTAATTTTTAAATGTTTTCAGGTTCAAAGTCCATCGGTAAAGGACATAGCTTTACCAGAGGTCTTTGAAATATTCCTGAGACAGTGCGCACAGTGGCAACACGTGAGATTTGATCTTCACCTGGGTGAAGGGCAATAATTCTACCAAGCGACCATTTTGTCGGTGGTAAATTATCCGACTTTATGTGTACCATAGTACCTATAGCAGGGGCGGGACAAGTGGGTTCCAGCCACTTGGACCGCTGCTGCAGTGTATGTAAATATTCCTTAGAATAACGCGCCCAAAAATCCTGATGTAATCTTTGGATCATCTGCCATCTAGAGAGGCGGTTTAGTTTGATACTGGTTACATCAGGATCGGGTAAACTACAAACAGGTTCTAGAGTCAAAAAATGATTTGGTGTCAACGCAGACAAATCATTGGGGTCGCTAGATAAAGGAGACAATGGTCTAGAATTGAACAGCGCTTCCACTTGTACTAAGACCGTATAAAGCTCTTCGTACGTTAAAATCTGGCTTCCGATAACGCGATACAAATGCGTTTTTACCGCCTTTACTCCACTTTCTGCTAATCCAGAAAAGTGTGGCGCCCCTGGGGGGTGAAAAAACCACTCAATGGATTCCGCGGCTGCCGCTTGTTTAAATATTATCTGTAATTCCTTATTTGCACCCTTAAACGTAGTTCCTTGGTCTGATATTATTTTTGAGACCCTTCCTCGACGTGCCATAAAACGCCTTAAAGCACACAGAAAAGCTTCGCTAGAATAATCCGAAACTAATTCGATATGAAGAGCCTTGGTAGAGAAGCAAACGAATATGCAGATCCAAGCCTTAAGCGTTTTATTTCCGCGAACTTTTCTGCTTAATGATATGGATATTGGACCCGCATAGTCACAACCGACTACGGTAAAACTTTTGACAGCAGATATGCGTAATTTGGGTAAGTTTCCCATTTTTGGTTCAAAAGGTTTCGGATTAAGTCGCCAACAATTTTTACAGTTAGCGATAACGGTTCTTATCGCCCGCTTAGGAGATAATATCCAGAAATTTTGAAAAATTAAGAACTGTAAAGTTTGCAAACCTGGGTGCAAATAAGATTTATGATAGTGTTCAATGAGGAGCGTAGTTAATCTATGTTGTCGTGGTAAAAGAATCGGGTGTTTCTGGTCATATGAAAGATCAGAATATCGGAGGCGACCTCCAACCCGCAATATATTTTTATTATCAAGAAAAGCGTCTAACTTTCTAAAAGGCTTTGAAATGCGTTTTTTCGCATTAATATTTGAGATTTCTTGAGAAAATGTGACTGTTTGAACATGCCTGATCAGAAAAATAAGAGCGAGATTAAGTTCTGACAGGACTATGGGTCCAGTACGATAAGCAAGATTTCTTTTAAAGCAGATAAAACGATACCAGATAGCGATTATCCTTTGAATTTCAGAAAGCGAAGAATATTTGTTTAAAAGAATATCAAAAAACTTGTTTTCTGTAAATGCGACCAAAGTTATTTTCCTTTCTTCACCAAGAACTTCGTCCGAATCCAATGGTTCAGAATAAATGCTTGGTGGCCAATGCTCATCAGGCATTGAAAGTCAATCTGGACCGCACCACCAAAGGGGCGTATTTAACAATTCTGACGGCAACAAAGTTCTTGTTGCACAGTCTGCGGGATTATCATTTGTGCGTACATGCTGCCATATTGCAGCTGGTAGTTTATTTTGAATTTTCGCAACCCGGTTGGCGACAAATGTTTTGTATCTATAAGGGGGATTTTTAATCCAGCTAAGAGCGATTGTGGAATCTGACCACGCGAAAATTTTAGAAATTTTAATTTTATCTCCTAGAATTTTTAAAATTGCGGAAACAAGATCAACCAGTAAAACAGCGGCTACTAGCTCTAATCTCGGGATTGAAATTGTTTTTACCGGAGCGATTTTTGCTTTAGCAGCAATGAGAAAAGTGCAGATTTTATTATTTTGTAAAACGCGAAAATACGCTATACTAGCGTAAGCTTTTTCTGACGAATCACAGAAAGCGTGAAGTTGACATTCTGTAAAATTATCAATAATAAAACGTCGCGGTAAAGAAAAGTTTTGAATAAGGCCTAACTCAGATTTATATTTTAACCAACGTTGGCGTATAAAGGGGGAAACTTCCTGGTCCCAGTCATATTTTTGTTTCCACAGAAGCTGCAATAGATCTTTGGAGAACAGGCTCAGAGGTGAGAGCCATCCTAGTGGATCAAAGCATCTTGCAATTTCTGACAGAATCGTGCGTTTTGTACATTCTCGTTCCAATGGATCTACGCGATAGGTAAAAATATCTTTACAAGGAATCCATTGTAAGCCTAAAATTTTTATTGTTTCAGAATCTGAATCGAAATTAAACGAGTTTGAGTGCAAGTAAGACTCCGGAAGGTCTTGTAAAAATGACTTATTGTTGCTTGCAAATTTTCTAAGTTCGAACCCACCGTTTCCCAATAGTTCTATAAGTTGATCGCGTAAATTTCTAGCTTCTGAGAGGTTATTTGCATTACAAATTAAATCATCAACGTAAATTGAGGTTTTGAGTACCTCACGAGCTTGAGGAAACTTGTTTCCTTCATCCTGTGCTAATTGAGCAATGACGCGGTTAGCGAGATATGGAGAAGAGCTCAGACCAAAAGTGACCCGTTTAAAACGCATGTCTTTTATGGGCTCGTTGGGAGTGAATCTCCATATTATTCTTTGAAAATCCCTATGAATAGGGGCAATTAAAACTTGTGTAAACATGCTTTTAAGATCACAAGTAAAGACCACAGAAGAAATACGAAAACTGAGAAGTAGAGCAAAAACTTCTTTTTGAAGTTTTGGCCCCGTAAGAAGGGTGTCATTTAGCGAGGGTGAATTTTGATTTGGACGAGACGATCCGTCGAAAACAATTCGAATATTGTCACCCTTGGCTACGCAATGATGGGGTAAGTAAAAAGAGTTTTTATTTATTTCTTCGTCAGGAATAATTTCAAGATAATCATTGTTAATATATTCTTGAATAGTATCTGAATATTTTTTATAAATATTAGGATTTAAAATTAAGCGTTTTTCAAGCGAAAAAAATCTTCTTAAAGCCAATGAGCGCGTTGCATGAAAATCAAATTGCGGAGGCGTATTATCTTGGAAAGGTAGTTCTACCATGTATCGCCCTGTTTCGTCTCTACAGTGAGTCTCAACAAAGCTTTTCTCGGCAAGAATATCGGAGGGCGAGCAAAAATTTGCTTTAGGTAGCTCTTCTAATTCCCAAAAGCGTTTTAAAGCGTGGTCTAGCGATAGTGAATCGGTTTCATTTACAGAGCAAAATAAAGCGGTTGAATGTGATTGCGATTTAATTTTATTATTTTTATTTTTTCCCATAATAATATAGCCAAAAATACTATTAAGAAGAATTGGTTTGTTGGGGCCATTATCAATGCGCCCTTCGCGTAAAATATAGGGAAAAATATCAGCGCCCAAAAGAAAATCAATATTAGCGGGTTCTTGGAACGTAGGGTCCGCGAGGGGTACATTTTGAAAATCAGAAGTATCTATATTACCTAAATAAGTGCTAGGAATTTCCGAACACAACTTGGGTAAGATCACAGCGTCGACTGACATGCGTGGTTCCGTTTGATTATACGGTTTGATAATACAAGTTACTCCTCCCTGAGAGGTAACTTCATTCATAGATCCTAATCCTTGAATAGAAAGGGATAAACTATAGCGTGGAAGTGAAAGTTTTTTGAAAAACTTCAAAGAGACGTAACTGCATTCTGAGCCAGAATCAAGAATAACCCTAGCCTTTTGAAAAATGCCACGAGAATCCATAACCTCGATAATAGCGGTAGATAAAATTGTATTCTGAGCGTGCGAATTGGAGAAGTAATTTAAGGTATTTTGCGAATTTTGAGGTAAATTTTCCATACCTGTTTGTGGCGGTTGCTGAAAAGCGCGAGAGGTTGGCGAATTATTTTGCTGAGGCGAGATATTACCATTAAAAGCAGGCGAATTATTTTGTGAAGAACTTTGCGGGTTATTGTATTGCGAATTATAAAAGGGGGGTCGTACATTAGAATTGTAATTATTTTCAAGATTCGTGCGGTTAGAAGTATGTGGACTGTAATTGTTGTTATTTTTAAAAATATGTAAAAGAGAGTGATGTCTATTAGATTGACAGTAACGACAAACAGACTGCGATTGACATAAAGCTAGGTTATGTTGCCCACTTAAACAATTAGGACACCAGTTGTTGTCTTTAGCTAACTGAAAACGTTCAGAGGAATTTTTATTTTTAAATTCTAAGCATCTGTAAATATTATGGTCACGTGATTGACATAAAAGACAAGATTGATTTGAATTATTTAACTTTGTATTATTATTTCGACTTGCATTACCAAAAAATGCAGAAGTTTGTCTAGGTTTTGACTGATTAGAAGAAAATCTATTTTTTGTGTCTGTTTTTAAAGGTGAAGAAAAATCAGTTTTAGTTGAAAATTCTACCGCTTCTATAGCGTTACATCGTTTTAGTACAAAATTCTTTAAATCGTCAAAAGTAGGAACTTGAGATGGATCATTAAGTTCAAGTTCAAATCGCGTCATGGTCTCCTGATCTAAATGTTTACTGAAATTATAGTATAGCAAAAAAGACCAATCATCTGTGGGAAAACCAAGTACCTTAAGGGCGGAGAGATTTTCACTATATACGTCAACTATTGTGCGCAATTGTTTTGAATTTTTAGAATTTGTTACGTAAGGAACATTATCCATTGTTTTTAAATGTGAAAAAGCAATAAGCCGTTTGTTATCGTAGCGGTTTTTTAGCGATTCGAGAGCAATTGAATAATTAGCGGCGGCTAAAGGTGTGCATTGCACCAGTGCTAGCGGGGGTCCCTCTAGGGAGTTTAAAAGATGGTTAAATTTCTCTATATTCGAAATATTTGTGTTGTCAACTAGCGCATTAAACATGTCCATAAAATTTCTAAATTGTCTAATATCGCCGGAAAATTTTGGAACTTTCAAATTAGTCAAGTTTGGCGGTCGATTACCACTAGATAGTCCCGAAGCAGAGGATGCGTCGGTTTCAACCTTCAGTGTTGGCTTTTCAAACAGCGCGGTATACTTAGCGTAATTGTAAGATCGTAAGTATTCAAAGTCTTTTCTCACTCCTTCTTCGGTATCAATTTCAAAATCGTCGGTCGCTGACATTAAAGATATAAGATTTTGATGATATTTAGCAAAATCGTTAACCACTTGATCAATTTGAGCGTACATAATTTTAAACTGAAGTTTAGCCGTCTCGTCAGCATCAGAAGCCGAGTCAGCAAAAGTTTTTAATTCTTTCATTTGATTATGACACATTGTGCGAAGGGTCTTATACGATTTAATCTTAGCCGCGGACATGATGATCCTTTATTTAATGCAGATGGGTATAATAAAGAAAAGCAAAACTAAATTTTTAATTATTTTTAGCAATTTAGGGATATTACGCGGTATTTTTAACAACTTAGCCAAATAAAATCAATTTATTAAAATCAATTATTGGTAAAATTATCAATTTATTTAGTGATACTAATAAATAAAAGGGAAAGCGAATTATTAATAATATAATTTTTAATTGAATTTAACCATATTATTTTAGCGAATTAATAAATTTTTATAAATTAAGTAACGGTGAAAATAGCGAATTATTTATTTACCTTTGTTAGTTAATAAGAGCGAAAACGAACTATTTATTTATATTTACTAATAAATAAAAGCGAAATATTTTTTAATAGTTAAGGGGAATTGCGCGGTGCGAATTAGCGATAATTAATTAACTTAGCGACATGCAATAGCGAGTTATCTACTAGCGATCCCAATAATTTGTAAATATAGGCAAGTAAGAAGCTTAAATTATAAACCTCTTTACACAATAAATAATACTATGGCACCCATAAAGCTGCAATAAAAGTTCTAAACTAAAGCAGCAGTAATAAAATAAAATGCAGATAGGACCTACTGGTAAGCCTATATCATATGCCGATAAATTACGTGCAATTGTTTATGTATATGTAACCTGCCTAAAACCTACTACTCATTTTAGGAAAGAATGTTAAAGAAAAAAACTGGAATGATAAGCTCATATTCAATGACCTTGAATTTATTTCTCCGAAACAAATTACCTATTTATAAATCGTCAAAGACGGAAAACCAAAACACGTTGAAAAATGAAAAAAACCTATTATACTTTTTATTATTAGCGAAGCGAATAAAACTTTCAAACGCATCCGGCTCGAAGGACCAAAAATGATTGGTACAAAGCGAAAAATTAATTAGATTGCTGGTTCATAAAATTAGTTTACCAATCACCTGCGAATAATTTAATTAATTATGAAATCTGAACTGAAAATAATTACGAACAGTTGAAGATGCACTTACCCTTGTTTTTGCAGCGTGTTGTTCGTGACGTCTTTCACACAGAAGTGATTTTTCGACAGCAATTGTCATATATCGAAGCGCGCACACCCCCAATGTACAAATTCAACTGGTTGAGTGCGCGAAGATGCAATTGAACATGCTCAGAAAGTAAAATAAAATAAAGTTTTCAATCGCATTCGCCAAAATTCTTAAAGACAAATACGAACGTATAAACGCGAGAAAAATATTAAAATAAAACAAAATTCTTATACCCAAAAGTATATTTACAAAGGCGAGTGAATTTTGGACATAGAGTCTGATGAGCTTCTACGAGTGAGACTGAGAACGGATTGCAAATCCAACCAAGATCCTCTTCTTGCCTTGGAAGATATTATTTCATTGAAACTTGCAGGTTCTGAAAATGGTTGGTTACCTTAGAAGTGATTTCTGCTGGAGTCTTTGACTCGGACACAGAATCATGCAGTGTTGGAAAGCACTCAACATCTGAATTTTGTCATGTAGTGAGATGGCTGTGTTAGAAGTTCCCTAAAGTGATAAGTTTAATTCATTAAAGCTTGGAAAGATATCGGCAACATATGCCAAACATTGTAGCCACTTCACATCAGTTATTCTGGATGACAATTGAAATAAAGTCATTAAAAAAAAAAACATCATTGATCATGACCTCACTTCGTAGAGCAAGGCTAACACAAAAATAGAGACCACGACCCTGAAAAAATCAGCTGTTCTCCGGGGGCTGATTTTTACATTGGGTCTTATGGGAGGTCAGAAGTTTTTTTATGATATTTTCAAAATGGCACCACAGATTTCGGCGAAATTTTATTGAAATATTCTCTGATCCCATCCCCATATTCCACCAGCCTTTTGTAAGGATGCAAAATGATTAAAAGGTTAAAATCTTCAAAATTTAGCATTCCTTATTTAGAATTCAAATTACCCCCATGTACCGCATGCCAACTGTTATATTTGACATGTATTTGACTTTGTCAACTGTGTTTGTCACATTCGCTTCTGTTTTAAATTTAATTTTAGTGTAAGCTAATGAAGTGGCTCTAAAAAATTAAGGATTACTATACATTAAAAAAAAATTGTTCTTCAAGAATATAGTAAAAACAATCTTAAAACCGGCTTTATTTTAAAAAAATCAAATATTCATGAACCGTCATTCCAACTTCAATATCAGCTGTGTCGTGACGCAAACATAAAAAAAAATCAGCCTCGTATGTGACGTCAACAAAGTGGAGGATCGTGGCCCGTCCGTTTTAATAGCCCTGCCTAGAGTAAGCAGGGATTGTCCCAATTCCCAAACTTACTTTACTTAACAATATTTATTTTACTTGCAACATGACACTATTAACTATTTGATTTTTGGGTGGGTGATACCACAATTTTTTTTTTATTAACTTGCGGAACCCAAATTATCGCTTTGCGGAACCCTGGGGTTCCGCGTAACCCAGTTTGAGAATCGCTGCTCTAAGGTATTTGTGTTCAACCTATGTCTTTTGGATAGTGAAAGTGGAAAGTGACTTTGGTTGGCAAAATAGACTGAACAAACACAAACTAACATACAAAGAAAAAACAAAATGTGCGGTGTAGATTAATTTTTTAGCGGATAAACGAAAAAATATTAATTTAATGTACACGAACATTACTAGAATTAACAAGTTAATTAATTCAATGAATTTTACATTTAATTAATGTATTTTGTATATCGGCATCTTGTTTACTATTTTGTAAATAAGCAATCATATTTGGCAAGTTTGAGTTTTATTCAGTGTGGATGGTTGGATGGCATATTTGTAATATTTGCCAATACATCAAATCGTCCCCCATCTCACGTACCGACGTAACTAGCATTTAATAAATTTCTCAAAAGAGTGAAAATTAAGAAATCAGCTGATTAAAATTTGTAGATACGTCGAATACAAACAACTCTACTGCCGTGGGAAGGGCGAAAAAATATCGAAACACAAAATATCGAATTAACATATCGAAAGTACATAATATCGAAACTACAAAATATCGAATAACAAAATATCGAAACTACAAAATATCGAAAATACAAAATATCGAAACAACAAAATATCGAAACAACAAAATATCGAAAATACAAAATATCGAAAACACAAAATATCGAATAACAAAATATCGAAAATATAAAATATCGAAAATACAAAATATCGAAACAAGAAAATATCGAAACAACAAAATATCGAAAATACAAAATATCGAATAAGAAAATATCGAAAATACAATATATCGAAACAACAAAATATCGAAAATCAAAAACAGAAAATTTCTGAACCTTCACCTAACCTGACCCTGACCTAATCTAACTTAACCTAATCTGATACAGTGAAACCTCCTATAAGCAGACACTCACGGTTCCGTCGATTTTGTCCGCTTATTGGAGGTGTCCGCTTATGAGAGGGAACTGTGAAATCTGAATAAATATTTATTAACTATTTCCGCTGCTTGAGTTTTTCTGATATTAAATTTTTCAGCGAGCTTTCGTGCTGATAGATGTTCCTTCTCCGCAACGTTAACAACTTCCATTTTTTCACGTAAACTTCACGTTTTTTACTAGGCGCTACTTCACAGAGATCTATTACTACCCAACTGAACAACAAAAAATCAAACACACAGTCCCGCCGAATAAAATATGTTGTTAATATAAATATTTAGTTTCCGCATTAAAACGGAAAGAGGTAATTCCCTGGCTGCAGAATGCGTTGTTGCCAACATATTACATAATATTTATGCCCATGTCGTGCAGCGCTCCGTCCCGTTCTCAGAGGTTCGCGTCCGGTTAAGAAAGGTTTCAGAATTTTTAACCAAAAAAAATTGTCCGCGTCCGGTTATTAGAGTGAATTTTACAGGTATGAAATAGGGAAAAGCTTGGTTCCAACAAATTTGTCCGCTTAAAGGGAGTGTCCGCTTATTAGAGGTGTCCGCAAGGAGAGGTTTCACTGTGTAACCACCCGAAAATAGATAGTTTCAAACACCTAACCTAACGAAACCTAATCAAATCTAACCGTACCGAACCGAATCAAACCGAACCAAAGCAAACTAAACCAACAATTTTTTTTTCAAAAAAAAAACTTTCCTGACTTCTTTCCCGGGATGCTAGAAGGTGTGAATTCGAACCGAACCGGACCGAACTGAACCGAACCGAACCAAACCGAATCGAAGCTAACCGAACCTATCCAAACCTAACCATACCCAACCAAAGCTAATTAGCAGTGTTGTAGTTTAGTTTGGTTAGGTTAGGTTTGGTTCGGTTCAATTAGGTTCGGTTTGGTTTGGTTCGGTTCGGTTCGGATTCACACCCTCTAGGATCCCGGGAAAGAAGTCAGGAAAGGTTTTTTTTTGAAAAAAATTGTTGGTTCAGTTTGCTTTCGTTTGGTTCAGTTCGGTTCGGTTCGTTTCGGCTAGATTTGATTAGGTTTTGTCAGGTAAGATTTTTGAAACTTTCTATTTTTATGAGGTTAGGTCAGATTAGGTTAGGTTACGTAAGGGTCGGGTTAGGTTAAGATCTGGAAATTTTCTATTTGTGATTTTCGATATTTGTTCATTTCGATATTTTGAATTTTCGATATTTTGTGGTTTCGATATTTTGTAGTTTCGATATTTTGTAATTCGATAAAATGTAGTTTCAATATTTTGTGGTTTCGATATTTTATAGTTTCGATATTTTGTATGTCTTCGATATTTTGTATTTTCGATATTTAGTGTTTCCGATATTTTGTGTTTCGATATTTTTTCGCCCTTCTACTGCCGTGCTATCGCTAGAAATACGGTTACGTCACTTCGTGAGCAAAAAGTCGTACTTATGGGAAACATTTTAATAGCGTATCTCATTTTTTGGATTTTTGTCAGTTACTTCGGTACGTGAGATAGAGGACGACATATTTGGCTAAATGTAGCGAAACCGCTAATGAAAACGCTACGCCTAATAAGTTCTGCGTGTCGCCATTAGACAAATACTTCTTTCTTATGGGGAGATTACGCATCAAACAGAATGTACGAAAAAGGCAAAACCTACCCAAATGAGAAGAAGGTAGGTAATAGGTAATAGCAGCAGACAGTGGTATTAGGAAAAAGAAGAAATAAAAAATTGCTGTGTGACGTGTGTGTGTTAAGGAATTAAATATCATTTTGTGTCTTCGGATCTAATTATTATGACTTTTTAATATATACTTATGTTTATAATTTAGGATTTAGGATTAAAATCTATTAATTTATCATGGCCAGTAGTTCTGCCACAAAATACTAGGGGCTTCGGTTGAAAAGCAAGCAAAAATTCAATTTTTTTTTCATTTAGGGTGGTTTAAGTCTTTAAGGGTCCATCTCACCGACTTTTTTTTCGGTTCCATAGCTTAAAGCGTTTCTTAATATAATCATAATATGACGTAATAAGGAACACTTTAGGCTAAGTAACGAAAACAGGAAGTCGGTGCGATGGGCTATAACTTATCTAGTTGTATTAGCTACCGTAAGTTTTATTTGCAAACGTTCCAACTGAACTACGGTTTAAATAAATGTACTATCTAGGAATAATAAGTGAACATAAGAAAAGGTGTCAGACAGGGTAACACAATATCCCGACAGGGTAACACAATATCCCCTAAACTATTTAACCAGGCCCTAGAAGATTTAAAAAGTTAGACTGGGAAAAAATAGGCATCAAAGTAAACGGACAATACTTGAACCACCTAAGATATGCTGATATTGCCTCAATAACTAATAAGAAAAAAGAACTGATAAAAATGCTGGAGGAAATGGATACAGTAACTAAAAATATAGGCTTGAGTATGAACTGCACTAAAACTAAAGTCATAGCAAACACAGATGAGGATATCACTATCAGAATAAACCAAGAGAAATAGAACAAATAGAGGAATAATATACCTGGGACAAATTATCAAACTAAAAAAGGAAATCCAAACGGCTGAAATCAAGAGACGAGTAAGATTGGCCTGGGCAGCATTCGGTAAATTAAGCTACATATTAAAAAATAAAAAATATCCTCAGTACCTCAAAACGAAAGTGTATAACCAATGTATCCTTCCTGTACTTACCTATGGATCCCAGACCGGGACACTTACAAAATCAAACATGGATAAGGTAACAAAAGCCCAAAGATCAATGGAAAGACAAATGTTCGGTTCGGTTCGGTTGTAAGCTAACAGATAGAAAAGGGAATGAATGGATAAAAAAATAAAACAAAAGTAAGGGATGTCACAGGAGAAGTAGCAAAATTAAAATGAAAATTTGCCGGTCATAATATCAGATAGAAAGACGATCGATGGTACAAGTGTATTGTAACCTGGAGACCTTGGGAAAATAAAAGAAGTAGGAGAAGACCACAAATTAGATGGGCGGACGATTTGAAGAGACATGCAGGAGCTAGATGGATGAACACGGCGACAGACAGAGAAGAATGGAAGATACTGGGGAAGGCCTATGTCCAAAGATGGATCAAAGAAGGCGAAATAGATAGATAGATAGAATAAGTGAATAACAATTTTCAAAACTTGTAAAAAACATTTGTGTAACAGTTTGTTAATCATGTCCTTTGTCTAATAATTTAACTCTTTTAAAAGACCTCTTCATTAGTATTTAGAATACGTTTGATGATGAGTTTCGAAAGCCCTCACGTTTCTGATTTTAAAAAAATTAAAAATATTGCACTCAATACATAATTAAATTTCCTTAAGGCCGCTTGACATGGTGCATGGCAATAAAATTTGCAGGCAAATGCATGAAATTTTGCCCAGGTGCATGCGCAGTACAAATGCAGCTGATTGTTGCAGGCAATCCATTTTTATCGGTTCGGTGCCAACTGGGGAATTTTTACCTAGATTCTGGGGAATCCGTGCATGGCCATGCACAATGTCAAACGAAAAGAAGATTTTTTGCAGGCAACAATTTGACCGAAATTTTTTGCTTGCAAATATTTGCAGCGCGTCATGCACCATGTCAAGCGGTCTTAAATTCCCCAGTTTGCATGCAAGTACAGTTTGCATGCAAAAAAATGGCACCGGACCGATAAAAATGGATTGCCTGCAACAATCAGCTGGATTTGTACTGCGCATGCACCTGGGCAAAATTTCATGCATTTGCCTGCAAATTTTATTATAATGCACCATGTCAAGCGGCCTTTAAAAATCAAAGTGCACGCAACCATCACCCCCTCTAGTTTTTCATTTTGAAATTTGTATTGGAGAACTTGGCTTTACTTTTATCTTAATTCTTTTTACAAAATACCATTTTCGCGTATTTGGCTTTTTTTTTTACCCAACTGCAGCATGGCGGAAGGAAGGGTAATGTTTTTCGACTGTTGTATGTATGTAAGTAAATATGTTTGTGTCACGCTAGAGGCTTAACGGCTGAACCGATTTTGACAAAAAAGGTGTGTGTCATTGAATTGTTACTGATCCCGAAGGTGCTATAGGCTATATTTTTTTTAAACAGAACTCAACATAGCGGTCTTCAGACGCCATTTTTCACATGATGTAGGCTTTAAGGCATACAAATGATCTAAATTTAAGGTGATTTTATTGAAATTCCTTTGATTACCCATTGCAAATGTCCTCTAATTTGCTGTATTTACTTTGTGGTCCTCCCTGGTCCCACCCATCTCCCCTCCTGTCATTCTCCCCACCCTATTCAAAAACCACATTCGCATAATTTTATCAAATATAGAGCGATTTCAAAAATTCGTTCTGCATACGCTTTCAGATTTTTTTTCCAACACCATTTTACTAGTCCCCCCCCGTCTCTCCCTCTCTCCTCCCCGCCATCCTTATTAGTAATAGTTATAGCTGGAACTTTAAACTTTGAAGTAGAAAATTTACACGTACTTTTTGTGTAAATCTAAATGAATTGTAAATGCATAGGTAGTGCTTTTTAAAAGGCTGATTAAGAATTAAACCTAAAAGTTGGAAATCAAAAAAAGAAAATTGATAAAAAAAACACCCAACTGCTAAATTTACTTGTAACACGGATCACCTAATAAATTATCCGTGCTTGTAACTACTAGTCGCAGTTGGGTACAAAATTACCAATAACCTGATTCATAAAAATACAAAACTGTCTAATTTCGTAAGTGACTATTCTTAAATTACGTAACGCTCTAGGGGGGGAGGGGGGGTTTGGCCTTGCGTTATACACAATGTTTTTTTAATGTGTTTTTTCTTGAAAATGCGTCACGAGGGGGGGGTCAAAAATCCTGAATTTTTGCGTTACGTAATTTATCTCACCGAATTTTTTTCATTACTTAGCCTAAAGTGTTCCTTAATACGTCATGTTATGATTATCTTAAGAAACGCTTTAAGCTATGGAACCGAAAAAAAAGTCGGTGAGATGGACCCTTAAGGACGTTCTATAAAGTGCGCTTTAGGCATCAAAACTAAAAGTTGAAGCATGTCGTACTTTATAGGTATACCTATCAATTTTATACTCAACTGCGACTAGTACTTACCAGTAAATTTAGCAGTTAAGTGTTTTTACCTTCCTAGCCCGCACAGCAATGGCTAGAGAGAAGGTATTGTTTTCTACGAAAAAAAATTTTTTTTGAGGCGTCGAAAATGTGTTATTTGGGTGTATTTTGACCTACCCTAGCAATATCGTCGTGATGTCTGTGTGTGTGTGTGTGTGTAGGTGTGTGTGTGTGTGTAGGTGTGTTTGTGTGTGTGTGTGTGTGTGTATGTATATCTGTGCGTAACGCAATAGCTCCTAAACCGCTTAACCGATTTTCATGAAATTTTCCGGTAAAATAGTAATCGATACTGCAACGAGCTGATTAGATTTTTGTTAAAATTCATTAATGCTAATGACAGCGTTTTGGCAGTTAAAAAGTTTGAAAAATGCTAACTTTTTAACTGAGCGTCGCATCAATATGCGGTTTTCGGAATATAGTAGCGCGCGTTTTTTGAAAAAAATTGTGTTATAACCAAAAAGTTTGTAGGAGGTTTCATTTCGGAGATTTTCAAGGTTGATATAACGTGGAGTGTGTTAATGGGCTAGAAAGGTATCAGATCCGTCATGGATTTTTTCATTACATGAAATGTTCTGGTTATGATATGTTTATGGCATACCCTCTAATTTAGCGCTTCAAATGTTTGTATAGGTACCTATTTCATAGTTTATCAAATCCATAATAATTACCTAATAATTTCCAAAAAATTATATAGCCTGAACCCATAAGTGTGCCTAAGCCCTGAGTCTCTAAACAGCTTACAATTAGCGTCCGATTACTTTTTCACCTGTTGTCTTCGAGGAATACTTATGATTTTTTTCTCCTTCGTAACAAGGACCCTACACAGAAAAAAGTATATTAACTTCACACATTCTGTTTCGCTGTTGATCAAATAGTCTTGGCTCAAAATTGCCATTAGGCCGATCATTAGAGCGAAAAAAAGACCTCCAGCTTGTAAAAGGTGGTTGTTGGAAAATTGCAAAATAACGTTTGCGCGAACCATAGGAAATAGGTAGGTAATTTAAAACTTGAAATATATTTTTTTATTATATGTAATTTGAATTTTGACTAACTTCGGCATGTATCGATAATAGGGACTTAATAATTGTGTCGGGAACTATTCTGACAGCTTTGCATTATAAAAACAGCTGTCTTCTTTCAAAATTAGGCTTGTGTCTATCATAAGACCCGGAATTAATAGTGCCGCCACTATTAATTGAAAATAAACGACTGGATTTATAGATTCCACTTTGGTATGACAATTTTGAAAGATCAACTGTCAGTTTTCAATGGAAAACTGTCAGAATAGTGCCCGGCACTATTATTGCCTGGCTTTATTGCAATAAGTCCCTATTGAATGACAAACTGCATAATCTTATTTTAAAAAGTGAAAGTAAAGTAAAATTTTGAGATATGTGACTTACGTTTAGAGGGTGCGGTATGTTGTTCACATTAGAGTTCTAAAAAAATTGAATTTTTGAACTTATGGGGGGGGCTCCCCCCACTGTCTTGGATTTAGTGTGTATAAAAGGGTTTTTTTTAAAATTACTTGGTCCCTGTACATTTTAGAAAAAAAAGTTTTTAACAAAAGTTGAAGACAAGAAAATTTCCTATAAAAACATTGTTGTACGTTTTTTGCTGCAGATGCATAAAATATGTATAGTATGTAAGAAAAAGGGTTAAAGTTTGCACGTGGGTACGTCCATTGTTTCAGAATAGCAGAACCCATAGCCAATACCTATCCTCGGTGCGCCCCGGTAGAGAGGGTTGAAATTTATGACATCGATTGTTTCCCATAGCGCGGCGATCTCTTCTTTCGACACTTCGTAAAGAAAATCGATCGAGGGTAGATAAAATATTGGAAACTAAGAAGATACACTTCGTAACATACATATGCAATTAAATCGTAGGAGTCCGCAGCCCCCGAAAAAGACCGGCCCGGGCGCGGAAATATAACGCCGCCCGGCCAGCTGTCATTAGGGCCTTATTGGAATAAAACTTGACTTTATTTTAGAGTCGACTTTATTTTGACACATTTACACAGAAAAGTAACAGCTGACCTCTCAAAATTGACATACCAAAGCCAAATTTAATAATGAAGACGCTAACTTTCATTTAATAAATTCCGACACTAATAAATCCGGTTTTTACATACACAAAGGCCGAATTTTGAAAGAAACCAGCTGCTTTTTATTAGCAATTCTGTCACAATACGGTCGATTTTAAAATAAGGTCAGGTTTTATTCCAATAAGTGTCTATTATAAAACATGTGTGTTTTCAGTTTTGGTTTACGTCGATTTTTTTTTAATTCGGGCATGAATTTTATGTGAATTTTATAATATATATTTATAAGATATTAAAATAACGCAGCCCATGAAAAAGACAACAATGCCGCGAACTTGTAGTGTTGTTGGTTGTCGGTCGAACTATAAAACTGAAACCGAATATGTGTCAACATTTAATTTGCCAGTGGGTAAACAAATGCATAAAATTTGGCTGCGAAAAAATCCTAATGATTAAAGTATCTTAAAACGTCCACAAGTTTGCATCAAACATTTTCCTAACGAGCAGGTTATTTGGTTTGATAAGTGTGTTGTAAATGAAGAGTATTGAAAATATTCCGAAATACCTAAGTAGACAACCTGTATCTACTGTTCGATTAGCTGATGTCGAGGGGCAACAACTGGAAACTGCAATACCAAAAAGTCTTGAAACACTTTGAGCTCATAAGAAATCAAAAGTTTTATCAAATATTGAGGACATTTCAAAATTTTATTGTTCTAATACTAAAATAAACAAAAATTGGATTTTTACCCAAGAACGTGACACAGTCTGCCTGTGCCTGATGACATTTTTGAACAACAATCCATCACTGTTAGCATCTCTAGTTGTTGAGGGAAATCTGTCATTTTTTGTAAATGTTAACAATGTGTCCAATACCAAAAAACAAACTGCCAAAAACAGTTTAAGTTTTATTTTTGGACAGCACCGATACACTTGAAGAGCTAATGCAGTTTATTGAAATGAAAGTTGCAAACGGGAAAGAAGTGGTAAAAGATAAGATTGATTAAGTAATAGACTTCGTTAGTGACATTTTCGATAGTGAGAGTGAAAAATGTGTTCAATTGTCATTTCTTATTGAACGATTAGGTCTCTTGAAAAGGTCACCTAAGAATCGAAGATATTGTGGATACACTTTAATGTTGGCTTCATCTTTGTTTATCCAGTCATCCAGTGCATACATGTCAATTTACAAAACTAAGGTAATATGTCTTCTGCACCCTTGCAATATTAAAAAACTGATTTGTAAAATATCGCTAACAGATAGTAATCTATCCGGTAGTGTGCAATATTTAAAAAGTAAGATGCAGCTTTTAAAAGAACATGAGTTGGTAGTTAATTTACACATTGATGAAATATATATTAAACTTTGTGCTGGGTAATTTTTCAAAAAATTATTGACGACCAATACATTCAGTTTATTGAAAGTGAAAACCATCTCACTTATTCACAAAATCACTTGTTTCTTTTTAATAAATTATTGTGAAATGTTTTATATTAAAAAATTTTCTTTAGATAACTCTGGCGAGTGTTTTTGTGGAAAAAAAAAGTCTTGAAAAAATTAGTTTAAGGGCATGTAAAGTTTTTTAAAATAATTTTATTAAAAAGCATAATGATTTAGTGTTTGCTAATAAATCTTTGAATAAGAACACAGACAAAGATGATGACACTCAAAGAAAAATTAAAAAACTTAAAGCTTAGGTTTGTTATGTCCAATTTTAAAAGACTTGTATAGATTTGAAGTAACTAACGATATTATGTACCTAATATACCTAAAGATATTAGAGTGCAAATTTGATATAATTTTTTATTTTATAGATTCAGTTCTTTTATCTATAATAAACACATACATCAGCAAAATATTCTTTTCAATTTTTGCCTATATCAGAACAAAAAATTTTTGTCAATTTATTTAAATTGTGTAAAAACAGATAATATATTAAGCAATACAATAAGAACCTGGAACTCCTAAGATCACGTGACCGCCGACTTGCTTATAACGCGCCTTTGCCGGTCTTTATCGTTGGCCCTGAATATTGCATACCAGACGAATCTATTTCAGGGCCATCTGCCCCTCAATTTTGCAAGACTCGCCGGTTGCCACTCTCATAAAAAAAATTATTGAGTGCCATATCTCGTGATCTCAGAGGCCCGCTGATAGTACCTTGCCTGCTTGTAATAAGGCGCCTTGGAAAAGTTTTATTTAAAAGCACTCTCACAGGCAAAGTGTCATGAGCTGGGAAACAATCTTGCATAAACCAAATTTGATACCTGTTAAATCGCAGGAATGATATGGTCTTGCAACAGAGCTAAATAATTTCTCCTTCGTAAATTACCATTGATGAAAAAAGGACCAATGATATTGTCACCCAAAATCCCAGTCCAGCCGTTTTTAAGGATACTGGGTCCGTTTTGCAGTATGCAAAGGTTTATTTTTCCGTGACTGGTAACGGACAACGGAAAGATTGTGACGGTCATGAATTAAAGACGAACTTTCGATTAAAAAACAAATATTTGTAATACAATTTTCATCCTTATTCGCTTTCTCAATCATGGTTTCATCAAACTCCATTCTTCGAAACTGATCATCTGGAAAAATCTCTTCCGTTTTTTAACTTTAAAACTTCGGTACTCATGTCGTTTCAAAATGTTTCGAACGGTTAAGGGTGAAATATCATCGCCCACATCATTGGCAATTATTGCCTTACTGGAACAGGGAGGCAAAGCTTCTGCTGCGGCAGAAATCGTAGTTTCGCGCCGTTCCCTTTCCTCTCCCATTTCACGAACAGTAGGTCCCTCTTCACCACCTGATTTGCAAAAATTGGCATATCCTGTTTGTAAGAAATGGGTCACTATTTTTTGGATCATGCTAGGGCTTGCAATATCCCTTCCCTTAAACGCAACAACAAATAAATTTACCACAACTTGACAGCTATTTCCCCCGGAATACCATTAAATCATCTGTACTTGTTCCTGATGTAAAACGCTTTAGCTAGAATTTGCGTGAAACACAAATACCCACTTCTCACCTGTTTCGCTGCACACGAAGGAATGACGAAAAACTTCGTGAAGACGATACGTCACGATGTATTCTCCTACTTTCCCACTACCAGGCCGAATACAGGTCTAAAACCGCGAAAAATATTTTAAGACAACGCCCAAAATATATTTTTCTCTCTTTTACTTCTCTCTTATATATTGTTACGGGCTCACTGCTTAAAATAAAACTCGCAAAATGTCAAAATCGATCAATTTATTTCGACAATTATGTACAAAAACACGCACTTAAACTTACTAAGAACTTGTTAATAATTCACTACTTTAATCGGCCTATTAACTTCGTGTTAACATCTAACGATCACTACCGTTCGTTATCTTTGACTGACTCGATGCGTGACGTCCTGCCCTATATATAGCGTCTGCCTACTATACGAGAACCATCCATCCTTCTTCGATTCACGAGCATTCTCGTCTCTTCCAGAAAGTGTGCCGCCGAGCACGAGTGTCATAGATAACGCAACTAAAACCTAGACTAAGAATACAACCATAAGATAAGTCAACCTAATACTACACTAAACCTAAATAAATTCTAACTATAAAATTTAAATAACTTCAATTTGTAACAATATATTAAGTACAGTAAGCATTCTATGAATCCTATAGCCTTTAGCCATGCTGTATCTCTAAAAGGTGTACATTATCGCTATAATTCAATGGTTTTAGAGGGTTTTGGGTAGCTCTAATGAAATTTGGGTTAAAATCTAATTTCCCCTCGCAATATTCATAATATTCAATTTCATACGTTTACACAAAATGTTAAAAAAATGCTAATTAAATGTTTCAAAAATGTAAAACTGTATATGTTTATACAACATGTCAAAAAAAATCAAAACATTTTTTGAGAAAATGTCAAATTTATACGTTTGCCTAACATTTCCAAGAAAAAGTTTGAAAATACATACATAATAAAATTGAAAAAAAGGCGCTAAACTTCGGTTTTGCCCGGTGTGCAAAAATCTCTAAGGACGACCCTGATGTTGATTTGATTCCTGTAAATAGTATTACTAGCTGCTGTGGCTCTCAAATTATGATTTAAAACATTTCAAACCATCTACCATTTTACAGACCTTATACCCTGTTTCCACCAATGCATGCCCACCCCGATTCAAAAAACGCATCAGGTCACGCTGTATTTAAAACCGGTGCAAATCCGTCGCCCATCACGTGATGCGTTTTTTGAATCGGGGTGGGCATGCATTGGTGGAAACAGGGTATTAGTTAAATTGCGTCAATCGTGAAAAGACTGGTCGAGGGCATAATAATCTAGGTCGCTTTTTTATGCTTTTTCAGTGTATATTTATAAGAACCTGGAGGAAGGGTACCGAAGGTACCAAAGATTACCATTAAAAACTAATAAATTATATCAAGAAGCTACGGTGTTGACTTTAAGTGCAGGGGTGTGTATAATCATGGACTAATCTTTTTGATCGGAAATTTTAGGTTTTGAAATCTGCTGATTTTTTAAAGTTGATAATCAGAAGGTATACCGATAGTTACGTATCCGCGTATCGGGTATGCATGGAAGAGCATATACCGGGTGGGCAAAACAAACGGACCAAATTTTTTACATAATAACTTTCGAACTATACCACCGATTTTAATAGGACACACTGCGCTTTGCGGGGCGTTAATCAAGATTTTAAGCAGTCAAATTTTTTGTGCGCCATCTTGAAATCCAAGATTTTCCACAGAATTAAACTTAACGCTTGAATTATTTTCCTTTACTTTTATGTTACGATTTTTTAAATTTTGGAAAAGCCCTATTTCCGCGACATACGAAACTAATTTCCTCATGAGTATTAAAACTAAAGCGATTTTATTAAAATAAAATACATCATTGCGAAAACCGAGTGCTTTTTAAAGATTACAATCGAAATTGTCCAACATCATAAAAACCAAGATGGCGAACATAGTCAAACTTCACCCATCAAAGAGGCTCGTTTATTTTTATGATTTTTTGTTTTTTTTAGATTCGTAGTTTCTGAAATAATAATTTGTGTTTTGGCAAATAAAATGTGTTACAAACTATACGATTGCCTTGCCAATTCTGCCTACAGTCATTTCCTCATAAATTTATTATTAATCAACCGATTTTAATGAAATTAAAAGCATTATGGCGAAAATCCATTTCTCCTTACTTATCAAATTTTGCCTGTATTCCAAGTTCCAAGAAGACGGACTAAATCAAATTCATCCCTCTATCAAGAAACGCTTTTTCTTAAGTCTCTCTTTTTCACCTCCTACGCGAATGCATAAAATGGGGGGCCACAACAATGTATCTTCATCAAGTAGCGCTCCCAGGAATATATCTTGGGAGGGGGCAAAGCCTCATGATGTCGAATTTTAAGCTATTTTTTGTGTTTTTTCATGAAATATATGGAAAATAAAAAAATCTAAGGCATGGGGGGGGGCGGGCCCCGAGACCCCCCCTGGGTGCGCCCATGCTTCATCATGATGCTTTTTATTGAATTGAAAGTAGTAGTTTATTATTATTACTATTTAAAGAAAAACCTATTTTTTTGTTAACCAATAAACCGATTTTAATGATTTACACCTCGTTGTGCATAACAGAAACAGTATAAGTATATAAATAAGTCTCATTTTCATTTAAGGGTCATGTTTGATTCTATCGGCTATGTTGGATTTTAAGATGGATGAAAAAATATTTTTTGTCAATTCTCTAAAAAATACAGTTTGTCCTATTAAAGTCGGTAGTATAGTTCGAAAATTATAATCAAAAACATTTTGTCCGGTTGTTTTTGTCCACTCTGCGCATTATGAAATTATTTAAATACATATTTTGGTTAATTGGTTTGGTTGGCGATAACCCTAATTTATTGCCGTATAAATAATAATTATTCAATTCCAAACTGACGCATCTCTATAATTCTATTTCACCTATTTAGAAAACATGCTGTATTATAAGTCATTTTTCGTATCGTGTCAAATTACAGTTTTTCTGGAAAAATTATTGCGTGAGCCATGATTCTTACGTCTGATTGCCTCCCGCCAGGTTTTACTGCAGTATTAAAAAAATTAGGTCGCAATATTAACATAACTTTCTGGAAACAATAGGGACATTTTGGGTCGTGTATTTTACACTTTGTAACCGTTATTGTTATTATTGATTCTGCGCATTAGCAGCTTCTCGCTCCTTTTTTGTTCCTTACGGTAACGGCGCCCGGTACTTACGGTATCCGTTTTAATGTTACCGGTATTTTTTAAGGTTAGTTTTGTATTGTTTTTTTCAATGCAGTCGAATTTTTTACTGAAATTCGGTAGTTTGATTTGTAAAAAGCCATACATCTAATAAAGATAAATAAATAAACAAAAAGTTGAAGGAGTCTGAAACTACTAACTTAACGTTTGTGTTATGCTTATCGTAAGTGGTCCAAAATCTATATTTTTTGCCCTGGAAGTTTCGTTTGTCCTTATTGAAATTAACGGTAACAGCTGTCAAGTTTGCTGTTATTTTAACTGACCCAAAAAATACTCTAATGTTTAATAACTCTATAAATTTAATTAAAATAAAGTGTATAGAAGGGGTGGCCAACTTTTTGTAAGCTGTGCCACTATTAATTTTAAAAATTTTGCACGTGCCCCTCATT
The DNA here is from genome assembly GCA_963576565.1 of Aspidapion aeneum. Taxonomy (NCBI): domain Eukaryota; kingdom Metazoa; phylum Arthropoda; class Insecta; order Coleoptera; family Brentidae; genus Aspidapion; species Aspidapion aeneum. The sequence continues at coordinate 32,792,825 of OY755039.1, forward strand.
TTGTTAGAGCCAAGGGCGTCGATTAATTTTTTGGGGAGGCGGGAATTTTTATTTTTGGGTTGGGTAAAGGCTTTTTGATTTAGGAAATGAAAATAAAAACATGATGTTATAGGGTGCTATAAGTTAGTTAATAGATAGGTTTTGGTCATGCCAAAAACGGCCGACGACTAACGCAACTTGACACTGTTGACATTTGAACGTCACATGTAGTTAGCGGCTTCCGTGGAACGCCGCAAACTAACGGACGGTTACCATAGGATTTTTGACATACGTAGAACGTGCGCAATTGTGTTTTAGCGAGCTTCTATTAAATTCCGCGCCATTTGGTGGCGTAGGCTGCACAGGTGACCACAGTGTTGAGCGCCGGTCCCTATATACTGTGTGTTGAGCGGCACCAGGGACAGATGGAAGAACAATAAGCAATCTCTGGCGGAACCCATTTCTTTCACATAGGGGATAATGGGGTAATAAATAATAGGAAATATTTTTTTGTTACTCTTGCAGTTTGTCTTTTGTCATTTGAGATATTCAAATTTTCTACTACAATATTAATAAAGTTTTAGCACTTTTGTTTTTTACATGCAAACCATTCCAAATAATATTTTTGTTTGTCTGAAGGAAACACTTTATTTTCAGTTTTAATACTTAAGTTTGCTGTCAAATGTAAGATTTTCTATGTATTGTTTTAAATTTTACCTGTCATAAGCAAGTAGTTCAGAATGGAAATGTTTCTTATTACCCTTTCGTTTTGATTATCGTGGGATAATGAAAAACATCGCAATGGGGCAATAAAAAATATTTAGTGTCATTTTATATTGTATATTGATTTGAGTACTTAGTGAAGTTGCCTTCAAATTTGGCAAAAGTGACATGTGTTAAGCTTTAGAAATGGCAAGTTGCAAAAATATTATATGGCATCTAACTCAAATAGTCCACAGCACACCGGTCTATTTTTTAAGTGATTACTAACAGGCTAAATTTTCGTACATATATTATTTGGCCGAGACGCCTAACTTTTTCCCCGCAAAAATACTTGAAAGTGATTCGTAGCAGAGTGTGCAGGCGTAGACATACTTCGTGCATCGGACTGACTAAATCAAGCATAAGATTTGTAGAACAATATTGCCATTAACTTTTACACATTAAAAAAATACTCTGCCAATCTATGGGCACCTAAGCTCACACTGGATGCTATAGTTATAGTGTATCTACGTGAAAGCTAATATAACTAAAAATTGAAGTATATTTTATTGAACTCCAGACTCAATTACCTTTCGTTTGATACCACACAAGCCATGTTTTGACTTAAACTCTAATTTTTCAAATCTACCCCCACCCTTTTTTAAAAAACTAAAATGTATTTTGTTTAACTCCAGACTCAATTACCTTTCGTTTGATATCATACACGCCATATTTCCACTTAAACTCTAATTTTTGAAATTTACCCCCACCCTTTTTTTTAAATAAACTAAAATGTATTTTGTTTAACTCCAGACTCAATTACCTTTCGTTTGATATAACACACGCTATATTTTTACATAAACTCTAATTTTTGAAATCTACCCCCACCCTTTTATTTGGCTTGTGTTCGGTGGATTTTGTTCATTTTTAAATGGGACCATCTCGACCCAAAACCCAGCCTGGGTACCAAATTTCATTAAAATCGGGCAAGCCGTTTTTGAGTTATGCGCGTTGGTCGTTACAGACAGACATACAGACACACAGACAGACAGACAGACAGACAGACAGACATACAGACAGACAGACAGACAGACAGACAGACAGACAGACGGCGCAACAAAAAAGTTTCAAAATCATCTGAAACGCAAAGATATATAAAAAATTTTGAAATCGGAGCAACTTTTTTTTTCTCGAAAAATTTAGGATCACCATAGCTCACACTACTATAGTATAGTAGTAGTGTGAGCTAATAATTGGATACTAATTCTTCAATAGAACGAGCTAACGAATACATTTCACTTTATATTGCGTTTATAGACTTGAAAAATAGAAATGAAAAAGCTTAAGAAGGGGTGTCAGACAGGGTGACACAATATCCCCTAAACTATTTAACCAGACCCTACAAGATACTTTCAAAAAATTAGATTGGGAAGAAATAGGCATCAAAGTAAACGGACAATACTTGAACCATCTAATATAAAGCCTTAATAACAGATAAGAAAGAAGAACTGATAAAAATGCAGGAATAACGGGATACAGCAGCTAAAAATATAGGTCTGAGTATGAACTACACTAAAACTAAAATTATAACAAACACAGATGTAGATATCACGATCAGAATAAACCAAGAGAAAATAGAACAACACAGGAATATATACCTAGGCTGGGACAAATTAATAAACTAAAAAAAGAAAACCAAAACAACTGAAATGAAGAGATGATTAAAATTGGCCTAGGTCAATTAAGCTACCTATTAAAAAATAAAAAAATAACCTCAGTAATTTATAATTTTGAGATAATTTGAGAGTTAATAGCTGTTTGTTTTTTTTTCTATAAAATGTATATGTTTTAAAGTAAATGGCAACATTGTGCCCCAAAATCATATGCTTGGTTTAGTTAGTCCGAAGCTCCAAAATTTCTGCACCTGCGCATTCTGTTAGAATAGGCGTCTTGGCCTAATAAAGCTATGTACGAGAATTCAGACAGTTAGTAATCAATTAAAATACTCTGCCAATATATGGGCCCCTAAGCTCACACTAGGTACTATAGTTATAGTTTACGTGTGACCTAATATAACTAAAAACTGAAATATATTTTATTCAATTCCAGACTAAATTACCTTTTGTTTGATACCACACAAGCCATGTTTTGACTTAAACTCAAATTTTTAAAATCTACCCCCACCCTTAAAAAAAACAAAAACTAAAATGTATTTTGTTAAACTCCTGACTCAATTACCTTTCGTTTGATATCACACACGCCATATTTTCACTTAAACTATAATTTTTGAAATATACCCCACCCTTTTTTAAAAAAAAATTAAAATGTATTTTGTCTAACTCCAGACTCAAGTACCTTTCGTTTGATATCACACACGCCATATTTTCACATAAACTCTAATTTTTAAAATCTACCCCCACCCTTTTATTTGGTTTGTGTTCGGTGGATTTTGTTCATTTCTAAATGGGACCATCTCGACCCAAGACCCAGCCTAGATACCAAATTTCATTAAAATCGGCCAAGCGGTTTTTGAGTTATGCGCGTTGGTCGTTACAGACAGACAGACATACAGACATACAGACAGACAGACAGACAGACAGACAGACAGACAGACAGACAGACAGACAGACAGACAGACAGACAGACAGACAGACAGACAGACAGACAGACAGACAGACAGACAGACAGACAGACAGACAGACAGACAGACAGACAGACAGACAGACAGACAGACAGACAGACAGACAGACAGACAGACAGACAGACAGACAGACAGACAGACAGACAGACAGACAGACAGACAGACAGACAGACAGACAGACAGACAGACAGACAGACAGACAGACAGACAGACAGACAGACAGACAGACAGACAGACAGACAGACAGACAGACAGACAGACAGACAGACAGACAGACAGACAGACAGACAGACAGACAGACAGACAGACAGACAGACAGACAGACAGACAGACAGACAGACAGACAGACAGACAGACAGACAGACAGACAGACAGACAGACAGACAGACAGACAGACAGACAGACAGACAGACAGACAGACAGACAGACAGACAGACAGACAGACAGACAGACAGACAGACAGACAGACAGACAGACAGACAGACAGACAGACAGACAGACAGACAGACAGACAGACAGACAGACAGACAGACAGACAGACAGACAGACAGACAGACAGACAGACAGACAGACAGACAGACAGACAGACAGACAGACAGACAGACAGACAGACAGACAGACAGACAGACAGACAGACAGACAGACAGACAGACAGACAGACAGACAGACAGACAGACAGACAGACAGACAGACAGACAGACAGACAGACAGACAGACAGACAGACAGACAGACAGACAGACAGACAGACAGACAGACAGACAGACAGACAGACAGACAGACAGACAGACAGACAGACAGACAGACAGACAGACAGACAGACAGACAGACAGACAGACAGACAGACAGACAGACAGACAGACAGACAGACAGACAGACAGACAGACAGACAGACAGCCAGACAGCCAGACAGCCAGACAGCCAGACAGCCAGACAGCCAGACAGCCAGACAGCCAGACAGCCAGACAGCCAGACAGCCAGACAGCCAGACAGCCAGACAGCCAGACAGCCAGACAGCCAGACAGCCAGACAGCCAGACAGCCAGACAGCCAGACAGCCAGACAGCCAGACAGCCAGACAGCCAGACAGCCAGACAGCCAGACAGCCAGACAGCCAGACAGCCAGACAGCCAGACAGCCAGACAGCCAGACAGCCAGACAGCCAGACAGCCAGACAGCCAGACAGCCAGACAGCCAGACAGCCAGACAGCCAGACAGCCAGACAGCCAGACAGCCAGACAGCCAGACAGCCAGACAGCCAGACAGCCAGACAGCCAGACAGCCAGACAGCCAGACAGCCAGACAGCCAGACAGCCAGACAGCCAGACAGCCAGACAGCCAGACAGCCAGACAGCCAGACAGCCAGACAGCCAGACAGCCAGACAGCCAGACAGCCAGACAGCCAGACAGCCAGACAGCCAGACAGCCAGACAGCCAGACAGCCAGACAGCCAGACAGCCAGACAGCCAGACAGCCAGACAGCCAGACAGCCAGACAGCCAGACAGCCAGACAGCCAGACAGCCAGACAGCCAGACAGCCAGACAGCCAGACAGCCAGACAGCCAGACAGCCAGACAGCCAGACAGCCAGACAGCCAGACAGCCAGACAGCCAGACAGCCAGACAGCCAGACAGCCAGACAGCCAGACAGCCAGACAGCCAGACAGCCAGACAGCCAGACAGCCAGACAGCCAGACAGCCAGACAGCCAGACAGCCAGACAGCCAGACAGCCAGACAGCCAGACAGCCAGACAGACAGACAGACAGACAGACAGACAGACAGACAGACAGACAGACAGACAGACAGACAGACAGACAGACAGACAGACAGACAGACAGACAGACAGACAGACAGACAGACAGACAGACAGACAGACAGACAGACAGACAGACAGACAGACAGACAGACAGACAGACAGACAGACAGACAGACAGACAGACAGACAGACAGACAGACAGACAGACAGACAGACAGACAGACAGACAGACAGACAGACAGACAGACAGACAGACAGACAGACAGACAGACAGACAGACAGACAGACAGACAGACAGACAGACAGACAGACAGACAGACAGACAGACAGACAGACAGACAGACAGACAGACAGACAGACAGACAGACAGACAGACAGACAGACAGACAGACAGACAGACAGACAGACAGACAGACAGACAGACAGACAGACAGACAGACAGACAGACAGACAGACAGACAGACAGACAGACAGACAGACAGACAGACAGACAGACAGACAGACAGACAGACAGACAGACAGACAGACAGACAGACAGACAGACAGACAGACAGACAGACAGACAGACAGACAGACAGACAGACAGACAGACAGACAGACAGACAGACAGACAGACAGACAGACAGACAGACAGACAGACAGACAGACAGACAGACAGACAGACAGACAGACAGACAGACAGACAGACAGACAGACAGACAGACAGACAGACAGACAGACAGACAGACAGACAGACAGACAGACAGACAGACAGACAGACAGACAGACAGACAGACAGACAGACAGACAGACAGACAGACAGACAGACAGACAGACAGACAGACAGACAGACAGACAGACAGACAGACAGACAGACAGACAGACAGACAGACAGACAGACAGACAGACAGACAGACAGACAGACAGACAGACAGACAGACAGACAGACAGACAGACAGACAGACAGACAGACAGACAGACAGACAGACAGACAGACAGACAGACAGACAGACAGACAGACAGACAGACAGACAGACAGACAGACAGACAGACAGACAGACAGACAGACAGACAGACAGACAGACAGACAGACAGACAGACAGACAGACAGACAGACAGACAGACAGACAGACAGACAGACAGACAGACAGACAGACAGACAGACAGACAGACAGACAGACAGACAGACAGACAGACAGACAGACAGACAGACAGACAGACAGACAGACAGACAGACAGACAGACAGACAGACAGACAGACAGACAGACAGACAGACAGACAGACAGACAGACAGACAGACAGACAGACAGACAGACAGACAGACAGACAGACAGACAGACAGACAGACAGACAGACAGACAGACAGACAGACAGACAGACAGACAGACAGACAGACAGACAGACAGACAGACAGACAGACAGACAGACAGACAGACAGACAGACAGACAGACAGACAGACAGACAGACAGACAGACAGACAGACAGACAGACAGACAGACAGACAGACAGACAGACAGACAGACAGACAGACAGACAGACAGACAGACAGACAGACAGACAGACAGACAGACAGACAGACAGACAGACAGACAGACAGACAGACAGACAGACAGACAGACAGACAGACAGACAGACAGACAGACAGACAGACAGACAGACAGACAGACAGACAGACAGACAGACAGACAGACAGACAGACAGACAGACAGACAGACAGACAGACAGACAGACAGACAGACAGACAGACAGACAGACAGACAGACAGACAGACAGACAGACAGACAGACAGACAGACAGACAGACAGACAGACAGACAGACAGACAGACAGACAGACAGACAGACAGACAGACAGACAGACAGACAGACAGACAGACAGACAGACAGACAGACAGACAGACAGACAGACAGACAGACAGACAGACAGACAGACAGACAGACAGACAGACAGACAGACAGACAGACAGACAGACAGACAGACAGACAGACAGACAGACAGACAGACAGACAGACAGACAGACAGACAGACAGACAGACAGACAGACAGACAGACAGACAGACAGACAGACAGACAGACAGACAGACAGACAGACAGACAGACAGACAGACAGACAGACAGACATACAGACATACAGACAGACAGACAGACAGACGGCGCAATAAAAAAGTTTCAAAATCATCTGAAACGCAAAGATATATAAAAATTTCACCATAGCTCACACTACTATAGTATAGTATATGTGTGAGCTAAAATACATCGATGTACTGTGGACTACCTGCGTTAGATGCCATTTAATATTTCTGCAACTTGCTATTTTACATAAGGCACTTTAGTAAAATTTTAAGGTGACCCTACTCGAATCAAAGTGCAACAAAAAAGATTATATTTTTTATTACCCCATTACCATGTTTCCTGTTACCCCACGTTAGTCAAAACGAAGGAGTAATACGAAACATTTCCATTCTAAACTTGTTTATAACAAGAAAAACCACAAACAAATTATTAAAACTGCAAATAAAGTTTTCCTTTAGACAAAAACTTCACGATTTTAAAAGTCTTGCACCCCAAACGACAGATAACCGCACCGTCGTCGGCGTCGACTAAATACTGGTACCAAAAATGCTATTTCGAACTGTCAAATATTGTTAAAGTTGTCGTTGTCGGTGAAGTTATCGGGCCTAAATTTGGCACGACCAAAAACTATCTAATGGGAACCTTGGCCGACCGGCTTAGCGCGTGGTTCGTGCATATATGGCTGCATTGTTTGTTGGCTCCTGGATTTCGCAGGTTAATTTGAACGTATATTTTTAAAATTCGTAGGGATCCAGGCTAGATCTTTTTGAAGTTTAGGATTTATGGAAAATTTGGTACTATATAATTAAATCACATTTATAATGAAGATTCCATATAAAAACACTCTGCCAATATATGGGCACCTAAGCTTACACTAGGTACTATAATTTTAGTGTAGGTGTGAGCTAAGATAACGAAAAACTGTAATAAATTTTATTCAACTCCAGACCCAATTACCCTTCGTTTGATACCACACAAGCCATGTTTTGACTTAAACTTTAGTATTTGAAATCACCCTTTTTTAAAAAAAAATTAAAATGTATTTTGTTTAACTCCAGACTCAATTACCTTTCATTTGATTTCACACACGCCATATTTTCACTTAAACTCTAATTTTTGAAATCTACCCCCACCCTTTTTTTAAAATAAACTAAAATGTATTTTGGCAAGCGGTTTTTGAGTTATGCGGGTTGGTCGTTACAGACATACAGACAGACAGACGGCGCGACAAAAAAGTTTCAAAATCATCACAAATATATAAAAATGTTTGAAATCGGAGCAACTTTTTATCGAAAAAATTAGGATCACACAAGACGCTAGCCCTACCAAGTGTACTTTGGCTGCCTGACTTCTGCATGCGCATAATCCCAACAAAAACATTCCCCAACAGAGAGACGTCTGTACAAAACAAAATATCGAAAATACAAAATATCGAAAATCCAAAACAGTAAATTTCGGAACCTTCACCTAACCTGACGCTGACCTAATCTAACTCAACCTAATCTGACGTAACCACACGAACCGAACCGAACCAAAGCAAACTGAACCAACAATTAAAAAAAAAAAAACTTTCCTGACTTCTTTCCCGGGATCCTAGAGGGTGTGAATCCGAACCGAACCGGACCGAACTGAACCGAACCGAACCGAACCGAACCAAACCGAACCGAACCGAACCTATCCAAACCTAACCATACCCAACTAAACCTAATTAGTAGTGTTCTAGTTTAGTTTGATTAGGTTAGGTTTGGTTCGGTTTAGTTAGGTTCGGTTCGGTTCGGTTCGGTTTGGTTCGGTTCGGATTCACATCCTCTAGGATCCCGGGTAGGAAGTCAGGTAAGTTTTTTTTAAAATTATTGGTTCAGTTTGCTTTGGTTCGGTTCGGTTAGATTTGATTAGGTTTCGTTAGGTTAGCTTTTTGAAACTTTCTATTTTCATGTGCCAAAGTACACTAAACTTGGTAGGGCTAGCGTCTTGTTAGCTCACACTACTATATAGTATAGTAGTAGTGTGAGCTAAAAAAATAAACAAAATGTGAAAAAAAAAGATTTTGGGAAACACAAAAATAACAAGTGGGCAGATGCAAAAATAAGTTATTCTTCTAGGTATTTACTCTTATAGGTTTTTATTATTTTTAGGAATCAAGAATCAATTAATAAGTAACAATTGATTTGCTATTAAAATTGTCTCTTCTGACTTAGGTTTTGCAAATCAAAGACTTGACTTTTTGGGCTGATTGTTGGTGGAAAATAAACGTCTTTGAGGAAGTACATTTTTATTATGAGGAATATATTTTTTTTAGGTCGATGTATTTTTATATGAAATGAAACAATAACACAAACTAAATTTGACCAAACAAACGACACGACAAATATAAAACACGGACTAATTTTCAAAACTCGAAAGGACTTCAAACTTCAAACACTTCCACGCAGGCTACTCAAACAAAAACAAAACAATTAAAACATAACCTTAAAATCGAAGGAGGCAGAGTGCATTTTCGTCTGTAGCCGCGAGTCCGCGCGTAGACCCACCTCGGCATATGGTTGTTTCTGTAACGTCCCAACAAGCCATATTTCAGCAAAAATTTGGCTAAGAAGACTGGGCGGTTGATCCTAGCTATGAATGGAAAGTCGCAGTATTAAAAAAAAGAGTACAAGTTTACCATTTACTAACTATTCTTAGGGGAAAACTACCCCCATTACCCCTTCCTTATCGACGTCCTTGGTGGTGGGATCAATTTTTTGTGTTTTCTTAATAAATAATAACGGATACCTTTGACAGATGGAAGAAAGAATTATAGAGATAAGTTGGATGACTTTGTCGAGTTAATACCCTGAGAGTTTGTTCTTGTATTGAGACACCGCACACCTGCGTTTTCCGAAAATTTATGTATGGTCTTCGGTGGTTCAATGTTTAGAGCGTTTGCGTACAGAACAAGAAATTCCGGGTTCGAGTCCCCGCCGTAGACAGAAAAGTTTTTTCTTATTTTTTCTTTCTTTAATTTCTATATATATTTATCGGTTTCACAACGTTCTACGTCTTATTTGTAGGTATATTTAAATAAAACTGAAAAAAATACAGGTTTTTGGGGTTTGGATGGGATTTTCTCCGTCCCTGTCGATATTTCGAATTAGCGGCAGGGATATTCGGAATCAGCGGCGTCGAATTAAGGGAAAATGATATGTTTGCAAAAGGTAATATGATTTGCTTCTAGACCCAAAACGGAGAGCCATTTTAATTTTTTTGCTCTACTGTGTAAGTATATGGTGCAAAAACCATGGTCTAGACTTGAATGTAAAAAATGCTTTAGTATTACTTTTATTTTCGGAAAAAGTAGGTTATTGTTAAAAAACAACAGATAAGCATTGAGCAATCACCTGCTCATGAAGATAAAACAGTAATAAAGGATTTTCAGCCGAATCATTTTTAAACAATTACACTTTTTTATAACTCATTACTTTTTTTTATGATGCACTTGAACGTCCATCAAGGGAAAGAAAAATAAAAATTCATTATGATATTTTAATATTTATTAAGTATTCAACGTTACACTTTTTAGGCCTTTTGAAACAATGTTAAAGGTAATTTTCTAAAAAATATATATAACGGGGATCTCGCACAAATTTTAAAAGAAACGAAATCATATTTAAGGCTAGCATCCCACGGTTTCTGGGATATAGGTATTATTAGAAAAATAAATATTCGCCTAACAAAATTTGAAAAACTGGTATGAAAATCCATAAAATAATACTTTTAAAATTACTATACATAGATTAGAAAAAAAAAATTAAAACCAAACTAAAGTAAACTGTGTTTTAGTCACTAGTTCTATAAACTTTTTTTTAAGAATCGATCAGGCCTAACCTTGCACTTCGAACCAAATAATTAGTTCCATCTATGACAAAGAGATACATAGAGTCTGTTCCATCAAACAGTTCGAGTCATAAAACCGTCCGAAAAATCTCAAAGCCCGTGCAATGCAGTACGAGGACTTTTTTAAAACGGTTTTGGTTAGATGGAACGACCAAATAACTGTCCAAAAACCGAATGCTGTTCGATTTACTTCAGGCATGTGATCATATGCGAGAGAGTTAAATTCAGTCACGTGACTAAAAGAAAGGGTAGGTTTGGCCGTCTCGCGTAAAGATAAATCGAGGCAACGTATGAATTCGAGAGCACGAAATTAAAGTTGCACACAGAAGAGATTACACAATTACATAGGATTATCATAATATATTTTTAATTTTAGTTCTTTAAAATGCAGATAAAATTACATTAATTTAATTTATATTCACAAACTTTAAACCACTACAGACTGCCTAATAAACTAAATATACCAAAAATTAAAACGAACTTGCATTAGCACATATTTTTGGGCGAAACTTGTAAAAAATATTTATTTTCTTTAATATCACAACTTTAACGTGAAATTTATATATTTATTTATTTGTATTTTGTAATTTGATTTTTACAAAATATTTGTGAAATTACCTACATATTATAGAAAGTCTTAAAATTCACAAGGTTTTTGCGATTTTATTCATTTTTAAGAAATAGAGATCGTGATACTTCTAAAAAGTTAGGAAAATCACATTTTGTAGCTTGTACTTAGGTAGGTATATATAGTTACTGACCTAATGTGGATGCCCTAAAGCAAAGTTGTTTCTCCTTCCGCAAAATCTTGTCTAAAATTTCACATCCGGTGTTACCCCTCTTCTTTTAACTTTTTATTCACAGGTCACCGGGATTTGCTGCGATCAATCACCTTCTAGAGGTGTTGAAAAAGTAACTATTCGTGACTCGAGTACTCGTTACTCGACAAATAACGGAGTAACGAATACCGATCCGAAAATTAAATGATTACTTTCGTTACTTTGATTACTTTGATTACTTTGATTCCTTCGATTATTTTAGTATTTGTTTCTATTTTTATTTATTATAAGATTTCATGTATTTCTTTGAATGTAAGGCAGTACATTTTTAAAACAAAGTTGTACACAGGACAGTTGTACGTAATTCCTACCTTTATTTTTTCAATTGTAGCCCGCATTTTGAAAATTTCAATTGAATATTTCTATAATATCAACAACAAAAATATACCTACAAATAAATGATCTTCGAATTAACGACAGTCCGAGAATTTTGCACTAATTGTCTGATTGAATTGAATACAGTTACAGTAATCCAATTATCGATAGTAACAATTATATAAAATTACTTAGTAGTCGAGTAACGATTATTCAAAAGAAACGAAAATCAACACCTTTATCACCTGCTAAACTAGTTTTTCTTTTTCCAAGCAGGCTACCCTATGGTCAGTATACCTTTTTTCCATGTGGTATACCTACAACATTTCGCAGTCTCCTAGTAATAAAAATTAAGGGGCTCTTGCAAAAAAATCAACAGATGTTGCACAATTTTTTTTTTGAAATCTAAAAATATTTGTATATTTACGTGGCTTATCCGGCATTTTGTCATGTGTTAAAATTGGTTGTGAAACTCAATTTATTTTGACAAAAAATTTAATTTTTTGGGTTATTCACTGTTTTTTTTAAATTTTCTCAGACAAATGTAAATTTAATGTAGTTGTTTAATGTTATGCTATATGTTTACCTCAGGTGATGTAAACTAGAAATGTGTGTGTTTTACATACAATTTTTCCGCGCCTTCTAATGCGCCTGTCTGCAATTCTTGTATTTCAGAGGAGTCCGAAACCAGTTTAGGTTGCTTGATGGAACGGAAAACTGACTGTCCGATAACAGTACAACGTCGACCTTGAACGCAAAAAGGCTTTTTCGTACCGTTTTATGACCGTCGCACACGTTGATGGAACGGATTTATAGTCACCATTGTTTTTAATAAGTCCCTTTACAGAACTGTTAAACGCATCAATCTTTTTTCTGGTCACCCTTCACCTGCCCCAAGTCCTTCATAATCATAATATTCAAAAAGGAAGTGTATAAATATATGACGGGTTATAAAAAATATGACGGTTAATTCTTAGTGCCGTTTCTTTAGTAGGTGAATTGGGATTGACTGTTCCCGTGCGTTCTGTTTGGTGCGCCACCATTAAACCGTCCGGTTTTGTGCGGAATCCCCTCGATACCATAAAGCCGTCCGATTTGGAGAATAATCCCCTCGAAAAATCCTTAGGTGGAAAATTTCACAATAACAACAAAGTTCAAGGAATAAATAGTACCTAAATCAGTAGATTCATATAAATTATTGGTGTCGCGCAAGGTATCCTAGAAATTTAATAAGGGTACCTGGGTCAAATATGCCCACCCTATGGCAAAAATACCCTTAATCAGAGCTTTAATTTGGTGTATAACTAATCTATGTGGTCCCAAAAATAACACCCCTACAGGCACGGTTGGATGGGCTCAAACAAACCGGCCCTGGCAATTTTTTTTTATTCGGCCGTCGCTTCGGCACAAAATTTTTACGGCAAAGAAAACGAAGCCATATTGTGTTATTTTTGTTTTTGATATTATGAAGGTTTTGTTATTAAATAATATGCTAATTTTAAAGGATGTAATTTGCATTTTGAAAAAAAAAACTTCATATAAACATATATATATATATATATATATATATATATATATATATATATATATATATATATATATATATATATATGCATTTCCTAAATATACTAACTTGTGAGATACAAGGTGGGTGTTTAAAGGCTTTCAGAAAATCTCCTTTTTTACTAATATCTGTGATACTGCTCTAGATATTTTTGTAAAGTTTTACATTCTGTATGCCTATATTAAACACTAAGTACCTATTAACATAATTAATATCTAATTTTTTCACGAAATAAAAACTCAAAAAAAAATTATGTGCTTAAAACCACACGGCAGAAGTGTAAACTTCAACAAGACGAATATAATAATACTGGCCTTCATCTGCATCATCATATCGCTCGCTGAATGTTCCTCTCACAGTTAGTCGACTCGAGCCGACTTCACCCGAATGAGCGTTACATAGCCGAGCCTGACGGCTCAGTTCAATTCACTACCCACAAAAACTGCTAAACGCGCCTAAAGAAGTTTACACTTCAAAAAAAGGAATAGCAGTAACTGTAGTACTGCCTTATGAACAATTAAAACTTTGAAGTCGTTTTTTTCCGAATCCCACTTTCGTCACTTGCGCCCTTTTAACTACCGGGGGCAGAGCAGGTATGCTAATTTTTCATATGGTAACGACTTGTTTAACAATGAACTTGATGCTGCAATTTTATCTATGATCTCCTTAATTTAAATTGGACCCAATACCGATTTTTCAATCGGTTAATCGATTTCTTAGATTTTTTATGTATTTTAGAACCAAAATTGATCTTTCGCAACTAAGATATGAGATATTGGCAAGGCCGTACCAAAGGGGGAGATCACGGGTATCAATCCCCACCAAAATAGTCAACAAAGTGTGTTAAAAGATATTTCACAACAACACAAATAAGAAAAAAAAATCGACAATATTCTTATTCTTTTTTTTAATCTCCCGATTTTTTCTTCTGGATATTGGTATTGTAAAAATATATTAATAAGTTAGTGCCATGATCACATTATCTCCTTGATACATTATATTTATTTTAATATAAAAGTAACTGTAACAATCAAAACGAGTAACGCAGGCCTGGAGTTACTACATACAGATTTTTAAAATTTTTTAATTAGTTCGTTTGTCAAATATAAAAAAATAAATGTTAATAATTTGGAATAGGTACATCGGGCCTGCGGCCAAACCGGCCCTAAATTGTACCGGCCCACCGGGAATTTGCCCGGTTGTCCGCCTGTTTCATCCAACCCTGCTTACAGGGTGTCGAATTAGGGATAGTTTCTTGACATTAAAGTAATTTTTTTTTTATTAAACAATGTTTTCTCAAAAACCTCGAAAGCTGTACACCTACGGGGGTCCAAGATCTAATGGACATCATTAAGTGTTAACAATTAACTGTTTCGTCCTTAAGGGACTCTTCAGAACACTGCATTGTCAATGTGACACTTTTGTAAAGCTAGAGAGACGGTATATATTTCTCATCTGACGATATTGGTAAGTGAAATGAAAAATAATGCCTGGTATACTGTATGCTTTAGACACAAGTGGCGAGAACTACCAAATACAAAAGAAACTAATAGAGTAAAAACAAAATGCAGGCAGTAGCAGTACACACACAGTACCCATGACCGTGACATAGTTTGCCACTCAGGTCGGGTCAATGCATATTGCATTTTTGCCGGCTTCGCGACATTTTACGTCGGGTCAGCGTAGTGGGAGCCAAAAATACTACAAACGTAAAGTTTAGCACCCGTGAATACAGAAAACAATAATTTTTCGTGGCAAAACGGGTACATAAAGATTTTGTTTCTGTTGTATTTTTCCGTGGGCAGATCGAAAGCAATACACCCACGGGGGTTAGAAAGGTCATAAAATCACATAACTTATATATTTATTTGTGTGGTAAAATGATATATCTAAGCGCCACTTCTAATATGTGTTTTCCTAGGCTCTGGACTTCTCAATACGTACATCCACTGAGGACAAGCCACGAAAACCAGGACATTTCATGCATACAAGCGTTGAGCACATCCTGCTACTGAAAAATAACATAGGAGGATTTTCTGCAATACAAATACTTAAACTCGTATCTTTTATTTCGCGGAATGTAAGCTCATACTTACCGCAGGAGGTGGTCATCAATAAAAGCGTGGAATTTTAACTAAAATTAATATTTCGCCGTCTTCGGATGCGAAGTATTTAACTGGTGGTCGGCGAAACGCGCGCGGATTAATGGTGCTGATAAACCGATTAATGGGTGTATAAATACAGTGTGAATCACTTAAAACTCTGCTAGTGATAATAAAGGTGCGTTATCAATCACGTCATTGCAACACTGAGCCAAGGACTAAGCAACACAAGAATAACCCTCACAGTCCAGGAAGAGAGAAGCCATATCGCTTTCTTAGTTAAACCTTACCGAACATCAGCTGATCAGGCAGCAAGTATTTTTTTATTTAAAAATAAATTCGAATAAATATATATATATATATATATATATATATATATATATATAAATAAACTTTTCAACAGCTGATTTTATTTTGATAAATAGATATCAGCTGATTTATTTTGGAAAATTTTAGCTGATTTCTTTTAACCCATATCAACCGCTAGCAGGTCAGCTGATGTCCAGTGAAGCTTGAATAAGGAAGTGAAATAGGTTCAATAAAAAAGTGAAATAGCCTTCTCTGTTTTTAGACTTTTGGTTACTTTAAAGTTTTGTATAGGATCATCGCCTAAGTTTTTTTGTTACAAGTTACATTTGAAGCTTAAGATATTTGTTTTGCTGATATTAAAGCAAAGGTGATTTGCGTTGCACCAACTTTTTGTTTTAACAAGATCCTCAGAAGTTATATTTTTTAGTGTGCTGACATTTTTGTGCTGCCATAGGACAGAGGTGTCTTCTGCGAATAACGTAATTAATGAACCGAACCGAACCGAATAACGTAAATATTCCTATAATTTTGGTACGTTTAATATCATTAATGTAGATTAAAAACACTAGAGATCCTAATACCGACCCATGAGGTACACCACAACTTAAAGCAGTAGAAGATGATCGCATATCAGAGCTGACAACTGACTGACTACGATAACTTAGATACGATTTAAAACAAGAAAGCACCCCGTAGACCCATGGTGTACCACTCCAGCTGTTGCATCAATATTCTGTGGTCTACACAGTCAAATGCCTTCGTTGGATCACAGAATAGAGCTGCTACAGTCTTGCCACTGTTAAGGTTGGAATAATCGTCAGTCGCCCACATATACATTCGGCGGCAAAACTTAAAAAATTTTGTTGGTTTGCACCAAATACGTTAGAGCATAAATATGGGACATACCCATTCATTCTAACACGCGATGCTTGAAGCCAGGACGCCCATTTAATTCTTAATGTTCCTTTTTTGAGTCGACAGGATTTGGGTTACTGCACATGCTTTAGTTTTGGTGGTTTTGGAACATACTCCGACAATCGTAAAAATTTAGGGTTATATCTATTTTTTTTTTCTAAAAACTTGGGTGAAAATGTATTAAATTGTGGATTAAAATTGTAGTTTTTCTAAAAATAATTGTGCAGATTTATTGTGGACACCATGAAGTGTTTAATGACATCTATAAACCACTCTTAACTTTATTAATAAATTGTAAAGAAAAGTATAAGTATTTACCTATAGAATGGCTCTTTCTTGCTTCCCCTAGACATTTTTCCACAAACCGCAAAAGTTTTATGTGAATTATTTCTCATTTTTTGACAGAAAAAAACATAATTTTACACGACAAACGCAAAGCACCGCAAAATGTAAATAAACAACAAATATGGCGTCTATCCACATAGCAGCTGTGTGCCTACGTGACAAAAAATTAAAAAGTGAAGCGCTTATAGCTTGCTTTGGAAACAATGGCAAATTTAAATTCGCAGACTCGAATTTTCAAGTGCGCATACGTGTATTTGTCAACGGACGGCTGCTGTGTCGGTAGACGCCATATTTCTGTTTGTTTACAGTTTGCGGTGTAAAATTATTAGTTTGTCTGTGAAAAATGGGAAATAATTCATGTTAAACATGTGCGGTTTGTGGAAAAATGTCCGGGAGAAGTAAGGGAAGGCTATTCCATATGTAAGTACTTGTGTATTTTTCTTTATAATTTGTTAATAAAGTTCAGAGTTTATAGATGCCATTAAACCCTTTATGGTGTCCACAATAAATCTGCACAATTAATTTTGAAAAAACTACCATTTAATCTACAACTAGTTTTTGGAAAAAAACTAATAGGACATAACCCTAAATTTTTGACAATTGTCAAATAATGTAGTGACGTAACGGAGTATGTTCCAAAACCACTAAACTGGCATGCGTCAGTGCAGTAATCGAAATCCTGTCTATTCGAAAAAGGAACATTAAGAATTCATTGGGGGTTCTGGCTTCAAGCATCGCCTGGGAGAATGCATGGGTATGCCCCATATTTATACTCTAATTTGGTTTGAAAGTACCTTTAGAGAGTTCACTCTGTAAAGGGTAATGAATGACCATAAGCGAGCAAAAACTTAGACCGGCAGCTTTTGTGAGCATTCTTGTTGGAAATCGCGGTACAAATTTGTAGTCCAAAAGTATGTCAGAACATTTAAAGGGTTTCTTTTCGCCGATTTCGACTGGTTAGCAGACAAATTTTTTTATTATTTAAATTCTTAATGCTCGCAATCAATTCTGTGCTATTGGTTTTAAATTTCTCGGAAAATGGGTTTCTTGTTATTTTAAATCCTCAGTAAATTTTTGAAAATCATTAAATGTAGGCGCTAACCTTTGTACCAGTATTTACTAAGCCCTTAAAACTAGCATTTTAGACCGGGTATAAGTATCAAGTCAATAGACTTGATACCGACCGGTTTAAGTGTATTTTTTTAATACTTACAGGTCAAATAGCTGCAAAGATTTGGTTCACCATAATGTGCAATATGATAGTAAGCATTTCTTAGTGAGTTTCATCTCATAAAAATTTAAATCAACCTTAGAAATAAAGGAAAACCACATAAAAAATTTGTAACGAAATGTCATTTTTTGGAAATTAATTCCGTGCAGTCATATGATTCCCCGTTAAAAAATACTCTCAAATTGTAGTACCACCCCTGAGGGGTAAAACAGTAGAAATAATCCATGACTGATAAAAAAACTTATATACAAAAATTTTCAAAGCTAAATAATACATAAGTAATTTAAAACTATATCTGTTAATGCATTACCGTCGAGGGGTGGGACACTCCTTAAATAGGTGTACAATTTGGTAAAACTATTTAATAAATACATTTAAATAGCTTTTAAATACTTTTAAATACTTTTAAATACTTCTAAATACAATTAAATACTTTTAAATACATTTAAATACCTTTAAATACTGTTAAATGCTTTTAAATACTTTTAAATACTTTTAAATACTTTTAAATTCTTTTAATACTTTTAAATACTTTTAAATACTTTTAAATACTTTTAAATACTTTTAAATACTTAAATACTATTAAATACGCTTAAGTACAATTAAATACCTTTAAATCCCAAATAAATACAGTATTTAACTTAAATACTTAAATAGGTGTACAAATTTTTATGAGTGTCCCACCTCTCGATTACCGTATTAAATACGTATCAATATTTAAATACTGTAAAAAACACAAAATATATTAGATCCGTTTTTAATTACACATCCCCAAAACAATCGAACATCGGTTTAATCATCGGTAACCTGTAAAATATAGCGGACAGCTGACACTAACTTACACCGTCTTTATTCGACTTTCCTAGTGACGTTCGGAGGTTTTGAAAATGGCTACCCATTTTTAAACCAAATATTATATTATTTTTATTTATTTATAACCATTACGAGGAAATAATGTCTTTGTTACAATGAAAAAAGATGACCCATATCGCAAGGTATTTATGAACAATTTATATAAATATTAAAAACTATTGCATACATGGCAAAAATAAGTTAAACCTTTAGCTAAATTCCAGACTTGTAGACTGTAGTAGTTAGCACTGTAGACCTTTTTGTAAAATAATGGTGTTAGTGATGCTTTAGCTGGCAATACACACGACTATATTCTTTCTCCCGTGCTACATTATTATAAACGTTAGAGAGATGTCCAAGCAAGGCCAACACAAAAATAGAGGCCACGACCCTGAAAAAATCAGCTGTTCTCCCGAGGCTGAATTTTACATTGGGTCTTATGGGAGGTCAGACGTTTTTTTATGATATTTTCAAAATGGCACTACAGATTTCAGCAAAATTTCAGTGAAATATTCTCAGACACCATCCCGATATTCCACCAAAGGTTTGTAAGGAAGCAACATGATTAAAAGGTTAAAATCTTCAAGATTTAGCATTCCTTATTTTGAATTCAAATTACCCGCCATGTACCACATGCCAACTGTTATATTTGACATGTATTTGACTTTGTCATATGTGATTGTCACATTCGCTTCTGCTTTCAACTTAATTTATGTGTGAGCCAGGGCTATCAAAACGGACGGGCACGATCCTCCACTTTGTTGACGTCACATCCGGGGCTGATTTTTTTTTGATGGCCCACGTTACGACCACAGCTGATTGTCATTAAAATATTGAAGTTGGAATGACGGTTCATGAATATTGATTTTTTTTAATTAAAGCCGGGTTTTGAGATTGTTTTTACTATATTCTTTTAGAACAATTTTTTTAAAAATCTATAGTATTCCTTAATTTTTCAGAGCCGCTTCATTAGCTCACACAAAAATTAAGTTTAAAGCAGAAGCGAATGTGACAATCACAGATGACAAAGTCAAATACATGTCAAATATAACAGTTGGCATGTGGTAAATGGCGGGTAATTTGAATTCAAAATAAAGAATGCTAATTCTTGAAGATTTTAACCTTTTAATCATGTTGATTCCTTACAAAACTTTGGTGAAATATCGGAATGGTGTCTGAGAATATTTTACTGAAATTTCGCGGAAATCTGTAGTGCCATTTTGAAAATATCATAAAAAAATGTCTGACCTCCCATAAGATCCAATGTAAAATTCAGCCCCCGGAGAACAGCTGATTTTTTCAGGGTCGTGGCCTCTATTTTTGTGTTGGCCTTGTGTGAGCTAATGAAGCGGCTATGAAAAATTAGGGCTTACTATACATTTAAAAAAAATTGTTCTGCCAGAATAAAGTAAAAACAATCTCAAAAACGGCTTTATTTAAAAAAAATCAAATATCCATGAACCGTCAACATTCATATTTTAAAGACAATCAGCTGTGTCGTAACGTGACCATCAAAAAAAAAGATCAGCCCCGGATGTGACGTCCACAAAGTGGAGGATCGTGGCCCGTCCATTTTGATACCCCTGGTCCAAGTTTTGTATTTTTAATTCGTCCTTCACAAACCAAATTTCAAATAGCTGATGAATTTTTAAGCCAAATGACACTAACAAACGTAAATTTTAATACCCGTGAATTTAAAAATCAAACAAGTTTTCGTAGCTAATCTGTCTAGGCCACGGAACTGTAACAGTTTATGTTACAGTTCCGTGGTCTAGGCATACAGAATTTAATATACAGAAATAAATTAATAATTTTTGTTTTTATTTATGTTTTCCGAACGCTCGAAGAAAAAATAGTGTTCCTAACTCTTGCGGAAAGTTTTTTTTCCACACTTAATTGCTGGCCAAACTCTGCTTACGCGTCTGTCTGCCTACGGTTTTATTTCATTTTAACTAAAATGGTTAGTTTTCGAGAAGACTGAAAAATACATCAAACATTCTGATTTTGGGGGGGGGGGGTTTACGGCTGGTTTTCTCAGTCCCAATGGAAATTTCGGTAGGAAGGGGGGCCCAACCAACATATTTGGATTCAGCAGAGTCGGAATAAGGCGAATTGACCATTTACTCAAAAGTAATATTTTCCAAAACTTTTCAGATCTTTTGTGTTGACTGACTCTCTGTTTCATATTCTATCGTCGGCGCAGTTATGCATATTCTTATGTTTTAATTGGCAGTTTGGCCCCCCGTAATTTAAATACATATTTTTGTGAAAAGAAGAAAGAAGCAAACTTTACGCACACTGACTGTCACAGCCGAGTGAAGAAAGCGGAATTTTTGGTTAAAAATGTTTAGTTTTTAACTGGTAATTATGTAAATTAGAAAGGGAGAACAATAGAAGGAAAATCGACGGGTTTAGCCAGGACAAAAACCTCAAGTTAACTGTTAAATGGTAAAATTACTGTGATTAGCGATACCTAATTCTAAGGCCAAGATTTAATTTTTTTGGGAAATTAATATCTACCTTACTACTACCTACCAGTGGCGGCTACTACATGGAGGGCAACGGGGCAGTGCTGTCCCAAAACTGGACAACAAACAGTATTTTTAATTGATTTATTTTTAAAAAATTAAATCTTCCCTTACGACATGATTGTTTAGTTCTTTTTATTATCTGTGGTTAACAACAAGCGATTATTGGGTGAACTTTTTTAGCGTAAATAATTACAAGCCGGCAGCGCCGCGCAGGGCACGGTTTCAATTTCACCCGTTTTTCAGCGGTTTATGGGTGGCTGTTTTCGCGCGTGGGCGGGAGGAATGTTTGTTTTAGTTGACGTTCGTTGCCCTTTCTATTGTTGCTGGTTCTATGCTTAGTGAAGACCTATGAGTTTGTTTTGATTTGGGGTATGTCAGTAGTAAAAAGCCTTGCTGGTCGCGTGTTTGTTTATAATATGGAAATAAATACCGTCGATTACATAAGTAACTGTGCAAATTTAAATGTTGACATATGAACTTCGATTTTAAATAAAATCTTTAGGGTTACATAGACCGGACCTAAAAATTAACCAAAATTTTAGTGTAAGTAATGCCGAGGGGTGTTCCAAATAAACTTATAATAGAAAATTTAATCAATAATTATACGATGCTGAAAACTGGTTGTGCGATTGTGAAAAAAGAAATGCTTTTTTTTGCTTTATTTGTTTTGTTATGAACAATCCACAGAGTGGTCCTGCGTGGGTGGCAAAGGGAATGTGTGATATCAAGCCCTTTAGTGAAAAGTTAAAAAGACACAAAGTAAGTGGTAGTGGTATTCATTTAAATAACCAATTGAATAATGCCTATAGGCAACATATTACCGAACATAATGAAAAGGTGACAAAAATTAAACATATACTTAATAGGTTAATAAACTGTTTAAAATGCTGTGGGATTTTTGAGGTTGCTCTACTGGGCCATAAAAAAGAAAGGCGAATGGACTTTATCAATAAACAAATAAACCAAAGACTACACCAAGTTGCTGCCTGTTTGCAAAATACTAAAATAAAATTGTTTCGGTAAGTTCTTTTATCTCATTTTTCATGCCATTTAAATTTCTGCCCCCCCCCCCCCAATTTATAACGTCACCAGATTCATTGCTACCGACTACGCACAAGGGGCCATCCTGTTGCAAAAAATAATATTAGCGGGTAAACTTTGTATGATTTTGTGAACGGCAATGTGATAAGAAATGTCTAAACCATAAAAATGTTCAACAGTTTTTATTTGAATTTATTTTGTAACGGAGTTTTTGCGAGGCAATTTGTTTGTTTAGCTCTATTCAGTATAACAGTTGCGTTGAAATGATATAATAACAAACATTTATTAGGTCTAATTTTTAATGACCGCGAATATTAAAAACTATATTTTTTAGGTAAACCGTAGATGCTTAAAAACGTTAATGCGTTTTATTTGGAGGAGAGTTCAAGCAATCTGAAAGAAATTTATACCTCCAGTAGCGCGTCCATTAAGGGGGCAGTGGGGTTCGGTTCGGTTCGGGTTGCCCCCGTCCTTGACATAAACCTTACGTTTTAGTTTTAGCAAAAAAAGCTAGATAAACCGCAATTTCTTATAAATTTATTCTTTTAATTTTCACAAAAAGTACTTTATTTTCCAAAAATTTTCACCTGAGGGCATTTTATTTTCATGTATTGCTTGACTTCAAAGTTCACATTTATGAAAAACAGCAAAAAAAATATTTTAGTTTTTGCTGCCCCGTTGCCCCCCCCCCCTGACCTGGATCTGCTTCTGCTTAGCTATAAAATTTAAAATGGAAAATATGGCTTATAGTTGACTAACAACGGTTCAGTTTGGACTTGCAGTTTGCAAGGTATGATTTTTGCCATTTTATTCATTTAAGAAGCCCATCATATTCTATGATCATTGGCGGTTCCATGGGTAAGGGGATTAAGGGGTTAAGGGGGTAATTACCCCCTACTCAGAACCCGAAAAAACATGTATTGAGGTGGCTAGCTGCTACGGGTAAGTTAAAGGTTAAAACAAATTATATTTTTGTTGACTTGCTTTATCAGAAAAGCACTCTAGGAAGAAATCGCCTGTGGCAAAAATGCACACGGAAAAAAGCGCACAGAGGAAAAACTTAACTGTAACAAAGTGATCTGTGACCAACAATTATACACTACACAGGATGGCTCAGTTTGCCGAATCTGTCTGCAATCGATGATCAAGGTCAAACTCGCTGTTACGTCACCACTGGTGCTGGGCAGGATATTGGATTTTATATGCTTTTAGAGCTATTTTCTTTATGTAAATTAAATTTTATGCAAAATTGAAGGACTGTACATTTAAAAATATTGTCTTTACAGGGATGGTAAATGATTTTATATTTGAAATATCTGTTAAATAAATTAAATTTAAATACTTAAAGTGAAAAAAAACTACACATAATAATGTTGTAGTACCTATACAGGGTGTCCCATTAGGGGGCCATAAGCCAACAGGTGATAGAGGAGGTCATGTCTAATAAAAAAGTTCCTATAATGCATAGGTCAAAACTCTTTATTTGTAGAGATACCGAGCATCAAAGTTGGCATCAAAAAAACGCATTAAAAATGTGAAATTGGGTAAAGTCGTGTATCAGAACAAGAGCAATAAATTGAAATAAAACTTATTTTGAAAATCTTTAGCCTGTCAATTTTTTTTAGAAAAAACTATTGTTTTGGTATAAACTTTTATAAATGCCATATTAGACGCAATGTTTTTTTTAATATTTTTTGTTAATAAAAACAAGCCTTTAGCGACACATAATAATAAATAAAATATTATTGATATTTTTTAAAAGTAAGCAAAAATTAATTTAAAAAAAGATTATTTTTTATACATTTTTGGAGGTAATTTTCTTAACTTGTAATTTTATTAAAACAAGGAGTATCACATTTTTGAATCACAATTAGCTGAGTAATCAGCTGTCTGTGATAGATTTTATTTTTTTATAAAACCCTTTTCCCCCCACTCCTCTAACATTAAACATCCTATATCTTAAAAACAGATGTGTGTTGACCCCATGTTATACAAACTTTTTTTTTGGAAATAACCTCCTCGCTATCACCTGCTGCCCCGAGTTATGTGACACCCTGTATAATTTGTCCAATTGTTTTAAAAGTATGTAAAGAAATTATTTTGCGATAATAATTAAAAACGGAAATATAGGTAGACGAAAAATTTATTGATTTATTTAAAAAAGGAAAAGCACAAATATTGTTCTAAACAAATAGACAAAAAACACAGAGAAAAAAATGCCCCCCCAAAGCTAAGATTTTTTTAGATATTTTTCACATATTTCCTGAATACAAACATAAAATACGGCGTCATGGGGTCTCGGGGGCCCCCCCAAACTGCCTCGGGCCCACCCCGAATTTTTTTTCTATATACGCCACTGGTATAGTTTAATTATTACAACCGCTTTCTAAAGCATTTTAAGAAATTATTAATTAGTTAATTAAAAAACGGGAATATAGAACATAAAAAAAGTATTTATTATTACATTTTTACAAAAAAACAGAAAAGTACAGATACATACAATGAATTAAAAATATTAATATAAATAATAATATTTAATTTAGAAAAATATTTCTTTTCAATTCACAATCTTTTGTAATTTTCTTGATAGATATTATTAAACAAAAAGCCCATTTGCTGATAAAATCGTGGCCATTTTTTTTTACCCTGTAAAGAAACGTTCTTCTCTGTCCTG
The DNA here is from genome assembly GCA_963576565.1 of Aspidapion aeneum. NCBI lineage: Eukaryota > Metazoa > Arthropoda > Insecta > Coleoptera > Brentidae > Aspidapion > Aspidapion aeneum. The sequence goes on from OY755039.1 coordinate 32,818,544, forward strand.
GATCGAATTTTTACACACTGTTAACAAACCAAACTTGAAAATGTTTATTTATATGTCTTTTCTTAGTAGCACTGTACTGAAATAATCCAAAAAACATAAACTATTCAGCGAAATATCAACAAAACTCTCTTGAAAATACGAATAACATCATATACAACGAACGTAAACGAATGATTTAGCACAAGTCACGCCGCTCTCCTCACCCCGCACAATTTGTTAACACAGGCTAAATGGAACTAAGCAGTCCTTTATGTCTATAGAAGTAGAAGAAGATGTCACATTCTTTTGAGGATCAACCGATAAAAAGAATATCTATACAACTAATATATTATATATGTTAAAATATTCCGTGATAAAATCGCGATAAACTTAGCGATTATTAAAGCCATACCATACGTACAACCTACAACAACGACGTGGGGTGTTCTGGGGTGTTCTTCGCTAAACTGTTTTTGTCTTAAAAGCAAACGGAGGGGAACGAAAATATTTAAAATATTCATATAAAATACAACAGACAATTAGACACCCCATTACAAAGCACACCTTGATACCTATCTTAAGCGGTCAAGTACTTAATATTTTAATAAAACATTTCAACTTTAATATAATAAAAAAATAAACATAATAATTTATTTTTGATTAAAATACTATGCCAATTGATTGACACCTAAGATCGCACGCTTAACATTAGGTATTTTCCATTTCTTTCCCAACAACCCTCGGTCTCAATATACTGCAACGTACAGTGGTTCAAAATCGCATAAAACTGCCGCATTAATTTTCTTTCGGTATAAATTTGTTACTGGTGAACCGATTTCGAAGACTTTTTGATTGATCCCAATACTAAAATTGACCTCCTGCTAAAATTAAAGATGGCAGACGTTTCTTAAAATTGCCTGTATTTGACCCCCTTGAAATGGCGCATATCTAATTTGGGTCTGTTAAAAAGCTTCGTCCTTGTCGTGAATAAAAAGTTATCACTTGTTAAAATCGGTCATGAATTAACAAAGATAGAATTAAGTGAACAAGGTGCCTTTTAGCTACAATAATCATTAAAATTGACAATATTCACCAATCTTAATAAAGTGTTTTTGGTCAGCAAAAGCATGGTTATAGTACTTAGCGACTCGTTATGCAACAGTGATTTAAAACCATGTAAAACTGACGAATTCAATTCTCTTTACCATTAAAGCCATTAAACCTTATCAAATATAAAACATCCGAATTGCAAATAAAATAATGTCTTTATAATTATTATATTAATGTGACGGGTGGCTGAAATAGATAAAACTTAAGTATAGATTTTTAGACATGTAAATATTGAGACTTTTTACAATTTACGGCGCTCTAAAATCTCTAAAGCAGTCAGACTTAGAAAAAATTGATATCTAATTCCGTTTAAAAGTTATTAATTACGATGCATTTTACGGTCACACTGTATATTATATACCAATGGATGAAAGTGGCACCTTTTCTCCCAAGGCAACAGGTTTGTAGCATAAGCGTAGCAAGAACTACAATTCTTTGGGGATAAAAACTTTTATCACGAGGTTTAATCTATTTTCCGCAATTTTAAGGATAAAAAGTGATACTTTTATCCCTTAAATAAGGAATAAAAGTGCACTTTTTATCGAAAATGTAACATTTATTTTGAAAACAGGCTAATATAAGATTAACTTTGTATAATAAACGGTTTAACATAAAATAGTCTATTTTTAAAAATGGGACACCTATCTATATTAAAAGATACCTATAATATCTTAAAAACACGGGTGAGATATTATAAAGGTGTGCTAGGTGAAGCTCTAAAGATATATTAACTTTAATCTCAAATTCTTATTAAATAATTTTGAAAAAATTGTTTTATTCTATTAAATATATATAACAGTATTAATAATATTATATTCTAGAAGTAATTACCAATAGCTAATTTGTCCATATTAAATTATCTTTAAAAACAAAAAATTACCAATAAAATAACTGGAGACAAACAAACCAGACCCGGCGATAGTAAGAAGTGGGGCAATGTAAAACAGTTAGAATAGGTCATTAGCTTACTATAATAGTAGCTAATTATTGACTTATATAAATATATTGTATAAAGTCATCTGAGTCATTTTTAGTAAGGTCACTATATCACGAAGTTCAGAAGGAACTTCGTGATATAGTGACCTTAATTTTTAGGGGTTTTGAACCACTGTACGACGTGGTAATTTCTTAAGTGGGGAACCAAGTTTTGGTTATTACTACTTATAAACGTGTTTAAAGTCACTGTAGTAATGACCACACTACGATGTCGCAGCTATGTAGCTTCTATGTCGTGGAGGCCGCTTTTTTATATTGGCATTAAAGAGCGGAGAAGTGAAATAATGTTTCCTTTTTGGTAGAATTATTATTATACAATATGGTGAACATAACAGTAAACAAAGTCAGTAAGTTTTTTATTTTAGTACTATATTTAAGTGCAAAACTTTACGAGTAGAGGATTAAAATTCAACTTTGGCGCAAATTTTTGTTTGAAATTCATCATATTTATTGCAAAAACAGGAGCGCCTGTAAAATTTATCCGTTTGCTGGTAGCTAACGCAATTTGTTCGTTGTGGTTTTTGAGGTTATGCTATTATAATCGGTAGTTAAATCTAGGGTCACTAAATAGTCTTTAATATGTACATTTACAGTAAAGCTTTAACCATAGACGAATGAATTAGTTTACTGTGGCTTTAACTAATTTGTGCTACCAACCCTTCCTAGATTTTTTAAGTACTTACGGACTTAATTACTTTCCATCCAATACCATACAACACATATTTTAACTAATATTAAAAATTTTAAAACTGGGTACCTCTGGCTCAAAAGAGCGCTGTAGCAACAGAACGTTGTTTCCGAAAGAAATAAGCAATTCAGCAACTTTTCCGAAATCATTTTTACAACAGGGGAACAGAAACAAAAAAGCTGCTTAATTGAAGATCAACTCTGAAGGCATTATTTTTAAGAATATGTAAAAATATGAACCCACCTATGTGTTTGAATGTAACAATTCCATAATGGGCTGATGAACGACCGTGGCTAATCAGTAAAATTATTTCTTGATTTTAAATGCGTTTAATATGTAAATTAATGTTTGTTTATAAATCACTTCAAATTAGGGACTTATTATTGATTGATACAAAATCTTCGATCGCTATTTATCCTCACTTTTGTGTCTACAGTGAGGTTAAAAAGCGTTAAAATTATTTTGCAGTTTTAAGTCACAAATATTAGCGAACAGCGCCCAGGCAAAAAGCGAAACGGAAATATTCGCAAAAGAAAAAAGACTAAAAGACTACACAGAAAAAGCGCACGCACAAAAAAGGGCAGATCCAAAGAGTGCACAAAAAAAACGCACATAGTAAAACAGAGCACAGGGAAACATGTATATATGATAAGAACCTCTTATGCTTTACGTCTAACGTTTATTACTATCCTAGGAGCATAAATGAACCATTAGAGTAGTATCCACCGGCCGCCAGCACATAAAATAAAATAAAAAGTGATCTATACATTTAATCACAACATTCAGCACTACTTATCCGGGGTCCATTTTGACCGTACACTCCAATAATTCGAGTAAACTTTAAAAACGTGGCAATTTTTGGCGCCACCGCAAAAAAAAATTGCGAAAAACGTTGAAAATCGCGAAAATGTTGAACATTTTAGCTCACACTACTACTATAAGTAGTGTGAGCTATGGTGATCCTAATTTTTTCGAGAAAAAAAAAAGTTGCTCCGATTTCAAAATTTTTTATATATCTTTGCGTTTCAGATGATTTTGAAACTTTTTTGTTTTGCTGTCTGTCTGTCTGTCTGTATGTCTGTCTGTCTGTCTGTATGTCTGTCTGTAAAGACCAACCCGCATAACTCAAAAACCGCTTGTCCAATTTTAATGAAATTTGGTACCTAAGTTGGGTCTTGGGCCGTGATGGTCCCATTTAAAAATGAACAAAATCCACCGAACGCAAGCCAAATAAAAGGGTGGGGGTAGATTCCAAAAATTAGAGTTTATGTGAAAATATGGCGTGTGTGATATCAAACGAAAGGTAATTAAGTCTGGAGTTAAAAAAAATGAATTTTAGTTTATTTTTAAAAAAAGGGTGGGGGTAGATGTCAAAAATTAGAGTTTAAGTGAAAATATGGCGTGTGTGATATCAAACGAAAGGTAATTGAGTCTGGAGTTAAACAAAATACATTTTAGTTTTTTTTTCAAAAGGGTGGGGGTAGATTTAAAAAAATTGAGTTTAAGTCAAAACATGGCTTGTGTGGTATCAAACGAAAGGTAATTGAGTCTGGAGTTGAATAAAATATATTTAAGTTTTTGATTATATTACCTCACACTATAACTATAGTACCTAGTGTGAGCTTAGGTGCCCATAGATTGGCAGAGTATTTTAATCATGTCAACGTTGCTTTATTTATAAAGTAGTTGTGCAAAGCAGTCAAGTAGTCTTGGATAGTGTTTAAAACTGAGGCTAGTTTTATTTATTGTAATGTAAATAATTTATTTGTTGGCTTTAAAATTGTACCATTTTTGCTTCACCATGTAATGTTGCAATACTTTGATCAATTTTTCGCAATTTACTCAAAATATTGGGGGTAAAAAAAAATCTCATATTTGGATTCGGCGATCGCAACACATATACACATATCGTCGTTGATCTTACAAACTGACGTAACTCATTTATTGTAATTTTACAAGAGAGCAATTTCAAGTTTTAGGGAAAGTTTATATTGGATTTATATCACTAAAAATGCTCTTGGATCTAATGATTTTTATGCTATTAAAGGATTTTTATGAGTTACGACACTTTGTAGGATGAAAGAACGACACAAATAAGGTAGTATTATCTCAAAACTGCATTTTTTTGAGATACGTCAGTTTGTAAGATCAACGACGATATAGGTAGGTCTGATCAAATCGACCACTTTTGTATTTTATGTGCCTGTGTTATTATTGTGTAAGTTTTCCGCTGTGCGCTATTTTTCGTGTGCACTTTTTTCGCGAGCGATTTTTTTCGGGTGCGATTTTTTTCGTGTGCGCTATTTTTCCTGTGCGCTTATATCCGAGATTCTGATAAAGTAAGTCAACCAAAATATTATTTTTTTGTATTAGCCGCTGCAATATATTGGAATATTTTTTAGTAAAACTCTACCAAATAATAATTGACCTTGTACAAATAATAATTAACCCATGTTAAAATTATTTTGAATTTTTGTGAAATAAAACTTACTGAGAAATGCTTATTATGCTGTTGCACGTTAGCCTGAACCATATTTTGGCAGATATTAAAAAAAATACTCTGCCAATATATGGGCCCCTAAGCTCACACTAGGTACTATAGTAATAGTGTACGTGTGAGCAAATACAACTAGTAGTAGTAGTGGGGGGGTTGACCCGCAGGTCTGACAAGTAGGCCAGAGTAGGCACTTCCCTGTGATGGTCGGGTAACTCATTGGGCCTTCCTGTTCTCTTTGCAAAGTCCAGTAAGTCTGCCCATTTGAGCATGTGTCCACAGGCTGGGCAGGTAGGGTCATTCTCGACTCCTATACGTGTCATGTGCCTCCTCAACCGGTTATGTCCGGTTAGAGTACCTATCAGCAGTCCGAGGTCTTTTCGTGTCCGTCCCAGCATCCATCTAATTCTGGTCGCTTTTGGACGGTCTACGAATTCTCTGGTCTGTCTGTTTCCCAGGAGTTTAATAGCGCGTCCTGGGCCCATTTGTTGAGTCCGATTTGCACTTGTCTTTTTGTCACGCCCAAAAGTGGCTCCGGTCCTACATAGGCGGTTCCTGCACCGAGTCGTGCGAGTTCGTCCGCCTTCTCGTTGCCTGGTACCCCCGTATGTCCCGGAACCCAAACCAGCGTCACCCGTTTGCCATCGCTTAGGGTCTTCAGCGCCTCTGCGCATTCTTCCACCAAGCCGTCAGCAATCTTGGGTGCGTTTAGCGCCTTCAGGGTGGCTTGACTGTCAGAGCATATATATATAAGCTCCTCTTCGCTGTTGCGAACCTCTTCTAGGGTTGCCGCTATTATTATGGCGTAAGCTTCTGCTTGAAAAACAGTAGCCTGGTCACCGAGCGAGTAGCTCTTCTGAACTTCTTGTTTTTCCACGTATACTCCCGCTCCTGTGGTTTGCTTCTCTGATAGTTTGGATCCATCAGTGTAGCAAACTAAAGCACTCTCCTCAAACATCATTACATCTCTCTGCCACGCTTCCCTGTCTGGGATGTGGATTTTGTACCTCTTCTCAAGCCTCCAAGGTGCGTGTGCTCTGCTGACCGTCATTGACGTGAGGGGGATTTCTCTAATTGTCAGCTCTTCTATAGCTAGATGACCAGCTGTTTCCCCCCTTCCTCTCCACTGACCCGTGTCCCTTAGACGTGCTAATACAACTAAAAATCGTAATATATGTTATTCAACTCCAGACTAAATTACCTCTCGTTTGATACCACACAAGCCATGTTTTGACTTAAACTCAAATTTTTTAAATCTCCCCCCCCCCTTGAAAAACAAAAATTAAAATGTTGTTTGTTCAACTCCAGACTCCATTACCTTTCGTTTGATATCACACACGCCATATTTTCACGTAAACTCTAATTTTTGAAATGTACCCCCACCCTTTTATTTGGCTTGTGTTCGGTGGATTTTGTTCATTTTTAAATGGGACCATGTCGACCCAAGACCCAGCCCAGGTAACAAATTTCATTAAAATCGGTCGACAGGTTTTTGAATTATGCGCGTTGGTCGTTACAGACAGACATACAGACATACAGACATACAGACATACAGACATACAGACATACAGACATACAGACATACAGACATACAGACATACAGACATACAGACATACAGACATACAGACATACAGACATACAGACATACAGACATACAGACATACAGACATACAGACATACAGACATACAGACATACAGACATACAGACATACAGACATACAGACATACAGACATACAGACATACAGACATACAGACATACAGACATACAGACATACAGACATACAGACATACAGACATACAGACATACAGACATACAGACATACAGACATACAGACATACAGACATACAGACATACAGACATACAGACATACAGACATACAGACATACAGACATACAGACATACAGACATACAGACATACAGACATACAGACATACAGACATACAGACATACAGACATACAGACATACAGACATACAGACATACAGACATACAGACATACAGACATACAGACATACAGACATACAGACATACAGACATACAGACATACAGACATACAGACATACAGACATACAGACATACAGACATACAGACATACAGACATACAGACATACAGACATACAGACATACAGACATACAGACATACAGACATACAGACATACAGACATACAGACATACAGACATACAGACATACAGACATACAGACATACAGACATACAGACATACAGACATACAGACATACAGACATACAGACATACAGACATACAGACATACAGACATACAGACATACAGACATACAGACATACAGACATACAGACATACAGACATACAGACATACAGACATACAGACATACAGACATACAGACATACAGACATACAGACATACAGACATACAGACATACAGACATACAGACATACAGACATACAGACATACAGACATACAGACATACAGACATACAGACATACAGACATACAGACATACAGACATACAGACATACAGACATACAGACATACAGACATACAGACATACAGACATACAGACATACAGACATACAGACATACAGACATACAGACATACAGACATACAGACATACAGACATACAGACATACAGACATACAGACATACAGACATACAGACATACAGACATACAGACATACAGACATACAGACATACAGACATACAGACATACAGACATACAGACATACAGACATACAGACATACAGACATACAGACATACAGACATACAGACATACAGACATACAGACATACAGACATACAGACATACAGACATACAGACATACAGACATACAGACATACAGACATACAGACATACAGACATACAGACATACAGACATACAGACATACAGACATACAGACATACAGACATACAGACATACAGACATACAGACATACAGACATACAGACATACAGACATACAGACATACAGACATACAGACATACAGACATACAGGCATGCAGACATACAGACATACAGACATACAGACTTACAGACGTACAGACATACAGACATACAGACATACAGACATACAGACATACAGACATACAGACATACAGACATACAGACATACAGACATACAGACATACAGACATACAGACATACAGACATACAGACATACAGACATACAGACATACAGACATACAGACATACAGACATACAGACATACAGACATACAGACATACAGACATACAGACATACAGACATACAGACATACAGACATACAGACATACAGACATACAGACATACAGACATACAGACATACAGACATACAGACATACAGACATACAGACATACAGACATACAGACATACAGACATACAGACATACAGACATACAGACATACAGACATACAGACATACAGACATACAGACATACAGACATACAGACATACAGACATACAGACATACAGACATACAGACATACAGACATACAGACATACAGACATACAGACATACAGACATACAGACATACAGACATACAGACATACAGACATACAGACATACAGACATACAGACATACAGACATACAGACATACAGACATACAGACATACAGACATACAGACATACAGACATACAGACATACAGACATACAGACATACAGACATACAGACATACAGACAGACATACAGACAGACAGACGGCGCAACAAAAAAGTATCAAAATCATCTGAAACGTAAAGATATATAAAATTTTTTGAAATCGGAGCAACTTTTTTTTTTCTCGAAAAAATTAGGATCACCATAGCTCACACTACTATAGTATAGTATATGTGTGAGCTAATACACTTAAATCGGTCTGGATCAAGTTTATAGACTTAGACCCTAGTCTAATATAGTAATACTTTTCTGCCTTTATACCTTACATATTTTTTCGGGCTTTGGGGACGGTAATTACATTCCCCCCCCTCCGTAGAACCGCCGCACATTGGAACGTGCTTATGGGTACGGTTGGACATGAGGTTTTTTACTTGTTGCTTTCAATCTGGAAAAGTTAGAAATTACTTTTATGCACCATAATATTGTATGAAGAGTGACGCCTTATATTTAAAAATACTCTGTCAATCTATGGGCACCTAAGCTCACACTAGGTACTATAATTATAGTGTACGTGTGAGTTAATATATAACTAAAAACTGAAATATATTTTATTGAACTCCAGACTCAATTACCTTTCGTTTGATACCACACAAGCCATATTTCCACATAAACACTAATTTTTTAAATTTACCCCCACCCTTTTTTTAAAAGTAAAATGTATTTTATTTAACTCCAGACGCAATTACCTTTCGTTTGATATCACACACGCCATATTTTTACATCAACTCTAATTTTTGATATATACCCCCACCCTTTTATTTGGCTTGTGTTCGGTGGATTTTGTTCATTTTTAAATGGGACCATCTCGACCCAAAACCCAGCGCAGGTACCAAATTTCATTAAAATCGGGCAAGCGGTTTTTGAGTTATGCGCGTTGGTCGTTACAGACAGACAGACAGACGGCGCAACAAAAAAGTTTCAAAATCATCTGAAACGCAAAGGTATATAAAAATTTTTGAAATCGGAGCAACTTTTTTTTTCTCGAAAAAATTAGGATCACTATAGCTCACACTACTATAGTGTAGTGTGAGCTAAAAATTAGTTGCTTTGCATAACTTAAACCATATATAGGGCGCCCCAAAATTATAGTGTCTTTTACAAAAACATATTTTAGCTCACACATATACTATACTATAGTAGTGTGAGCTATGGTGATCCTAATTTTTTCGAGAAAAAAAAAGTTGCTCCGATTTCAAAAATTTTTATATATCTTTGCGTTTCAGATGATTTTGAAACTTTTTTGTTGCGCCGTCTGTCTGTCTGTCTGTCTGTCTGTCTGTATGTCTGTCTGTCTGTCTGTCTGTCTGTCTGTCTGTCTGTATGTCTGTCTGTAACGACCAACGCGCATAACTCAAAAACCGCTTAGCCGATTTTAATGAAATTTGGTACCTAGGCTGGGTCTTGGGTCGAGATGGTCCCATTTAAAAATGAACAAAATCCACCGAACAGAAACCAAATAAAAGAGTGGGGGTAGATTTCAAAAATTAGAGCTTATGTGAAAATATGGCGTGTGTAATATCAAACGAAAGGTAATTGAGTCTGCAGTTAAACAAAATACATTTTAATTTATTAAAAAAAAAAGGGTGGGGGTATATTTTAAAAATTAGAGTTTAAGTGAAAATATGGCGTGTGTGATATCAAACGAAAGGTAATTGAGTCCGGAGTTTAACAAAATACATTTTAGTTTTTTGTTTTTTTTAAGGGTGGGGGTAGATTGCAAAAATTTGAGTTTAAGTCAAAACATGGCTTGTGTGGTATCAAACAAAAGGTAATTTAGTCTGGAGTTAAATAAAATATATTTCAGTTTTTAGTTATATTAGCTCACACGTACACTATAACAATAGTACCTAGTGTGAGCTTAGGGACCCATATATTGGCAGAGTATTTTTTAAATGCCCATAACTTTACTTAAATATCACCTAATTTTTTCGTAATCAATTTTTTGAAAAGGAGGAGTTTCAAATTTTATTTTAAAAAAATATTTGTTTATAAATTAATAATTTATTATATAGGGTGGTCAACAAAAATGAGTGTTTGAAAATTGCCCATTTCTTAAAAAAAAATTTATATTGTAGTCATTTCGAAAAGCCACAATAATTAACAAATTTAATGTTACAACTGACATTTCATAAATATTCAAGATGGTGGACAAATTTTAATATTAGGTTATTTTGCAACAAATTTGATATGGTCGTGCGGGTATTCTGTGAGGTACTCTGTTTTCCTTCTTTTCTGATGGTCAGATAAACCTAAAAATATAATCGTGAAATAGAAGGCAGTGGCTCTTCCAAACCTGCAGAATATTGCTCTTCATTTCTTTTATTTACGAAAAATGGTTGACTTTAACCATTAGAAGCAGCATTTCATATAGAATATTTATAGTATGTTACAAAACTTACGTAATTATTCAGAAAATGGAGTAAGTTCTTTTTCTGGAATGTTTAATTGGTGAAGTAAACATTCTATAGCTTTCTTATGATCACAAAAAATAACATTATTTTCACTCAAAATTTTGTAAACTGAATAATTTGTTAAATTTTCTAAATCGATAATTTTAAACTATTATTTTACATTCTAATTTAACCTACAAAGAGGATAATATGGGCGTACCATGGGTGTACCATGAGTGATCCATGGCCTAGTAGGATTTTTGTTAATATTTATTTAGGGAATGGAGTTTCTAGTTAAGCAATGAAATTATTAAGTTTTTTACATTACGTATTATGTTAGCACCCTACCCCCCCTCCTCTATCTAACAATTTTGACCCTTAACGTCTTAAAGTAAAATGCATTAAACGGAATTTAAAAGACAAAAAATAAAAACAATTGAAGTCAACTTAATTATTATGCATTTTTTGTATTGATGTATTTTCGCACAAAATTCTTGATTATAACAGTATACGCCAAATTAAATCGATGTTTTCTTAAAAGGTGGCAGCTAGGGGCAGCCAATTTTTTTAGAGCCTGATAGTAGACATCTTCCTTTATTAGATTTTATAACCAGTTTTGCTGGCGTTTCTGGGCGATTTTTTATAAGACCTTTTATAAAAAAAAATTCTTAAAAAAAACATGGTATTCTTTATATAGATTTAAACTCACCAATAATGTAATAACCACTATGAAAATATATAGCAAATATAAAGCACCATTTACCCTAATACAATATTAAAAAAACCTTTAAAAAGCCTATAAAGTTTTGTGTTACATAATTTATAATATAGTATAAATTTTCCTTGAATTTTGTCAATTTAGGAAGTCTTTACTTTCACCCTGTATAATAATTGTACAGACAAAAATTTTCAAAAAACTTTCTTAAAACGAAATAAAGCAAATGCAACACTATAATTTTTATCACAGGAAAATGATTATAATTTTGTACCCAATGTCCAATATGTAACACAGAGCCTTTCCACCGTGCGCCGGTGTACTCCTCAGAATGTTGAATAGCAAGGAACTTTTAAAATCTTACTGTATATTTTGTAATACTCCGGATCAAGCAGGCCGGACAATGAAAGGAGTGCCTGGCTGAACTTTACCCGATTTCTGACCGATATTGATGGGCGATAATCAGTCAGAGGTGTCCCTCATTTATCCATAAGATTCATAACTATTCAATCTACTGGCGGCGCCCATTTATCTTGTAAATTATATGCACTTAAATAGTCTTCGGTGCTTTATTGATGATTGCCCAAGAGCTCAACAATAAATTATGTTTCATCTGGTGAAATTGAATCATCCAATCAGGATTTTTCATCCTCTATTAATACAACTTCAACACAGACAATGTAAAAAAAATATATTTTTCCATCGGTGTGCGCAAAGTATCACCACTTATTTTTGAGGCACCCTGTATACAGGAATTCACTATAAAAAATCCGTAGCCAAAAGTGAAAATCGATCGATGTTTTATCTCAAAATCAACCCCTGAATTTCAAACGACTTTGATGCATTTCACACGTTTGTTTTTTCACATTTTCCGTAGCCAAAAGTAAAAATCGACATCTTGAGAGCTCAACAATAATAAACTATGTTTTATTTGGTGAAATTGAATCATCCAATCAGGATTTTTCGTTCTCTATTAATACAACTTCAAGACAAAAGGATGAGCACACAAAATGTAAAAAAATACATTTTTCTAACGGTGTGCGCATAAGCACCACTTATTTTTAGGCATCATGGAATCGAGATAAAAAACACGTAGCACATTTATCCAAAAATCAACCCCTGAATTTCAAACAAATTGGTACTAGTTATCGTAAATTGCTCAATAACGTTAAGTTTAGGTATGCAATAGAATAAAACAGTGATAGAACGGGTCGCCACAAAAATATCGAATAAAGTTCTGTCGAAACGTAAAATGGTCGAAAAAAAAAAACTGTAATTTGGTCGAAAATAAAAGAGTCAAAAGTAAAATAGACCAACATAATTTAAACTATGCGTAGTTTTGTCGATCCGTAACATTTTCGAAAACAATATAGTAGAAAATAATTTAGAGGAAGCGTCATTTTTTCGATCCGTAAAATAGTCAAAAATTAAACGCGCGAAACGCAATGGAGAAGAAACGCAAAAATCGAACCGTCGAAAAGACGAGAGAAAATCGATTTTTAACTTTATGATTTGCGTATGTTTATTAATGAAAATTAATATGCTTTACCATAGAAATACTCTGCCAATATATGGGCCCCTAAGCTCACACTAGGTACTATAGTTATAGTGTACGTGTGAGCTAATATAACTAAAAACTGAAATATATTTTATTTAACTCCAGACTAAATTACCTTTTGTTTGATACCACACAAGCCATGTTTTGACTTAAACTCAAATTTTTGAAATCTACCCCCACCCTTAAAAAAAAACAAAAAACTAAAATGTATTTTGTTAAACTCCGGACTCAATTACCTTTCGTTTGATATCACACACGCCATATTTTCACTTAAACTCTAATTTTTAAAATATACCCCCACCCTTTTTTTTAAAATAAATTAAAATGTATTTTGTTTAACTGCAGACTCAATTACCTTTCGTTTGATATCACACACGCCATATTTTCACATAAACTCTAATTTTTGAAATCTACCCCCACCCTTTTATTTGGTTTCTGTTCGGTGGATTTTGTTCATTTTTAAATGGGACCATCTCGACCCAAGACCCAGCCTAGGTACCAAATTTCATTAAAATCGGCCAAGCGGTTTTTGAGTTATGCGCGTTGGTCGTTACAGACATATAGACAGACAGACAGACAGACAGACAGACAGACAGACAGATATACAGACAGACAGACGGCGCAACAAAAAAGTTTCAAAATCATCTGAAACGCAAAGATATATAAAAATTTTTGAAATCGGAGCAACTTTTTTTTTCTCGAAAAAATTAGGATCACCATAGCTCACACTACTATAGTATAGTATATGTGTGAGCTAAAAAAAACACATTTATCTGGGGGCGCGGCAGAGCCCCGCCAAGTTCGCGCATACTGCTGTATCATCTTTTCTTGAAACATTTCAGCCCATATTTAACCTATCTAAAACTCGAATTCGGAATGAGCTACGAAACTCAAACTTTGAACTGTCGTAGATCTTCATAGAGTTAACAACCCCTCCAAGTTTCATGGACTTCCATAAAATAGTAACGAAATTTTAAAAATCGTCGAAATTGCCACTTACTTATGTATAGATCATCAATTTGACAGACTATTGGAAATTGTGACCAAATCCTTGAAAAAAACAAAAAACTCCAAAATTCTATACTTTCCTCTCTATACATGTAAATTTATGTAAAAGTAACATTGCCCACTTCCAGACTTGCTAGAGAGCTGAGCTTTGGCAGACTGATTGAAATTATAATAAAACTACAGAAAAAAAATTTAAAAACCCCAAAATTTTGACTTTTTTCCCTCTCCTACAAATGTAAAGTTATGTAAAAGTAACTTGCCCATTTCCAGAAACGTTAGAAAGCTTGAGCTTTGGAATAGTGATATTAACTATGATAAAACTATAGGAAAAAATTTAAAAACACCAAAATTTTAATTCACTTCCCTCCCCTATAGGTGTAAAGTTATGTAAAAGTAACATTGCCCACTTCCAGGAACGCTAGAGAGCTAAGCTTTAGAAGGCTGATAGGAACTATGATACAACCATAGGAAAAAATTAAGAAACCTCCAAATTTTTAATAAGGCATTGCAAAAGTTTTGAATAATATTCTGCATATTTTACTACTTTAAAACTTAAATATTAAGCAAATCCTTTAAAAAAAATGAAATCCTAAACACATTTCATAAAAAAAGAAAGCAAAGTACGCGAAAATGGTATTCTCATTGTTAAAATGAAATGAGATAAAAGTAAAGCCATGTTCTCCAATAAAACTTTTAAAATAAAAGGTCTTACTAGTTTGAAAATATTTTCTAAACTTGGCTATTACGGCTGCAAATGACTCTTAGGCACAGTGTTGTTGCAAGTTAAGCATAAAGAAGTTTGGCTGTAATAGCAAAGTTAAAAAAAAACATTTCCAAACTAGTAAGAACCTTTAATTTTGAAATTTGTATTGGAGAACTTGGCTTTACTTATATCTCAATTCTTTTTACGGAATACCATTTTCGCGTACTTGGCTTATTTTTACATAAAATGTTTTTGTTATTAAACAATTTAGAGAAAATTTTCAAAACTATTACCATTACCGTCACGACAAGGTGCTAATTAGATTAAGATGAACACGTTGTAGAATTCGTCTTTAAGGTGCCCTATTCAAAGGAGCGGACGTAGCTCTTTGAGAAAACATTTTCGGACGTGACGTTTTTGCCTTATTTTTATGCAATATTACGTCTCCCAAAGAATGACACTATTGAATACAACAAAAGAAAAATACTCTGCCAATATATGGGCACCTAAGCTCACACTAGGTACTATAGTTATAGTGTACGTGTGAGCTAATATAACTAAAAACTAAAATATATTTTATTCAACTCCAGACTAAATTACCTTTTGTTTGATACCACAGAAGCCATGTTTTGACTTAAGCTCAAATTTTTGAAATCTACCCCCACCCTTAAAAAAAAACAAAAACTAAAATGTATTTTGTTAAACTCCGGACTCAATTACCTTTCGTTTGATATCACACACGCCATATTTTCACTTAAACTCTAATTTTTGAAATCTCCCCCACCCTTTTATTTGGTTTGTGGTCGGTGAATTTTATTCATTTTTAAATGGGACCATCTCGACCCAAAACCCAGCCTAGGTACCAAATTTCATTAAAATCGGCCAAGCGGTTTTTGAGTTATATAATATGCGCGTTGATCATTACAGACAGACAGACAGACATACAGACAGACAGACAGACAGACGGCGCAACAAAAAAGTTTCAAAATCATCTGAAACGCAAAGATATATAAAATTTTTTGAAATCGGAGCAACTTTTTCACCATAGCTCACACTACTATAGTATAGTATATGTGTGAGCTAAAAACCTTTGAAATATGAAGACCTTTTCGCCCATCCATCCGCAGTATATTTAGTGGTAAACCACAAACTTTCTAAACCTAATTTGTTCGTTATTAATTTTGACGTTGATCTGTACACATCTGCAGATTGAAACGTTTTAAAATTTTATCCCCAATTTCAGATTTCATATTCTTTATATCTCTTTTTTTGTAACTAACAGGTGAATACCTGAAACGAATCCAAAGCAATATAGGTATAAATCACCAAATTACTTATCGCGTGATGTAGATAATACCTAGGGTTTTTAACATATTTTGATAATAAAAGTGATAAATTTGGTAATAACACCATAATTTAATTGTTAAATTTTACAAAAGATAAAAGAAAATTTAAAGCCACACACCTGTAACAATTTTAATAACCGCGCGGTTCAGCCTAGCGGAAGGAATAGTTTATTATACCAAGGGATAAAAGTGGCACTTTTTATCTCAAGGCGAAAAGTGTGTAGCCCGACCGATCATGCTTTGAAGTACGCAGAGCTGTCAGGTACTTCAAGTACAGTACTTGAAATTGTACTTCAAGTACTGTACTTGAAGTACATTTACAATCCGGTAATTGTACTTGGTACTTGAAGTACTTTTAACAATGTACTTGGAAATATACTTGATTTTGTCAAGCAAAGTAGTTCAAATACATTATAAGTACTTCAAGTACATTTAAAATTAAATTTTTGGCATTTTTCTCATTTTTTGACATATTTAAAGTACTTGAAGTACCTTTGTTGTAAATGTAAAAGACTTGGGGAAAATCAAGTAGGTACTTTTATAATGTACTTGGTACTTGAAGTACATTTGAAAAGAAAATGAACTTAGTACTTTAAGTACTTTTACAAATCTTAATGTACTTGGTACTTGTACTTAAAGTACTTTCATAATGTACTTGTGACAGCTCTGGAAGTACGTATGTAATTTAAAGCGTTTTATCGAAATTGGCCGAATTATGATCTGGTTATTATTTGAAGCCAAATTTTACTTTATCTTTTTTATTATAATATATTACTTAGCCTAAAAATAACCGCCTACGTCGCACGGTGGTCAACTTGTCGGTTCTGAACGATCGAAATTATTTTATGGTTTTCATTTTGGCAAATTGATGCTGAAAGTTAGGAAATGTCAACTAGAGTTTAAAAAATGTGATATTTCTATACTGTGCATTCTGGAGATGGTACAGTCTCCTCCAAAAATAATGTTGCATATCGTTTTTTCCTCTTAAGCAAAAAACTTGAAAAAAATGCATACTTTGAGAGTGTGTACGTAACTAGCTTATAGCTTTTTTATAAAAATTTAACTAAACTTATTAATCTTGCTATACTATATATCAATTTTTTAACGTGCACTGATATTCTTTATCGTAGTCTTTATATTCACTATTTTCACATACATAGTTTAAAACGGATTGATTTTTATCCTGTGAAACCGGTGTTTTGTGCCAGATTTTAAATAAATTACGTCGGCCAATCCCATGCGCCAACGCTGAAACAATAAATCATAGCTAATACAGCGGCAAGAACCGGCAACTAAATGTAGCACCTATACAACCCTTGATACATGATTGAAATAATAAAGTCACAAACGCAATTGATCGCAAACGATCCAGACTTTTTCAGTCCAATATATATAATACATATTTGAAAAATTATAATAAATCAATACACAACTTTTATCTAATTTTTTTAATACGCAAATTGAAACTTTG
This sequence comes from Aspidapion aeneum, assembly GCA_963576565.1. NCBI lineage: Eukaryota > Metazoa > Arthropoda > Insecta > Coleoptera > Brentidae > Aspidapion > Aspidapion aeneum. The sequence goes on from OY755039.1 coordinate 32,836,616, forward strand.
CAAATGGCTTAATAGTAAAATTTAAAGATACTAACCCATATTTTAAATATACGTGAAGAAATCAACATATAATCTCTGGTTTACCAACTTGGAGCACTTTTGAAAATCGCCTTTCCGCGCGGAATAAGTGCGGATTATTATGCAGGCTATCAGACGGCCTATGACTTGTCGTCGTAACAAGTGACATTGGGGTCTACTAATAAGGTAATTGGGCACTTTTTTAAGACTTAGTAGTTATGATAGAAAATAGTTCGATATTGAGGTTTCGATCGTCTAAATTAGACATGCTGACCTCCGTGCGTCGGTAGCGTCGGTTCGCCCCACTTGCACTTGCATGTAGTTATGCCAAATGTCATTATAATCGGTTAAGTCGTTACTGAGTTCATCGGTAACAAAAAAAGCCCTTTTCCTTTAATATGTATATGTATTGAATGAACATCCTCCAGAGAAGGCCGTACGTGCGTCCTGATTCTGTTGTACGATTCGAATAATTCCCTCTCATAAGCGGACACCTCCAATAAGTGGACAAAATCGACGGAACCGTGAGTGTCCGCTTCTGGGAGGTTTCACTGTATTAGCTACTTAGCCGCCTATTTTTCGCACCCGAATTTTCCAGAAGGGAGAAGTTAAACTTACCTTAAAACAAAATAATTTAAATTTACTAGGATGATTAAAATTGATAATTGTATTGGCTACAGTTCTTTAGAAGGGATCAAATAAAGTATAATTACTGAAAAAAAACCTAAATAAACCTCTTTACAAAAATAATGGGCGCCGAATTTTCCTGGCGCCGAATAGTTTCTATCCTACGAGAGACGAAAGACGAGAGATCAGGGATAGGCAAGATAAAATTATCAAAAAGTAAATAAGAAATACATACATAAACAACAAGTGAAATTAAAGCAAGAAAAATCAGAAAAAAGTTTTGTCTTCGGCCGGGACTTGAACCCGGAATCTCTAGCTCTGTACGCAAACGCTCTTTCATTAAGCCACCAAAGACCATACTTAAATTTTCGGAAAACTTCTATCTATACATGTGTGTGGTGTCTCAATACAAGAACGAGAAACTCTCAGGGTATTAACTCGACCAAGCCATTCAAATGATTTCTATAATTCTTCTTTGCCACTATCAAAGGTATGAAAACTCAAAATTAGACGTAGAGTATCAACGTCTGAAAACATGAGATCACCTTTTCCGTGTGTTAAAATTTCTGATCGCAATGGGCGATTGCTAATATAATTTTCAAATACCAAAGTACCTAAAACCATAACAAACAAGTGAAATTAAAGAGAGAAATATCAGAAAAAAGTTTTGTCTTCGGCCGAGACTCGAACCCGGAGCCTCTTGCTCTGTACCCCAAGGCTCTTTCATTAACCCACCAAAGACCATACATAAATTTTCGGAAAACTTATATCTATCGCCCATTGTGATCAGAAATTTTAACTCACGAAAAAGGTGATCTCATGTTTTTAGACGTTGATACTTTACGTCTAATTTTGAGTTATCATACCTTTGACAGTGGGAAAGAAAAATTATAGAAATCAGTTGAATGGCTTGGTCGAGTTAATACCCTGAGAGTTTCTCGTTCTTATATTGAGACACCTCACACATGTATAGATAGAAGTTTTCTGAAAATGTATGTATGGTCTTTGGTGTCTTCATAAAAGAGCGTTTGGGTACAGAGCAAGAGATTCCGGGTTCGCGTCCCGGCCGAAGACAAAACCTTTATCTGATTTTTCTTTCTTTAATTTCACTTGTGGTTTATGGTTTTAGGTACTTGCATTATTTGCAATTTGGTATTTGAAAAGTACATACTGGTTTCTTCTTAATGCTTTTGTTTTATGGCTTTATTTTTTATCTGAACATTTAGGCTTCTGTAGGCCTGACGGACAGTTGGCTTTCTGATTAACAGTTTGGCTTTTTGTCAGTGGACTGGCTATGTGGCCGGACTTTGGTGGATAGGAGAACGGGGTATCCCCTGGTTGTACCTTTTTGTGGGGCTGGTCTATCGCTTATTCGGACTATGGTGGACTGGTAATTGATCTATAGTTGGACTGTTCAGACTGACTGGCGGATGGTCGGACTTTTTTGTTGAAGGTCGCTCTTGTGGACGGTTGAAGCTCTCTTGCGTAACGGCTTCGGACAGGACAAGTGTACGAATAGTCGTACTGGCAGGTGGACGGCTTTTTGAAGCTTGTAGAATGGACAGACTTTCTCGTGGAAGGTCGCTTTTGTGGACGGTTGAAGCTCTTTTGCGTAGTGGCTTCGGACAGGACAAGTGTACGGATAGTCGTACTGTCAGGTGGACGGATTTTTGCAGCTTTTAGAATGGACGGACTTTCTCGTGGAAGGTTGCTCTGGTTGAAGCTCTCTTGAATAGTGGCTTCGGACAAGTGTACGGATAGTAGTACTGCCAGGTGGACGGCTTTTTGCAGCTTGTAGAATAGACGGACTTTCTCGTGGAAGGTCGCTCTGGTTGTAGCTCTCTTGAATAGTGGCTTCGGACAAGTGTACGGCTAGTTGTACTGTCAGGTGGACGGCTTTTTGCAGCTTGTAAAATGGACGGACTTTCTCGTGGAAGGTCGCTCTGGTTGAACCTCTCTTGAATAGTGGCTTCGGAGGACAAGTGTGCGGGTAGTCGTACTGTTGGGTGGACGGCTTTTTGCAGCTTGTAAAATGGACGGACTTTGTCGTGGAAGGTCGCTCTGGTTGAAGCTCTCTTGAATAGTGGCTTCGGACAAGTGTACGGGTAGTCGTACTGTTAGGTGGACGGCTTTTTGCAGCTTGTAGAATAGTCGGACTTTCTCGTGGAAGGTCGCTCTGGTTGAAGCTCTCTTGAATAGTGGCTTCGGACAAGTGTACGGGTAGTCGTACTGTTAGGTGGACGGCTTTTTGCAGCTTGTAGAATGGATGGACTTTCTCGTGGAAGGTCGCTCTGGTTGAAGCTTTCTTGCGTAGTGGCTTCGGACAGGACAAGTGTACGGACAGTCGTACGGGCAGGTGGACGGACTTTCCCGTGGAAGGTCGCTCTGGTTGAAGCTCTCTTGCGTAGTGGCTTCGGACAGGACAAGTGTACGGACAGTCGTACTGGCAGGTGGACGGTTGGGCTGTAGTGGTGTTCTTCCTACGGGCGTCGGCGGCGGTTTCTTTGTTCGAAGGACCAATGTGCAAGCTGTGCTTGACAATTACACTTGCTTAACTCGGCTTGCTTAAGCAGCGGGATTAAAGTAAAAAGTTTACTGCCAGGGAGCAGCCTCACTCCCTGCAATGACCAAGAAGGCTTATGGTACAGTAAACTAAGTAGGTATAGTCAGAACAACTATCAAATGTTGAATCTGCTTTATTAAGATAAATCCTCTCTTTTTATATTCAAAAATTGTTATGGTTCGTGATAAATTATAAAATATAAAATTCCATATAATGTGTTGTTTTATAAACTAAATAATTTATATAATTTAAATAGGTAAACTTGAGAAGGTTAGTTTATGTTCTTAAAACCTAATTTCTCAAGATCACCTATGTTTAGATAATAAATTTAATTAAAAATAAAGATTTATAAAAAATGGTAAAACAATGAAAAATCTGTTTAATTTTGTAATTAAACAACATGGAAAACAAAAGCGTGGAATTGACATTGTCATTTTACGTGTCATTATTGTGAATAGCTCACTCAAAATTATTTTAAAATGGCTAGAAATCGACCATATCCAGATTTTGAAAGATGTAATATTTTTGACTGCTTTATTCAAACAACAAAATCGCAATATTTAAACGTCAGAAATATATTTAAGCAAAATGCGTTAAGAAAAATTACTCAAAAATGCCCACAATGTCTCACACCTAATGGCAATCAGTTTGAACACTTATATCATTAAAGAAAAAATTAGTTATTATTTTTTGTAATTCGTTATTTTTTTTTGTCGTAGACTTTGTTTCAAATAAATCCTTAAATTAACGTAAAACCATTTTAATTTGCTAAGTATCAAAACAGTTAAACTAAAAATCGTTCAACTAGCAATTTTTAATTTATAGTTTTGTTGGAAATTTCTAGGCTAGGACTAATTTTTTTTTTTTAATAGTAAATATTTTTTTAAAATCTTAAAACAAAAGAAATATTAATTTTTTATTATTTTGTGATAAGAATAGCATAAAGCCAATCAAAATAGTAATAAAAAAAATCCAGGTCCGTATTTAATTTCTTTATGATAAATACTATATCTCAAAACTAAACAATATTTTAAAAAACTGACGTCATTATTTTACTTTAAAAAAGTTGCCATAGAAAAGTTTTTACAGAATAAAAATATCTCGCAAAATAAGCGAGATATAAGGGATTATTATAAATGAAATTTTTTAAAAACTCCCTGTATTAGCGAAACTACAAGATATAGCAAAAATCTGATTACACCGTTTTTAAGAGTTTAAAAAAAGAGCACGGTAAGGTGCAATCAGAAAATCAATATCTTTAATAATAACCGAGTTTCCCATTTAATCCCATCGAAAGTGGGACACGCTGTACATACATACATATGTAATAGACCGGAAACTAAAAATAAAATTGATCATACTGTGTTATAGTCGTTAAAGTTTGAGCACTTCCTGAGGAACGCCCTGTATCGATGTTATTCCAACAAATTGCCATTTAATTATTTAATATTTTATGGGTCGTCACCTCAAAAAAATATCTATAAAGATAAAGAATCTAAATGTATCATATTCTGAATTTACCCAAATTAACCACAAACCCGAAAAATATTAAATTTAACCCGGTACGGAGCCCTAACCCCAAATTAAATTTCTCGAAGCGGATAATAGAAATTTAAAAATATTATAGGTACTTTATTATTATGTTTCCCTTTTTAATAATAAGAAAGTCAAGCGGCATTTGTTACTTTTCTCTTTCTTCCACTCTTTTATTCACAATAGAGCTAATTACTACCCGCGGCGGTGGTATCTCATTGGACTGAAACTTCACTTTTCACGGAGTTCTGGTTGCATGAATTTTTTATACATCATAAGGCTGCGCTATATTCGTAAACCCACGGAAAAAGGGCAATTTTAATATTCAATTTTTCATGTAAAACCGTAGAGTGCCTACAAATGGCATAATCCCACCTCCTTAAACTTAGCATTACCACTTAAGAATTGGAAATTCGCAATATATGCATTAATTGTCTTAAATTTGTCGTAAATTTGTCGTAAAAGAAAAAAATTTGGCGCCACCCGTTTTCCTAAATAGAGGTGGTAATGCTAAGTTGATTCTCAACTTACCATTACCACACCAGAAAAAATTAAAATTTTTAAGTAATCTATGGAATAATTGTCGTAAATTTGTCGTGAAAACAAAATTTTGCTCGTGCCACCCAATTTCCTGAAAAGGGGTGGTAATGCTTGAGTCTCAACTTAGCATTACTACTTAAGAGCTTGATATTTGCCATAAATGCATTCATTGTCGTGAATTTGTCGTAAATTTGTTGTGAAAGAAAAAAATTAAAAGTTCAATATGTATATAAAAAATACAATTGGTAAGTCTATCTATCTATTTAGCCTTCTTCGATCCATCTTTGGACATAGGCCTCCCCCAATATCTTCACTCTTCTCTCTCTGTATATCCATCTAGTCGCCGCATGTTTCTTCAAATCGTCCGCCCATCTCATTTGGGGTCTTCCCCTACTTCTTTTATTTTCCAAAGGTCTGCAGTCTACAATACATTTGTTCCATCGATCATCTTTCTGTCTGATATTATTACCGGCAAATTTCCATTTTAATTTTGCTACCTCTCTTCTGACAACCCTTACTTTTGTCTCATTTCTTATCCATTCATTCCATTTTTTATCTGTTAGCTTTACATGTAACATTTGTCTCTCCATTGATCTTTGGGCTTTTGTTACCTTATTCATGTTTGATTTTGTAAGCGTCCTGGTCTAGGATCCATATGTGAGCACAGGAGGAATACATTGGTTACACACTTTATTTTATTTTTTAATTTACCGAATGCTGCCCAGGCCAATCTTACTCGTCTCTTGATTTCAGCCGTTTGGTTTCCTTTTTTAAGTTTAATAATTTGTCCCAGATATATATATATATATATATATATATATATATATATATATATGTATTCCTCTCCTTGTTCAATTTTTGTTTTATTTATCCTGATCGTGATATCTTCATCGGTGTTTGTTATGATTTTAGTTTTAGTGTAGTTTATACTCTATATTTTTAGCTGCTGTATCCATTTCTTCCAGCATTTTTATGAGTTCTTCTTTCTGATCTGTTATTAAGGCGATATCGTCAGCATATCTTAGGTGCTTCAAGTATTGTCTGCTTACTTTGATGCCTATTTCTTCCCAATCTAAGTTTTTAAAAACATCTTCTAGGGCATGGTTAAATAGTTTAGGGGATATTGTGTCACCCTGACTGACACCTCTTCTTATACGGATTGGCTTGGTTCCTTCGTGGATTTTGATTAATGTGGTTGCTTCGCTTATCTATTGGTAAGTACAAAATTCAATTAAATTTAATATACATTTATTAACAGTTCTCCTTTATATGAATCTATTTTGACTTTTTTCCACGTTGCGTTGACCGGAAATAAATATATTTTCCATAATTTTAGATATTAAGGTATTAATAGTTTATTTCTATGTTGATTTCAAAAATCAAATAAAAAAAATATAAAAAGAATCGAGTTGTGTGGGTGTTAAAAATATGTGATAAAAGGCAAACAAATCAGATTATTTTATTATAATAATTATATTAAAATAAAATGTGGGTAGTCTAGTAGGTTTTTTATTACAGGTATTGGCGGGGAATCAATAGCCAAAGCTGCGTGCTTATAGTTGCTTTATTTTTAATAGAACAGCTTAAAAAGTAGAAAGCTATAATTTTTTTACTTCTTATACTTAATAATTTTTATTATGTATTATAATTTAAACTAAAATAGAGTTACCTAAGTTAGGACAAAAGAAATAAGATTTTGCTACATACTTAAATAAAAGTAGCCGTGGTGGCTCAGTGCGTTCGCGCATTGAACACGAGTGAGTTAAGGAATCTCGCTTGCTACAGTGGCGGGTTCGATCCCCGTCGGTTGCCGAGGTCGGGTGCGGCAGACATTTATAGGATTCCTGGGGAGTGTAAAATGTAATATTGTCCTACTCCTTCATTCACGCCGGTAACCAGGCCGGATGAGGTCGGATATCTCGTGAAGGCGGACTTTGTTACACACTCCTTCAGTCGGTAGGCCATTCTAAGGGACAAAAGGACCGGATAAAAAAAATACCCGGTCTGGGGTTCCAAAGGTGGCCGATGACCCGTGCAATTAGGCGTTCCGAAATGGCGGCCTTAGTGTCGGCGAAAGAGTCACGGTTACCAAATCAGGAAAAAAAAAACTTAAATAAAAGAAAATTCAGATTTTGGGTGGTACGGAGGGGGGGGGGGGGTTTGCAGCTAAAATATAAAAAATCTAAAACAATATTATTTTTCGGTTAGTTAATTAAACATTTTGAATGCATTTATGTGTCAAACGAGGCTTTACAACCTCAGTTCAAATTTTGGCGCCGTATTGGCAGCCATCTTGTATATCGTTAATTTTATGGATGATGCGTCACTTGTAAGACACGGCAAATTTTGCTAAATTCTTACATACAAGAAAATTCAGATTTTGGGTGGTGCGGGGGGTTTTTGGGGGCTTTTGAAGGTAAAATATAAAAAAAACTAAAACAGTATTATTTTTTATTTCCATCCGCCATCTTGTATATCGTTAATTTTATGGATAATGGTTGGGCAGAATTTCCGAAGTTGTGGTGATTTTGATATAAATTGGTACGATTAGTAAACATATGAAGAAATTTACAAAAATCATATTTTTTTTTCCGGCGACGTAATATATGCGGCGTCGCGACGCTTTTAAATGTGACGTGACATTGATCCAGATTTTCTGAAATAACTTAATAACTACATTAGATAGGACAGTTCTAATTTCACTTTTATGCAGACATTGAGTGTGCCTTTCCAACAAGGTATTACACCTTAGAAGCGTGATTAAGTTCCATTAAAAAAAACCTGTTAAATTTAGTTTTTATCAAAATTTACATTTTTGTATTTTTCCTTAATTTTGGTTTATCTGAAGCGGTTAAGTGGTTTTAGGGGTGATTTTGGGTTTGGTTACAAACTAAGGTTCCTTTTGAGTCTGCCTATAAGAATATATTATAACTTAGATTTTTCACTCGCAGGAAATGATGCAAAAAATTTTTGAATTTGGTCAAGTCAGTTTTTTTATAAAATCCATGGATTTCGCTCATAACAAAAACATTTTTTTACTATACATTATTTTGAACTATTTTTTTCTAAAGTTTTTATTATTATGTTTTAGAATTTAAAGAAAATTTAAAAAAATATATTGCAGTTCAAAAAAAATAGTCAGGGAGTTTGGGAATTTAATCCAAACACAAGAAATGATACTTTAAAAATCCTTGAATTTTGAGTCAATTTTGACACCTCTTCATTCATGTCCATGGGATTTTTATATTTCCCGGGTGATTTTGTTCCTCCAAAGGAATTTACTTTCCCAAGGAACAAGCTTTCAAAATTTGTGTAAATCTCCAAAAACCATATTGAAGTTTTTATGCCATTTGCCCACAAAAATAGCTATTTTTAGAGAATCTATGAAATCCCATAAAAACAAGTCATTCAATTCAATTCAATTCAATTCAATTTATTGTTTCTAAGAAAAATACATTTTTTCTATAACAAGAGGTTCCGAACAAACTAATGTGTACAAAAAAAATAAATGGAACAAGTGAAGATAAACCTAAAAATTAAAATTAATAGTAATAATAGCTTTCTAAATAACTATCTTAATAAAAAACAAACTAACAAGAAAAAAGTTTTATAAATGTTTACACTAAAGTATGTTGTAGATTGGAATTTGAATAAATGCATTGTATAGTACTAATCTCCAAACATTAAGTAGTGCCGTGTCGTTAAAATGCCAATAAGAGTGTAAGCTAAAGACTTGGCGTCACGTGAACCCAGGCGGTCAGCAAAGTCAACAAAATGGTTTAAATCTCTAAGACAACTTGCTCGGTAGCATCGATACATTGGGCACTCGAAAAGAACATGGAAAATTGATTCGTTTACATGCAGATTGCATACCGTGCAGTCTTCACTAGGGTTTATGCTGTAGGTTATGCCCTTTACATTGAATTTCATAAAAAATTTGTTGCTGAGTCTCAACTGGGCAATGAGTCTAACTATGAAGAGCGGCAAATTAAGTGTAAGGTATTTAGCAGGATATGGAGAAAAAGTAAAGAACGTAAAGAAGTTAGTGTAACCTGAAGCCATGGCAATAGAACAATCTGATTCAAAAGCTTTTTTTCGGTATTTTTCAAGTATTTGTGGCTTAAGTCGTCTTAGCTCATATAAGTTCATACCGTTCCATACTTCTTCTGTAGTGCCCAGTTGAGTCTAGCGCTCATATTGGAGAGTTCTGATTGTCGTTTAAAGCAGATTTTAGGGTACCGATAATCCTCCATAGCCAGTAGTTTTAGCAGAAAATTAAAGCAAGATTTGAAGATTATGTAACCCAAGTGAATCGAACCAGTTTCGACTCTTATAAGGGCTGACGAGGTCGTTCTGGGGAGAAACAAGAGCCTTTTAAAAAAAGAACTCTGAACCCTCTCCAGCTTATCCTTATAACGAAGGCCCCACACTGGAAGACATCCCGAGAATACATTTAGAATTGAAGTTTTATAAAGCTTTATTATCGAGTTCCAGGAACACAACTTGGCTCGGCTCATTGTGCTCATTGCAGCCCCGACCGCCTGGTTCGCTTTCACAACAGATGCCTCTGCCATTGCTCTAAAAAGAGACGATGTAGAAAATGTAACACCCAAGTAGCAGAATTTATTTACGACTTCTATGCGGGAGCCATTCATTATAAACGGATAGTTTGTTTGCATACCGCCATTTTGAAAACACATTATCTTCGTTTTATCCGTATTTATTCTGAGATGGCTCTCTGAAGCATAAGCTTCAAGGGTGTTTAACATTTTTTGTAGCCCTACCTCTGAAGTAGAAAACAGGACCAGATCGTCGGCGTACAGAAGAAGAATAACTTCTGTAATGCCATCAATATTTATTCCCTGGGCACCACTTGTCCTAAAAAAAACCTCAATATCTGCCAGAAACAAAGAAAATAGGTCCGGACTCAATGACTTCCCCTGTAAGACCCCCTCTGATACATCAAAGCATTTAGTATATCCATTTGCAGCTTTAAGCTTTACACGTGCCATGTCATAAAAACTTTTTAAGATGGATATAAATTGGAAACTTAATCCTTGATTGTAGAGTTTTCGCCACATAAGGCTATGGGAGACGGAATCAAAAGCGCGCCTAAAATCGACGAATGCAACATATACTTTCCGTCTCTTAAGCCTCAAGTGTACCTGCACTATTGATGTTAACGTAAATACGTTATCAATGCACCCGCGCTTTTGTCTAAAGCCAGATTGGTGCTCTGGAATTGCCCTGGTATCCTCGACCCACTCCCTGATGCGTCTACGAAGTATTTGGGTAAAAATCTTAGCAACACAGCTGATCAGAGCAATGGACCGATAATTGCCAGGGTCTTGGATACTGCCTTTCTTATGTAGCATAGTAAAGATTATTTCACCCCAAGAATTTGGAACTTTCCTAGTTTCCATGATTTTATTAAATAATGAGCATAGATATAATATCCAATTTCTGGGGAGATTCTTTAAAAATTCGTATGTAACTAAGTCAAGGCCAGGGGCCTTGTTATTTTTACAAAGTTTCAGAGCACCAACTAACTCACTTTCTGCTATAGGAGAGTCTAAGATGGGGTTAAAGGTACCGAAAAAAGATATATCTTCGGAAACCCGAGGGGGGTACACAGAGCCCAGAAAATGCTCCCACTCAGCAACGGAAAGCGTGCCCCTCTCAGAGAACCGTCCAGTGAATCTTTTTAAACATTGCCAAAAAGAGCGTTGATCTCGAGTATTTGAGAGGATTGCAGAGATCGATCTGTCGTATGCCCGCTTTTTTTCTGTGATTAACTTATGGTAGCTTCTTTTTTGGTTTAGGTATGTTGACTTAGTTATCGCGTTTCATTCATAAGTTTACATGATTTTAGGCATTGTTTTAGACGTTTTTTGGCTATATTGCATTCACTGTCGAACCAAGGTTGACCGCGGTTGCCCTTTTTTGGTTTTCTGTTCAAATCAGTAGGCGTAAAAAGGCCAGAGTGCTGCGCTGCCTCGTAAACAGCCTGCAAGAGGTTATCGAAGCTAAACTGGATATCCGGAACAAAAACTGATCTTTGTGAAAAGAACATGGCTGATTTAAATTCATTTTTGCTAGATTCGTTTCATTTTAGCCTCGGTTCTCCAAATTCGAAGGAGCCAGCATCTCCGCCGCTAAACGGGACATTAAGTTTCACCTGCAGTGGAAAGTGTGGGGATGAAGAAGGAAGAAGTAGCACTGAGAAGTCCCCAATAAGTTGCAAAGCCGCTAGGTTTACGAAACACAAGTCTACTACGCTAGAGCCATTTGTGTTTGTAAATGTGTATTCTCCCATAAAAACAAGTCATTACTATTATTAACTTGCTGTAGATCTATGACTTGAACTTAACTATAGAAATTTTTGTACTTCCATTAAATAAAGCATTAATTTTTTTTAATTAGTGGGGGTGCTGACCACATACTATTATCCAGTTTAATAAAATATCGGGTGAAACAAAAAAAAGAAAACGGAAAAAAAGCGGAATTTTTTTTTCTTTATAACTCTTGAACTATGCTACCCATTTTATTGAAAAAAGCTGATTTTTGCAGGAAATGAATCAGGATTTTAAGAAAAAATAATTTCTCCGCAATCTTCAAATTACAAGATGGAGCACATAATCATGCTAAACCCTCTAAATTTGCTTGTTAAAGTGTAAACTTCTTTAAGCGCCTTTAGCAGTTTTTGTGGGTAGTGAATTGAACTGAGCCGTCAGGCTCGGCTATGTAACGCTCATTCGATTGAAGTCGGCTCTAGGTGACTAACTGCGAGAGGAACATTCAGCGAGCGATATGATGATGCAGATGAAGGCCAGTATTATTAATTTCGACTTGTTGAAGTTTACACTTCTGCCGTGTGGTCTTAAGCACACACACTTTTTTTATTTTTATGTTCCAGATCTTTTTTTAGTTTTTTCTTTTAATTTATAAAAAAATCCTATTTCTGCCACGCACGGACGAGGTAAGCATTACTAAAATCATTTGGATTGTTCCAAAAAAAATTAATTTTTATTTTAACCTTTATTGTACAGATTTCAATTCTGTCTCCATTCATTTCCTAATAAATTAATTATTACTAAACCGATTTTCCTCAAATAAAAAGTATAAAGGCAAAAATTAGTTGCGCTTTAAAGGTCCCTATCGAACCTTCTTAAAATTCAAGATGGCGGTCAGAATCAAACTTAACCTTTCAAAGAGGTTTGTTTATTCTTATGTTTCGAGAAACTATCCCTTTTTGTTTAATTCGTTAAAAAGCTCTTTATCCGCCACACAGAACAAAACTTAAATCATTAGGCTTAGCAGTTTCGCAAATATTAATTTTTATTTTAACCATTGATAGAGCAAAGATTTTTCACAAACTATACGATTGCCTAATTCTGTCTGCATTTTCTCACAAATTCATTAAAACTAAACCGATTTCAATTAAATGAAAAGTATCATAGTGAGAATCGATTGCTCTTTGAGCATGACCATAGCAACTTTCGTCAATTTTTAAATCAAAGGTGGCCTACTAAATAATATTTGTCTCTTATGAAGGATCGCTATTTTTACTTGCGAGTAATTTTCACCCCCTATCGATGTTAACCGATGCTTTTTTGTTCATTAAAAGCAGTTCATTAATAAGGAATTCATAAGCAAAGAAATGCAAGCAGAATTAAAAAAGCAAACAAGAAATCCATCCGAAATTTTTAGGCTAATAGATTGTTTGCTAATTTCCGAAGAAGGTGTCTTTTTACCATATAATAATATTTTTTTTACTTCCTGTTAAACGTTGATAAATTATTATAATCCAAAAAACTATTTTGTCTGGGGGTAAGGCCATCAACGACGCAGTCACCTAAGGTGCTTTTATATGAGGGCAGCCAAATGCGTACAATAAAACGAAAAATTTATTAGAAAATTAATAACACCACTTGCAAAGTGCAATTCACCCTATTAAAATCGAACATTTTAAAGAATTCTATGATCAAGAGAGGCATCAAAATAGGCGGCCAACACTCCAGCCCCGGACCTGAACCTAATAATTATAAAAACTTCTAATTTAACATTCTGTAGTTAGAAAGAACAATAATGTATAATTACCGAAATAGAAAAGAAATACCGGTAATTTTATAAAAAAATGCAACTTACCAAGAAACCTAAATAAGTTTTGTTGCGAAATTTTATTAAAAGATTCTGATTTTCTTCTCTACGAACGCACCAAAAAGATAATGAAACAATGTGTTGCATTGTTTTTGACATATAGACAATGTGTTGCATTGTTTTTGACACATTTATTTTAAGCCTTCAGATTTCTAATTACTTGGAGCCATATAACTATGAGATACTTGAAATAATACTCTAGAGGTGGTATTGCATAGAGTAGGATTTCCTTAAGTTCGATAAGTATATCAGTAGTAACTCAGGTGACCAACAAATTGGAAGGAAACATGATGACGCCTCCGCGATGCTTAATTTCAAATTCACTATTACAGGTATTATGGGAAGTATGCCAACATTTTACAAATAAAGCCTTAAAATTACTGCCTATATAAGCATTTTTAAAATTGTCTTATTATAATATTTTACCCTAGAACTAATATAGTACAATACATATACGTACACGCTGATGTAGAGCTACATAGAAAACATTTGTAGGTACTTGCAAACCCCAAAAGCCGCGGAAAACATCCAGTAATTTATTTGGTATTTGTATTTTTTGTAACTTTAGACCCCTTTAGTACGTCTATAGGTAGGGCCCGTAGTAGGCACGGGCAAACCGGGCTTCTGCTCAGGGGCGCTCAATCATAGGGGCGCCAAATCAGAGCTCAAAGGTGCTAAATTGTACATCTAGAGTAGCCGGATTAGATATATTTAGAAGTATGAGTATTTACTGTTTCGCCCAGGGCGCCTAAATATCTAGGGTGGGTCCTGTTATGGGCATCAGTTGTTTAAATGTATTGCAGGTTCTATATAAATTCAAAGCATTTTGAGACATAAAACATATTAATATTTTGACAGCAAATAATTAAGTTTTTGTAGTCGGCACCCCTACTAAATATAAAAATTTTGGTCCCGTTTTCGAGAATTAAGGCTCTCTTTAAATTTGGTATGGCTTTATGATTTTAAACATTATAAAATTGTCATTTGTAAAACGATATTTAAGGTAAATGTTGTAATTTTGGGAATTTCGACAATTTTTTAAAAAGTGCTATTTTTAAGTATGTTTGGCATAAAAACTCCGGCACGATTTTTGTAAAATTATACAGTTTTGGAAAGCTTGTTTCTTATTATAACTAATTCCTTTGGATGATCAAAATCACCCAGAAAATATAGAAATCCGAGGCACACAAATGAAGAGATGTCAAATTGAGCCCTAAATCCAATGTTTTTTTTATATAGCATTACTTAAGATTGAATTTTTTTATTAGACACCCGGTCTATTTTTCATTTACCGCAATATTTTTTTTTAATAATTTTGTTAAGTTTTAATAATATTTAGACAAGAAATAAGAATAAAAAAATTAGTAGTAGTACTAAATTATTTAATCTTAAGAGTATTTTTTTTAATTTTTTTTACAAAACGCGATATCGCTAATTTTGGTATTTTTTTGCGCGGTTCTGTGTAAAGATAATATATAAATTTAAGCACATTGTGATAGGCTAACTCAAAAAATACAATAATTATTATACGGGATCAAAATCACCACTAAACTGTGTTCAAGGAAAGCAAATAATCCAAAAATTTTAAAAATTACAAATTTAAATTTTTGTGAAAATTTCATTTCTAAAATTTTTAATAAAAAAACTTAAAATATTTGTTGAGATTGTTATAGAGCGGTAGATAGATACATCTACTGGCTGCATAAAACTGAAAACAAAATTGTCCTACAAATTACCGTTTTATATATTTGATAAAAAGTAGGTTACTATCAATCTTCACCTTTAGGGCGTCGCGACGCTACCTATAATGCGACGCCGAGCAAATCACTGTTTTTTCCTAACTTCGTAGGGAGTCCTTAAACAGCATGCCAAGTTATATCAAAATCACCCAAAAATTCAATATTTCCAATTTGACTGCCCGACCATAATGCGTCACTCGTAAGACACGGCAAAGTTGGAATTTCGATAAAACAACACAAAAAAAGATAAGCCACCGTTGCGAAACTCCGGACTTTTTGCTCGTCAAAACTACCTTTTTCCTGGACTATAAATTACAAAAACACTTACAGTGTTTTCACTGACCAGCTTAATCTTCGTGTACAAAACTACTATGTTTCTCCATTTAAATTTGGTGAGAAAAATCCGAAAATCGTCTAATTTTTGACCGAGCATAGATACCGAAACCTACAAGAATTTATGGCTTTAATGCGTTTCGAAAACAGCCCAAATTGGTCCTCCGATTAACCATTTCCCGTGGAATGTCACTGGTCAAAATCACTACCTCATTAGCAGCATTCAGATAATCTCATGCTCTTTTTAACACCAATAGCTACCAAACTAGTAACATTGACAGATTTTGTTCGGCCAATAAGCCGCTACAGAGAATAAATAAAAATTGATTAAACAAATATACCATTGGCGTAATAGCTATAGTGACCATGAAGATTCTGCTTAGAAAGAAAAAAATTAATTTAGCAAGTGTTTAGATAAAATTAGAAACATAAGGGTGTACCCCGATCTCAGCAAAACGCGACTGTTCGTGAACTAAATGTTAAAGAAGAGGGAGAACACCAGAAGATAAATTATAAGCAGGTAGACAAGAGCTGATTAGGGATATCAGGGCAGATTCAACGAGGTCTGCGAAGCCAGAAGGAGGTAATAACTGAGTTTTTATAAACCTTGCTATTTTAGCTCACACATATACTATACTATAGTAGTGTGAGCTATGGTGATCCTAATTTTTTCGAGAAAAAAAAAGTTGCTCCGATTTCAAAATTTTTTATATATCTTTGCGTTTCAGATGATTTTGAAACTTTTTTGTTGTGCCGTCTGTCTGTCTGTCTGTCTGTATGTCTGTCTGTCTGTCTGTCTGTCTGTATGTCTGTCTGTAACGACCAACGCGCATAACTCAAAAACCGCTTGGCCAATTTTAATGAAATTTGGTACCTAGGCTGGGTCTTGGGTCGAGATGGTCCCATTTAAAAATGAACAAAATCCACCAAACAGAAACCAAATAAAAGGGTGGGGGTAGATTTCAAAAATTAGAGTTTATGTGAAAATATGGCGTGTGTGATATCAAACGAAAGGTAATTGAGTCTGCAGTTAAACAAAATACATTTTAATTTATTTAAAAAAAAAGGGTGGGGGTATATTTTAAAAATTAGAGTTTAAGTGAAAATATGGCGTGTGTGATATCAAACGAAAGGTAATTGAGTCCGGAGTTTAACAAAATACATTTTAGTTTTTGGTTTTTTAAGGGTGGGGTTAGATTTAAAAAATTTGAGTTTAAGTCAAAACATGGCTTGTGTGGTATCAAACAAAAGGTAATTTAGTCTGGAGTTGAATAAAATATATTTCAGTTTTTAGTTATATTAGCTCACACGTACACTATAACTATAGTTCCTAGTGTGAGCTTAGGGGCCCATATATTGGCAGAGTATTTTTTATGGTACTTGGCAGAAAACTCTGCTCGTGACGTAATAAATTTGATTATTGCTTAGTATGAGGACCGTGACATCCTTTGCAAAACTGACACTTTGAATATAGTTAACCATTTTGATAAATATGGGGGCGTTAAACTCTGCAGAAAATGTAGCGACAATGTAGAGGTGGATGAGATTCCAAGACCCATGTCGGAACAAGGGCAACAGCGAGAAACTTCAGTTTGTGCTGCGGCTGAAGTACTCCATCCTTGTTTATGTTCAGCCATTGCTAAAAAGATATCTGACGATATTGCTCCCAGAACCATTCGAAACATTTTAAAAAGACGGATTGAAAGCAACTAGAAGTTGAAAAAATCTCAGGAACTTTTTGCGTTTCCTGAGGAAAATAATTTAAGGATGGAATTTTGTGAAAAAATTATTGATCGTGTAAATCAGGATGAAAATTTTGTCAGCTGTTGAATCGGTTATGCCGTGACAACAGCAGTGTAAAAAATCTATTTTTTTCGTTGGATATGACAGCCTAATTAAGTGCGATGTTCAGAGACAATAATAGACGAAAAATGGGTACAGTCCTCTTCGAAATTCTCAAAAAGAAAGAAAACATCAATATGTATATTTTTTCTGCATTTAAAATATTTTTTTGCTGCCTCACTACATTTTAATCTGGAACGCCTTATTTGCCTTTAACTCGTTGTAAGTGAACCAAGAAAATTAGAGGCAATTCTTGCTTCATTGGAAAAAAAATGTTCTTCCAAAAATTCTATTAGTTGCTGATCTTCTTGGAGCGTGCTGATTTTGGTCAAGCCAGCACCTTGCTTTCGCCGAACATATTCCTCCTCTTCATATTTTCTTTTGATTCGCACAATATTTGACGTGTTTCGTCTATAGTGAGCGGCTATTCGACGCACCAACCAACCGGCATCTAATTTCGCCAGAATTTGAGCTTTATCAAATTCGGAAATTTGTGGAAGCATTTTGGAAAACTTGGACAAACAACAAGAACCGAAAATGTCATGTTTTTGGCAAATAATATAATTAAAACCTAAATTTTACCACGTTATATATGTGCTTTTTTCGCTTTGCGAAATAGTTTACTTTCGTACAAATTATACGTCACCATCATTCTATTCCGCTTGGAAGAGCTTCGGTCATTAACGAATCCAAGATAAAAACAATAAAAACCGAAGACGAGAAGAAGAAGAAGAAATCAAGGCAATAAAATCAATCGAAAGTAGGCAGACTAATAGACTCATCTGGTTTAAAAATGTTAGTGTTGTTCGGAGGTGTCACCACATTTCCCGGCCGAAGATACGTTACGAGATAAGAACCGGGGACGCGGACGGTCGGATACCATTCGGATACATTTGCCCTAATCGCTGTCCGGCCGGGATTGCGTAAATCACTGGCCTGTCGATTGCCTCTGAACCACAGTCCATTTAATTTTAACTATGCAGTTTGTTCTCTGATTGGAATTCGCACGTTTCGCCATGGCAAAATTCTCTTTTTCTAGTTTCTCTCGTATCTCGGTAGATGGCGCTTCTTGCGGAAGTTTTCTCACTATAGACGTAGAATGAGAGACAAAACGGTCTGATTAACTTCGCATGATTGTGACTTAACCAAGCAGTGTTCTGACGTGTGCCATAAGGACAAACCAGTTAACTGTCAACACTAATTAGGTGTACGTTAGATCTTGGACGTCCGTGAGGAAAAGCTTTCGAGCTACGATAAGAAAAATATGAGAGAAACAAAAACTTCTTTTTACCCGATTAGCCACGAAAACTTGTTTGATTTTTAAATTCACATGTAGTAAAATTTACGATAGTTAGTATTTATTTGGCTTAAAAATTCCGCTGATAGACGCTCACGTCTTGAAGGTGGATAAAAACGCTAATCAGCGTTAATCGTACCTGTAACACAAAAGTGCTGTCGAAGGTCACGGATTCTCTTCAATCGATCTTTTCATCGATCGATATTCTATATGGCAGTTTTTTACTCGCCTGCTTTTGTTCTATTTTCTCTCGTATCTCGGTAGATGGCGCTTCTTGCGGAAGTTTTCTCACTATAACGGTCTGACTAACTTCGCATTGACCAATCAGTGTCTTGAGAAGTCCCATAAGGACGAAACAGTTAACTGTCAACACTTATTAGGTGTCCATTAGATCTTGGAGCCCCATGAGGATAAGCTTTCGAACTAATCACGGAAAAATCTGAGAAAAACAAAAAACACCTTGCAATACGGACACATTGGCCGAAATGGAAAAAATGCGAACTACCAGTGTTGCCAAAACTCACGATTAATCGTGAGATTACACGATTTTGGAAAGTATCTTACGATTTCACGAATTACGTAGCGTTTCTCACGATTTTTGTATATTACCTCAAATTTTAATAAAAATCTTTCCAAAAAAAATTATTTTTTATTCATAACCAACGTCACAAATATATCAGGTTAAGCGTTCCGACTCTCGCTGCTACTCTACTGGATTATTTTCATTACATTGAAATTCGGGGAAGTCCCTAACTTCGAACATTGCTGGATCAGTTCCGCGGAATCGCGATCGCGCGGGCAATAGTTATTTGTTTCAAAATAGTTTCACCGATTAAGCAAGTGCATTTGTTTGCAGTTAGTTCGTATTGCGGTGTTTGTCTGAATATGTCTGATAGTAGTGATAGTGGAGAATCTGTTCATGAATCCGAATCCCTCCCTTATAAAATGAAAAAAGTATGTTAGGTATAAAACATTATTATCTCTACAGTTTTTCAGCTTTTTGAAATGTGTTTGGTTTTATGTAATACATATAAATATAAATATAAATTTCTTTTTGCTTTTTATAAACTTTTATTTATTCCTTCTCTATTTTGATCTCTTTTTAGGACTTTTTAAAATCTCACGATTTCTCACGATTTTTAGTATAAAATTTTCACGAATTATCTTGGAACATTTTGGCAACACTGCGCACTACTAGCAACCAAAAATATTTGGCTACTTCTTGGCCATGCACCCGGCATCGGCATCAAAAAGCTGGCGTCGCACAATGGGCCAATGTAGCAAAAAAATGATATTCGCGGGTACGCTTTTCAGTGTTTTGGGAACGACAATGTGATAAGAAATGTCTAAACCATAAAATAAAAATATTCAACAGTTTCTATTTGAATATAATTTTTGTATCGGAATTTTTGCGAGGCAATTTGTTTGTTTACCTCTATTTAGTAAAACAGTTGCGTTTCTTAGCGATTTACATTAAGTATAAAACCAAGGAGTTTTTTAAGCAAACGTTCAAAAATAAGTGTTCTTACTAATATGGAGATGGAGAAGAGAAATGGAAGTAAGCATTTTACATTCGTAAAAATAAATTAATGTTATAAACATCATTTATTGCGGCCTAATTTTTAAATGGCTAAATTTTAAAAACAATTATTTTCTTTGTGCGCTATTTAAATAAGATTTAAAAAAAGTACCCAAAAGTTCTTTTTTAATTTTTTTATATAATGCTGTCTAGTATTCTACTTTTTAAAATGTGGACTGTGTACACTGCTAGCTTCTACCGAATGGTTGATTTGGACATAATTAACAGTCAGTGTGAGGTTTAATTTTCGTGAAGAAGTAGAAGTAGTGCCAACAAAGGCTTCTTTTAAAAATAATGATCTGCAGTGAAATAGGATTATGTACACTGTGCTTCAAGCATTGCATCTGCTTTACAGCATTTGCAGATTCCTAATAGGGTCGATCTCATTTAATATTAGGTACAGGATGTTTTCGTAGATTTCTACCAAAGTATACTGCTCTTTTTAAGAAAAAAATGTTAATGCAAAAGTTGTAAGGTTTGTTATAAGCTGCGTTCCATCAGGGCGTTCGACAGTCATTAAACCGTCCGAAAAATCCTATTTGCGTTCCAGGTCGACGTTGTACTGTTTCGGACAGTCTGAAATACAAGGATTGAAGACAGGCGCATTAGAAATGATTGCTCTCTCTCTCTTTTCTTTGTCTGTTTTTATCATATGTTGCACTGGAAAAATTGTATGTAAAACACACATATCTCTAGTTTACAGCACCTGAGATAAAAATATACCATAAAATTACATTAAATTTACATTTGTCTGAGAAAACTCAAAAAAGAGTGAATAACCCAAAAAATTTCCATTTTTGTCAAAATAAATTGACTTTCACAATCAATTTTAACACGTGACCTAATGCCGGGAAAGCTACCTAAATATACAAATATTTTTTAAATTTCCAAAAAAATATTATGCAACATCTGCAGCATCTGTTGATTTTTTTGCAAAAGCCTCTTAATTTTTATTACTACGGGACTGCGGAATTTTGTTGGTATACCCCATGGAAAAAAAGATATACTGACCAAAGGGTAGCCTGCTTAGAAAAAGAAAAACCAGTTTAGCAGGTGATTGGATAGGAATAGAATCATAAGGGTTTACCCTGATCGCAGCAAATCCCGGTGACCTGTGAACTAAAAGTTAAAAGAAGAGGGGTAACACAGGAAATTTTACACCAGATTTGGCGGAAGAACAAACGACTTCGCTTTAAGGCATCGACAAAGGTCATTAACTATATATACCTACCAAAGTACAAGCTACAAAATGTGATTTTCCTAACTTCATAGAAGTATCACGATCTATATTTCCTAAAAATGAATAAAATCACAAAAACTTTGTGAATATTAAGGCTTTCTATAATATAGGTAATTTCACAAATATTTTGTCAAAATCAAATTACAAAATATACATAACTAAATATATAAATTTCACATAAAACTTGTGATATTAGAAAAAATAAATAATTTTTCACAAGTCTCGTCCAAAAATATGTGCTAATGCAAGTTCGTTTTAATTTTTGGTGTATATAGTTTATTAGGCAGTCTGTAGTGGTTTATAGTTTGTGAGTATCAATTAAATTAATGTAATTTTATCTGCATTTTGAAGAACTAAAATTAAAAATGTATAATTATGATCTTATATAATTGTGTAATCCTTTCTGTGTGCAACTTTAATTTCGTGCTCTCGAATTCATACGTTCCCTACGATCTATTTTTACGCGAGACGAGGAAACCTACCCTTTCTTTCAGTCACGTGACTGAATTTAACTCTCTTACATATGATCACATGACTGAAGTAAATCGATCACTAGAACAACATTCGTTTTTTGGACAGTTATTTCGTCGTTCCATCAAACTAAAACCGTTTTAAAACAGTCCCCGTACTGCACTGCACGCGCTTTGGGATTTTTCGAACCGTTTTATGACTGTCGAACGGGATGATGGAATACTGCTATTAATACGAAACATTGTTTTTAAATAAAACTGTTAAATTTCTCTTTACAAACCAATCCATTTAACAGGAAAAAATTAAAACAATGGCGGCAATTAAACTTACCCAACTCACAAGGAGGAAAAGCTAATTTCCATACAAAGCAATTCGCTGACTGGCTTAGATTATCCGGGCAGATAAACAAACTACCCACGGTGAAACAGGAGCAAACTTCATTTCTTTAAATGGTAATTAATAAAAACATGCATTATTCAAGATAGATTCTTGGTGCTTTATTTATTCATTTTTTGTTCCAATTTTCATTTAGAGATTGCGAAAAGTTTAATGTACGATTAGTAACAGTAAGTAAATGTGATAATGAAATTTTAAAGCCATCTTTTATCGGGAATGGGACAAATCGCCGCCGCCGATACAACTCGGCGCAGAACCAACTCGCCTTCGACCCAACTCGCCGCCCGAACAACTCGCCGTTCTAACAACTCGCCGCACTGTGGAACAAGCTTATTGGTCATCATTAGGAAGACTCGTTCTACTTTATGACATATGTAACTGCATTGGGCTTCTTTGGCCACTACTTAATTTTCTAGACAAACTTTTTTCCTAAAATAAAACTATATTCCTTATTTTTAAAATTTTTTTCCCTCCCATAATATTGGTCCGTATGGTGTTCGGAGATAAGAATAGCATTAAGGTAACCCCTAGGCCTGTCGTAAGAGGCGACTAAAGGGGCCTTGACCCATAGGTAAAGGGGTCGTCTGGTAACGAACCAGCATTGACTAGTATGTTAACAAAAAATAAATGAATCCATGACGGATCTGATAAAGTTCTGTCATTTCAAAATGCCGCACAAAAAACTGTGCCACCATAACCATTTTGGGATTTGCAGGAGTCTGTGCAAAAATTGAAAATTTATTTTTAAATTTTGAGAAGAATTTCTGTGTTTTAAGCACGGCTAGGTATACATCATTCTTTAAAGTTTCTATCCTTCACCATTCTATAAGTACTTAATTCCTTCTCGAAATATAACAGAGGCTTTCGAAAGGTACTACCTGCATTCTTTAATACAGGGTCAAATTCATTTTAAACTTGTTAGCGGTTGTGTTTATATTACGGATTTAAATTCATGCACTGCCTACTTGTTGTGACATTTTCATTATTATTGTGAATAATAACAATTACAAACCTGTATATTTTGGCGTATATAATGGTATTATAATGGCGTTTTGGAGACCATTTGAGGACCAAGGAGGAGAAGAAGTGGTGGTACCATTAGAGTCTGCGGTTTTACAGAAAGCAAACCTTAATCCTAAAAAATAAATGGATCCATGACGGAACTGACACCTTCCTGGCTAGCCTATTATCAAACTTCAAGTGAAGCCACGATAATATATTAGCCTTGAAAACAGTTTTTTTTAAATATCTCAGAAACTAATGCTCCTACGAAGTTTTTGGTAATAACACAAGAAAATATAGTCTACTACATTTTGAAAACAGTGTATTAACACGGATCACCTAACAAACAGATAAATAAGCCGGCTGGCCGTCTTTGATCTCGGAGAATTCAACGATGGCTGAGCATTGGGAATCAAACTCAGAGCCGGACTAAAATAAATTTATCATAAAATATGAATGTTTCAGATTGTTGATGCGAAAAAATATTTTTACTGCCAGAAACAATAAAAACATTAGAATAGTTTTGTTCTGCTAAAAATGGGAGCTAAAATGAATTTTAGATTCTCGGCCGCGTAAAAATATTATCTCTTGTCTTCTGTAGGGGACTATGGAAATAATGTGTTCTATTGAATAAGAGATATGGGAAGCACAAAAAGAGGTCTTCTTCTTCGTTCAGAATACGTTAGCATGTTGTCGTTTCCAGCATACAGCCAAACACAAAAAGAAAAAAATTGATTGCTTTTTTTGTTGTATTGGGATAACATTTATTAAGTTTCAAGAGGAGTAAAATTGTGAATTTTAAATATAAGAAGTTTGACATTGTAGAGTGATTTCTTAATTTACTGGAATCAGATATTATTTATTAGTTTTTTCGAAAAATTGAAAGTTTAAGGAGATACAGGGTGACTAAATAATCTTTACAATTAGCACAAAATTGCTTCACGGTAAATTTATATTTTAAAATTTAGTAAAATCCAATATTTAAAAAAAAAATAGTTGTTTTATATGTATTCTTAAAAGTGTAAATAGTAGCATAATAAAAAATTATAACAAATTTGTGTCAAAAACTCTTGGCCAAATGTTATATAATAGTGTATTATACAGGGTTTCATTTAAATGATGCATGAAACTTTAAGGGGTTGTGGAAATGGTAAAAACAAAGATTTTTTTCGCATTACATTTAGACCTCTTTGTTTTTGCAGGGTGTTAAACTTAGCATTTTTTTTTTTCGATTTTTTGTTCGTTTCTTCAAACCATTAAAATTTTGTGGAATTATGCATTACCAAAAACGGTAATATTTAAGTTTCAAAATTATTCAACCATCTAAAAATTTTGAAACCTATTACACTAAAATCTGTTTTAAAAATGTTAATAAATTTAGTGGTAAAATGACTATTTTCTCTTTTTATTAAGGGCCCTTTAGATGGGTAGGAGACAATTCGCCGCGGCCAATTCGCTGTGGTCCAATTTGCCGCGTGGACAATTCACCGTGAGAGTTTTTTGTTTTATGATGTTACCATTGGGTATTGTTTAAACAGTTGTATTTAGCTTGACTTCTTATATATTTGTTTGATTATAACTTTTTCCCAACATTTTTTTTATTAGGAAAATAAATAAAATGGTGGATCCAAAATGGCGGATCCAGAATGGCGGATTTTTCCGTTTATGGACGGACTTGTATCTAACTCGGACTGATGAGATTTTTAAGGTCGCTGATCATTATTTTTAACTTAAATTTTATAAAATCAAAATGGCGATACAACATGGCGGATTTTTTCATTTTTAAACCGATATGCATCAAATTCAGAAGTTTGGGTGTTTCAGGTCGGTTCCCATTTTGATTTTTTTAAGTTTAAGTTAAAAATAATAATCAGCGCCCTGAAAGATCCTAAAGTTTCTAGTTTGATGCATATCGGTTCATAAATGGCAAAAACCGCAATTTTATTTATTTTTTCCAATTAAAAAATGCTGGATTGTATAGTTACCACCAAATAAATAGTTGGAAAGTTTGAAAACATTATTTTTATAAAAAAATATTATATGAAGTCAAGGTAAATAAAACAATGGTAATATCATGAAACAAAAATCTCGCGGCGAATTGTTCTCGCGGCAAATTGTCCCCGCGGCAATTTGATTGGCGGCGAAATGTCCCCGCGGCAAAAAAGCTCAGCCAGCCGCGGCGAATCGGCCGCGGTTAATTGGCTGCGGCGAATTGTCCCCTACCCTTTTAATTTGTGAACCTCTGCTTAATTTAAGGATCAAAATACCAATCTACATATTTCCCTTTTCTACAAACTGAACTTATGCCGCTGTTTCATAAAAAACTCCAAAAACTTTCTAAACAAAGCATAGTTTATATCTTGTTTTTTAGGATCTAATGGAGGCGCATTTTTAACTTTGAGATAAATATAATAAATCCTGCAAAAGTATAAAAAAAAATAAAAAAACAAAATCAAAGGGGTTGTAGATCCATATGTCCTTAAGAACTCTTTGTACTTAAATCATTTACAGATTCATCTCATAGGACATTTAATTATTGAACACCTTGTATAGGATATGGCAAAAGTTTTAAAAAAATCGAAAGATAAAATAATGTATAAGTTTGCCTTAAAGGATCCTGCGGAAATCGAAAATTCCTTCGATTAAGAGTATACCGTCGCGTGGATTTACAGTCTCTTCCGGCACAAACCGTTCCCATTGTTTAAAATCAAAAATAACATATATCAAATACAAAAACCACATCTACACACCACTAATGCTCAACACGTACTAAAAGTTTAAAAAATATTGAAATACAGAATGCGCCTCTGGAGTGGTTGACCCCAACATGGCAGGCTGCGTGAAGGATGCGCGTAGCACCCCCCACCACCTGAGTTCCCTATCTGTTTGTTAGGTGATCCGTGGTATTAAGACGATGCTCTATTAAAAAGTTAGCATTATATATATATATATATATATATATATATATATATATATATATATATATATATATATATATATATATATAATATACATACACGCAGACAGACATCACGACGATATTGCTAGGATAGGTCAAAATACATCCAAATAACACATATTTGGCGTTATCTCAAATCGTCGAAAATAATACCTTCTCTCTATAATTGCTACGCGGGCTAGGAAGGTAAAAATATCCAAAGGGCAAGGCAAAACTTTTAAAAACACATTGTACCAGGAAAACCCGAGATATTATTTTTGATATGTATGCGCAACTCTCAGTAGAAAATTACGGAAATCGTTCCAGAATATACGAACGTATTACACATATTACAGGGGCAAGCTACATAGTATACAGTACCTATTTATTAATGTTTATTATACGCATTAAGCAGCAACATTTATTAAACGTTTTATTTTACTTGACTATATACTATAAACAGTTCCCAGTCCGGCCCATGTTCTCTTTTATTTGTTTAGGATTCCTTAATGGGTCTCACACTTCAAATTTTATTATGGTTTTTTGCCGGCTTTTTGAAATGAAAGGACTTATACCTTCCTAGCTAGCCTATTAGCACACTTCAAGTGAAGCTATGATAATCAGCCTTAAAAAGAGTATTTTGTAAATATTTCGGAAACTAAAGCTCCTACGAAGTTTTCATTTATTACACAAATTATTAAGCAAAATGTTGTCTACTATATTCCGAAAACCGCATATTGATGCAATGCTCCGTTCAAAAGTTAGCATTTTAAATTAATTGTCAAAAGACTGTCATTAGCACTAATGGATTTTGACCAAAATCTAATCAGCTTGTAAGGGAGTCAAACACTATTTTGCCTGAAAATTTTATAAAAAACGGTTTAGCGGTTTAGGAGCTATCGTGTTACGGACAGAGAAAAAATATACACACATACACGCGTATTTTAGCTCCCGCTAAATTTCGCGGTTGTTTATATATATTTTTAAAAACACACAACTGTATGAAGGACAAAGCGCATTCTGCGTATTTGGACATGCGCACCAACAACCAGGGAGATCCTTGTCAATCGCCTAGAGAAAATGGCGTGTTAATTTCGTTCTCCAACTATATCAAATTTCTACACCTGAAAGTGCTCGATTTTTGTGTACTGAAGCATAGAACTAGAAACTTCAGCCCTTCAGCTACGTGGTGACATCATTAGATCCAATCAGGGGCCCCTTGGAACGTGGAGAAAGTGGATGCAAAGAGGTGAGTGCATTTGTCTCTGATTACCGTTGTGTGGCACAAATATTTTACCTATGGACGTTTGATTATTTCGTAATTCATATCAATATATTTATGTTGGTTCGCGGTTTCATTAATTAAAATATTTACAGTCCATTGCATTTAACGTTTTTCTAACCGTGGACTAACATAAGTGGTCCTTTTCGAGCCGAATTATTTTTAAAGAATAAATCCATACGACGGTATTAATAATTATTTGCAAGCCGAGGCGGCCTTGAATTTTTTCGCATCGTATTTGAAACGTCGAGAGAGAAAGTCGGCGCAGTACCTGGTTTTGGTCCGCTGCTATGGTAACGGGTCTACTCCGCGTGGTATAAACAAAAGCGAGTATGAATCAAAACAAACAAAATAAGCGTTCAGTGTGATAGGTGTGTACCATATCATTTCGATATTTAAAACAATTTTCATCAATTGCGATAAATTAGTGCATATTTTCGACAATTCGTCATTTTTCTATTTCAGAAGCATTAATTTAGCCTTAATTGTATATTTACCGACAATTTCGTCATTTCAAAGGTAAAATCATGTCTGTCAAAAAAGCCGCGCAAAAACGCAAGGGTTTTTTATCTGCGATCACCGAGTGTTATGTGTTGTCACAGACCGCGGAAAAGGATGAAAGAGCGAGAAACGAGTTTCAAGTGAGGTATGCCGATTTGGATGAAACCTTCGATAAATGCATGCTGGCACATAATGACGTCATTATGTTGATAGACGACTCGGACGATGAGGAGTTTAAAACACAGGATGCGATCCTTTCAGAAGCTCGTAAATATTTTTATGCGTGTAAGGGGGTTTACTCTAAAATATTTCCGGTTGAGGCCCCATCCTTTTCGGGATCATATGTTCGACAAAACGAATCTAAAACTCCAAAACTCAAAGAGTTAGGTATTCCCATATTCCGAGGTGATAAAAAATTATGGCCAAGCTTTTTCGATCTTTTTAATAACATTATAGATCAAAATCAAAGTCTAAGTAACGTTCGAAAACTTCAATATTTATTTTCATATCTCGAGGATGAGCCTTTAAAATTGATATCAGGGATTAGCTTATCTGATCAAAATTATAAAAATGCTTACGACAAATTAAAATTTTAAAATCACTTAGCTTTGACGTTGACAGTTGGGACTTCATTATTTTTTTCATTTTATTAGAAAAATTGGATATTCCAACGCGTTCAAATTTCGAAATGAGTCATGCCAATACTAATACCGAAATTCCCACTTTTCATATTCACTTTTTCAATTTCTAGAAAAAAGATGTAAAGTTTTGGAATCACTTCCTCAATCAACAGCACCCAAAAAGGTGCCTATCTATCAAAAATCAAATTCTATGCAAAATCAGTCTGGGCAAAAGCCTACCTATCAAAATTCAAATTCTATGCGAAGTCAGTTTGGGCAAAAGCCTACCTATAAATCATCCAATTCGCCTTTTATAGGACTGGCTGGCACCTCAACTAATTCAAGTACGGGAATAAAATGTTTCCGGTGTAATTAAGGTCACGTGCTTTCGAAATGTCAAACATTTCTTGATCTCTCACCTATCGATCGCCTATCTTTCGTCAAACAGAAAAAATTATGTCTAGCGTGTTTTCATCCCTTGCATGATGTAGATACGTGCAAATCAAAATATTGCAGGACTTGCAATAGTAAAAGGCACCACACTTTAACTCATATCTTAGAAACTAATCAAGAGTCTGGAAGCCAAGATACTAGTCCTGTCATTCACACACCACCTGTCAATAATCTTCATGTGTCATTAAAAACCTCAGGACCTTCAGGTACCTTTCTTTTATGCACCGCCATAATAGATGTTATGGACGGTTGCGGAAATTTTCAACCTGTAAGGGCACTGCTTGATTCTGGATCACAGACAGGATTCATCAGTGAAAAGTGTATTCAGCGTCTTAATCTTCCTAGGCGAAGTTACACCACTGAAATATTCGGATTAAATCAGATGTCTTCTTTTACTTCCAAAGGGCTCGTTCAATGTCACATTAAGCCACAAGGACAAGTCACTCCTTTACTTAATTTCGAAGCGATTGTTGTTCCACAACTATGTTCCAATATGCCTACATTCTCTTTGAACGATAATCAGTGGAAACACTTGGAAGACCTTAAACTTGCCGACCCATCTTATTTCAAATCTAGACCTGTGGACCTGGTTATTGGTTGCGAGCTATTCGCACAGATATTTAAGGAGGGCAGGGTTCTTGGACAGGTAGGGCAGCCTTCAGCCCTTGAAACTATCTTTGGCTGGGTCGTCATGGGAAAGGTTGACGAAGTAGGTAGTCTTACGGAACGAACCAGTTGTTTTTTAACGAGTCATTCACCTCCTTTAGAGGTAATTCTCCCTAGGTTTTGGGAAATCGAACATTTGCCTAAAAAACAAATCTTATCAAAGGAAGAAAAACAGGCAGAATCAATTTTTACTGCTAGTGTAGTACGGCAACCGAGCGGTAGATTCATGGTAGATCTTCCGTTTAAAGATAAAATAAACCCTGACCTAGGAAATACTTATCCGCAAGCTTATCGTAGATTTTTACTTCTAGAAAATAGATTAATCAAAAATCCTGATCTGTACACTGCCTATTCAAGTTTCATGCAAGACTATATCGATTCTAATCATACGAGTTTAGTTTTATCTAGTCAACCAAAGGTCGACGTATCGTGTTTTTTAGCACATCATTGCGTACTAAAGCCGGAAAGCTTAAGTACAAAATTAAGGGTAGTCTGGGATTGTTCGGCAGTCACCCCAAAAAATATTAGTCTCAATGACACATTGTTATCTGGACCGAAACTTCAAAAGGATATTGCTTCTTTACTCCTTACGTTTCGTCTTAATCCTATTGCCTACATTGCTGACATCAAACAGATGTTCCGTCAAGTCCTTATCAATCCTTATCACCGTCCTTATCAAAGGATATTGTGGAGGTTTTCTCCACATGACCCACTTTCAGTGTGAAAACTTTCTACTGTCACTTCTGGCATGACATGCTCACCTTTTCTAGCCATGCGTACCTTAAATGAGCTGGCAGAGAGAGAAAAGGAACGTTTTCCTATGGCTAGTACTGTTCTAAAAACGTCAATCTATATCGACGATATCTTGGGAACTAGCCCTTCGCTTTCTGAAGCTCTCTCCCTTCAAACAGAACTCAATGATTTGTTGAAGTCGGGAGGATTTGAACTTAAAAAATGGGCAAGCAATTGTCCTGAGTTATTGGCAACATTGCCAGAGTCCGATCGTCAAATGCCTCTCTCTTTCGACAAGGAGGAACCCCACTTTATCAAAGTTTTAGGACTTCAATGGCATCCAAAAAACGACATTTTTTCTTATCAATGCCGAATGAAGGACAAACCCCCAACCAAACGTTCTATTTTATCTATCATAGGAACAATCTTCGATCCCTTAGGTTTTCTTTGTCCCTTGTTGCTACAAGCAAAATTTATTTTGCAACAGTTGTGGATATCGAAAATAGGCTGGGACGAAGAACCAGATTCTTCTATCATCGACTCTTGGAACAAACTTCGTTCTGAATTCCCGCTTCTTTCCAATTTTCAATTACCCCGACAAATCAAACTGTCAAAAACCAATACCTGTCAAATCATCGGCTTAGAAAAGAGGAAAACAATATATCTATTTCTCTCATATCTGCAAAATCTAGGGTCGCGCCTATAAAGTCACAAACTTTGGCTAGGCTAGAACTCCTAGGCGCATTTCTTTTAAGCGAATTAATTGACTTCGTTTTATCTAGCAATGAAGGAAAAATAACTTTTACAAATATCGTTACTTTCTGCGATTCGCAAGTCGTATTGCACTGGCTTTCATCCCCTCCTAATCGCTGGCAAACCTTTGTTGGAAATCGAGTCAGTAGAATCCAAGAAATCATTCCCTCAAACTCGTGGCGCTACATTCCTTCTGCTTTGAATGCAGCCGATATTGCGTCACGAGGGGCCACCCCTTCACAGCTCATGTCACATGACATGTGGTGGAACGCACCGTCGTTTTTGTGGTCTCCCGAAAACGAATGGCCCGATTTTCATAAACAAAAAATTCCGATTGAATTCGGAGATATTAATCTGGAGGAAAAGCCAAAAGTCTGTTGCAATGCGATAATTGATGTCAACTTCTTAGATCAGCTTCTTATCAAATATTCCTCTATATCAAAAATTCAACGTATCATTTGTTATGTCCTTCGAATAGTTAACCTTTTTCAAAACCATTCCTATCAAAAACCCACTAAGCCGCCGGACCAAAAAGTTATTTTTGAGAATATTGTTTTTCCTACCACCGGTGAGATGCAAAGTGCGTTACACCTTCTTATCAAACGCGTGCAAGGTTCTTGTATTTCTGAGCTTTTTTCCGCGTTATCTAAGGATAAACCAATACCGAAACCTTTGCGAAAACTTTCACCTTTTCTTGATGAGAATAATATCATTAGAGTCGGTGGCAGATTACAAAAATCTGACCTTTTGTCTTATTCTGCAAAACACCCCGTCTTACTTTCGAGTGACCATCGTTTAACTACTCTTCTTATCGAGTCCACTCATCGACAATATCTTCATCCTGGGTTTAAAACATTACATAATCTGCTTTTACAGCAATTTTGGATATTATCTGCCAGACGGGCAATTCAAAGAACCATATCCAAGTGCTTGCAATGTTTTAGAATCAACCCTAAACCCTATAGACCGCCCATAATGAGTTCACTTTCCGCTCATCGAATCAAGCAACTTAAACCTTTTTCGAGTGTAGCTATCGACTTTTGTGGACCTTTCTTTGTGATTCCTCATCGTTACCGTGGTTGTAAAGCTTTCAAATCGTATGTCTGTGTGTTTGTCTGTACGGTCACACATTGCGTGCATTTGAAATTAACCATGGAACTGTCCACCGAAGGGTTCGTAGGTGCATTCCATCGATTCATTTCCAGACGCGGAAGCGTGACGCAATGCTGGTCAGATCAAGGCAGTAATTTTATAGGGTTTCGTAACCAATTACTGGATTACGCAAGAAGTGCTGCCACCAGACTTTCTATTCGTTGGCATCTGGGACCTCCTCTCAGTCCACATTTCAATGGCCTGGCAGAAGCTGGCGTCAAAAGTTTTAAAACTCACTTTGTACGAGTTGTCGGCGACCAGAAGTTGTCTATCATGGAGATGTCCACCCTTACCTGTCGCATAGAAGCCGTACTTAATAGTCGCCCTTTATCTCCTGCCTCTTCAGACCCACACGATCTTTAACCTCTTACCCCTGGCCATTTTTTGACACTTGAACCCCTTAATTCAGAAATTCCGGAGTTAGATTTGTCCGAGGTTCCCCTAAATCGGCTCTCGAGATGGCTACATAATGATTTTTGGAAACGGTATTCTATAAAGTATTTGCATACGCTACAACAGCGACACAAGTGGGCTGATTCATCCCCAAATATCAAATTAAATGATCTGGTTATCATAACAAGTGATCACATTCAATCGCCTTTGAAATGGCTGGTCGGTCGGGTCATCGAACTGCATCCCGGCGGGGACGGTCAGGTGCGTGATGCGACGGTACAAACGGTTACCGGTGTGTATAAGCGGCCAGTTGTAAAACTGTGCCTCTTGCCAAATTAAAAGTAATTTTAATTTTCTACCTTTTACCGGGTATTACAATAGGTTTTTTTATTTTTAATTTTTTTTGAATTTTTTGTTTGTTTGTTTTGCCTTTTTTCGGGATTTCGTTATATCTAAATAAACTTACGATACTTATCTGTTTTCATTCATTTATATTTATCGGTCGATTCTTTTTCTTATATCTATATCTGTCCGGTTGAGATTCTAAAATTGTGTGTTTTGGAGGGCAGTTATGTTAGCTCCCGCTAAATTTCGCGGTTGTTTATATATATTTTTTAAAACACACAACTGTATGAAGGACAAAGCGCATTCCGCGTATTTGGACATGCGCACCAACAACCAGGGAGATCCTTGTCAATCGCCTAGAGAAAATGGCGTGTTAATTTCGTTCTCCAACTATATCAAATTTCTACACCTGAAAGTGCTCGATTTTTGTGTTCTGCAGCATAGAACTAGAAACTTCAGCCCTTCAGCTACGTGGTGACATCATTAGATCCAATCAGGGGCCCCTTGGAACGTGGAGAAAGTGGATGCAAAGAGGTGAGTGCATTTGTCTCTGATTACCGTTGTGTGGCACAAATATTTTACCTATGGACGTTTGATGATTTCGTAATTCATATCAATATATTTATGTTGGTTCGCGGTTTCATTAATTAAAATATTTACAGTCCATTGCATTTAACGTTTTTCTAACCGTGGACTAACATAAGTGGTCCTTTTCGAGCCGAATTATTTTTAAAGAATAAATCCATACGACGGTATTAATAATTATTTGCAAGCCGAGGCGGCCTTGAATTTTTTCGCATCGTATTTGAAACGTCGAGAGAGAAAGTCGGCGCAGTACCTGGTTTTGGTCCGCTGCTATGGTAACGGGTCTACTCCGCGTGGTATAAACAAAAGCGAGTATGAATCAAAACAAACAAAATAAGCGTTCAGTGTGATAGGTGTGTACCATATCATTTCGATATTTAAAACAATTTTCATCAATTGCGATAAATTAGTGCATATTTTCGACAATTCGTCATTTTTCTATTTCAGAAGCATTAATTTAGCCTTAATTGTATATTTACCGACAATTTCGTCATTTCAAAGGTAAAATCATGTCTGTCAAAAAAGCCGCGCAAAAACGCAAGGGTTTTTTATCTGCGATCACCGAGTGTTATGTGTTGTCACAGACCGCGGAAAAGGATGAAAGAGCGAGAAACGAGTTTCAAGTGAGGTATGCCGATTTGGATGAAACCTTCGATAAATGCATGCTGGCACATAATGACGTCATTATGTTGATAGACGACTCGGACGATGAGGAGTTTAAAACACAGGATGCGATCCTTTCAGAAGCTCGTAAATATTTTTATGCGTGTAAGGGGGTTTACTCTAAAATATTTCCGGTTGAGGCCCCATCCTTTTCGGGATCATATGTTCGACAAAACGAATCTAAAACTCCAAAACTCAAAGAGTTAGGTATTCCCATATTCCGAGGTGATAAAAAATTATGGCCAAGCTTTTTCGATCTTTTTAATAACATTATAGATCAAAATCAAAGTCTAAGTAACGTTCGAAAACTTCAATATTTATTTTCATATCTCGAGGATGAGCCTTTAAAATTGATATCAGGGATTAGCTTATCTGATCAAAATTATAAAAATGCTTACGACAAATTAAAATTTTAAAATCACTTAGCTTTGACGTTGACAGTTGGGACTTCATTATTTTTTTCATTTTATTAGAAAAATTGGATATTCCAACGCGTTCAAATTTCGAAATGAGTCATGCCAATACTAATACCGAAATTCCCACTTTTCATATTCACTTTTTCAATTTCTAGAAAAAAGATGTAAAGTTTTGGAATCACTTCCTCAATCAACAGCACCCAAAAAGGTGCCTATCTATCAAAAATCAAATTCTATGCAAAATCAGTCTGGGCAAAAGCCTACCTATCAAAATTCAAATTCTATGCGAAGTCAGTTTGGGCAAAAGCCTACCTATAAATCATCCAATTCGCCTTTTATAGGACTGGCTGGCACCTCAACTAATTCAAGTACGGGAATAAAATGTTTCCGGTGTAATTAAGGTCACGTGCTTTCGAAATGTCAAACATTTCTTGATCTCTCACCTATCGATCGCCTATCTTTCGTCAAACAGAAAAAATTATGTCTAGCGTGTTTTCATCCCTTGCATGATGTAGATACGTGCAAATCAAAATATTGCAGGACTTGCAATAGTAAAAGGCACCACACTTTAACTCATATCTTAGAAACTAATCAAGAGTCTGGAAGCCAAGATACTAGTCCTGTCATTCACACACCACCTGTCAATAATCTTCATGTGTCATTAAAAACCTCAGGACCTTCAGGTACCTTTCTTTTATGCACCGCCATAATAGATGTTATGGACGGTTGCGGAAATTTTCAACCTGTAAGGGCACTGCTTGATTCTGGATCACAGACAGGATTCATCAGTGAAAAGTGTATTCAGCGTCTTAATCTTCCTAGGCGAAGTTACACCACTGAAATATTCGGATTAAATCAGATGTCTTCTTTTACTTCCAAAGGGCTCGTTCAATGTCACATTAAGCCACAAGGACAAGTCACTCCTTTACTTAATTTCGAAGCGATTGTTGTTCCACAACTATGTTCCAATATGCCTACATTCTCTTTGAACGATAATCAGTGGAAACACTTGGAAGACCTTAAACTTGCCGACCCATCTTATTTCAAATCTAGACCTGTGGACCTGGTTATTGGTTGCGAGCTATTCGCACAGATATTTAAGGAGGGCAGGGTTCTTGGACAGGTAGGGCAGCCTTCAGCCCTTAAAACTATCTTTGGCTGGGTCGTCATGGGAAAGGTTGACGAAGTAGGTAGTCTTACGGAACGAACCAGTTGTTTTTTAACGAGTCATTCACCTCCTTTAGAGGTAATTCTCCCTAGGTTTTGGGAAATCGAACATTTGCCTAAAAAACAAATCTTATCAAAGGAAGAAAAACAGGCAGAATCAATTTTTACTGCTAGTGTAGTACGGCAACCGAGCGGTAGATTCATGGTAGATCTTCCGTTTAAAGATAAAATAAACCCTGACCTAGGAAATACTTATCCGCAAGCTTATCGTAGATTTTTACTTCTAGAAAATAGATTAATCAAAAATCCTGATCTGTACACTGCCTATTCAAGTTTCATGCAAGACTATATCGATTCTAATCATACGAGTTTAGTTTTATCTAGTCAACCAAAGGTCGACGTATCGTGTTTTTTAGCACATCATTGCGTACTAAAGCCGGAAAGCTTAAGTACAAAATTAAGGGTAGTCTGGGATTGTTCGGCAGTCACCCCAAAAAATATTAGTCTCAATGACACATTGTTATCTGGACCGAAACTTCAAAAGGATATTGCTTCTTTACTCCTTACGTTTCGTCTTAATCCTATTGCCTACATTGCTGACATCAAACAGATGTTCCGTCAAGTCCTTATCAATCCTTATCACCGTCCTTATCAAAGGATATTGTGGAGGTTTTCTCCACATGACCCACTTTCAGTGTGAAAACTTTCTACTGTCACTTCTGGCATGACATGCTCACCTTTTCTAGCCATGCGTACCTTAAATGAGCTGGCAGAGAGAGAAAAGGAACGTTTTCCTATGGCTAGTACTGTTCTAAAAACGTCAATCTATATCGACGATATCTTGGGAACTAGCCCTTCGCTTTCTGAAGCTCTCTCCCTTCAAACAGAACTCAATGATTTGTTGAAGTCGGGAGGATTTGAACTTAAAAAATGGGCAAGCAATTGTCCTGAGTTATTGGCAACATTGCCAGAGTCCGATCGTCAAATGCCTCTCTCTTTCGACAAGGAGGAACCCCACTTTATCAAAGTTTTAGGACTTCAATGGCATCCAAAAAACGACATTTTTTCTTATCAATGCCGAATGAAGGACAAACCCCCAACCAAACGTTCTATTTTATCTATCATAGGAACAATCTTCGATCCCTTAGGTTTTCTTTGTCCCTTGTTGCTACAAGCAAAATTTATTTTGCAACAGTTGTGGATATCGAAAATAGGCTGGGACGAAGAACCAGATTCTTCTATCATCGACTCTTGGAACAAACTTCGTTCTGAATTCCCGCTTCTTTCCAATTTTCAATTACCCCGACAAATCAAACTGTCAAAAACCAATACCTGTCAAATCATCGGCTTAGAAAAGAGGAAAACAATATATCTATTTCTCTCATATCTGCAAAATCTAGGGTCGCGCCTATAAAGTCACAAACTTTGGCTAGGCTAGAAC
The DNA here is from genome assembly GCA_963576565.1 of Aspidapion aeneum. Classification (NCBI taxonomy): domain Eukaryota; kingdom Metazoa; phylum Arthropoda; class Insecta; order Coleoptera; family Brentidae; genus Aspidapion; species Aspidapion aeneum. Next base: position 32,874,063 of record OY755039.1, read on the forward strand.
TCCTAGGCGCATTTCTTTTAAGCGAATTAATTGACTTCGTTTTATCTAGCAATGAAGGAAAAATAACTTTTACAAATATCGTTACTTTCTGCGATTCGCAAGTCGTATTGCACTGGCTTTCATCCCCTCCTAATCGCTGGCAAACCTTTGTTGGAAATCGAGTCAGTAGAATCCAAGAAATCATTCCCTCAAACTCGTGGCGCTACATTCCTTCTGCTTTGAATGCAGCCGATATTGCGTCACGAGGGGCCACCCCTTCACAGCTCATGTCACATGACATGTGGTGGAACGCACCGTCGTTTTTGTGGTCTCCCGAAAACGAATGGCCCGATTTTCATAAACAAAAAATTCCGATTGAATTCGGAGATATTAATCTGGAGGAAAAGCCAAAAGTCTGTTGCAATGCGATAATTGATGTCAACTTCTTAGATCAGCTTCTTATCAAATATTCCTCTATATCAAAAATTCAACGTATCATTTGTTATGTCCTTCGAATAGTTAACCTTTTTCAAAACCATTCCTATCAAAAACCCACTAAGCCGCCGGACCAAAAAGTTATTTTTGAGAATATTGTTTTTCCTACCACCGGTGAGATGCAAAGTGCGTTACACCTTCTTATCAAACGCGTGCAAGGTTCTTGTATTTCTGAGCTTTTTTCCGCGTTATCTAAGGATAAACCAATACCGAAACCTTTGCGAAAACTTTCACCTTTTCTTGATGAGAATAATATCATTAGAGTCGGTGGCAGATTACAAAAATCTGACCTTTTGTCTTATTCTGCAAAACACCCCGTCTTACTTTCGAGTGACCATCGTTTAACTACTCTTCTTATCGAGTCCACTCATCGACAATATCTTCATCCTGGGTTTAAAACATTACATAATCTGCTTTTACAGCAATTTTGGATATTATCTGCCAGACGGGCAATTCAAAGAACCATATCCAAGTGCTTGCAATGTTTTAGAATCAACCCTAAACCCTATAGACCGCCCATAATGAGTTCACTTTCCGCTCATCGAATCAAGCAACTTAAACCTTTTTCGAGTGTAGCTATCGACTTTTGTGGACCTTTCTTTGTGATTCCTCATCGTTACCGTGGTTGTAAAGCTTTCAAATCGTATGTCTGTGTGTTTGTCTGTACGGTCACACATTGCGTGCATTTGAAATTAACCATGGAACTGTCCACCGAAGGGTTCGTAGGTGCATTCCATCGATTCATTTCCAGACGCGGAAGCGTGACGCAATGCTGGTCAGATCAAGGCAGTAATTTTATAGGGTTTCGTAACCAATTACTGGATTACGCAAGAAGTGCTGCCACCAGACTTTCTATTCGTTGGCATCTGGGACCTCCTCTCAGTCCACATTTCAATGGCCTGGCAGAAGCTGGCGTCAAAAGTTTTAAAACTCACTTTGTACGAGTTGTCGGCGACCAGAAGTTGTCTATCATGGAGATGTCCACCCTTACCTGTCGCATAGAAGCCGTACTTAATAGTCGCCCTTTATCTCCTGCCTCTTCAGACCCACACGATCTTTAACCTCTTACCCCTGGCCATTTTTTGACACTTGAACCCCTTAATTCAGAAATTCCGGAGTTAGATTTGTCCGAGGTTCCCCTAAATCGGCTCTCGAGATGGCTACATAATGATTTTTGGAAACGGTATTCTATAAAGTATTTGCATACGCTACAACAGCGACACAAGTGGGCTGATTCATCCCCAAATATCAAATTAAATGATCTGGTTATCATAACAAGTGATCACATTCAATCGCCTTTGAAATGGCTGGTCGGTCGGGTCATCGAACTGCATCCCGGCGGGGACGGTCAGGTGCGTGTTGCGACGGTACAAACGGTTACCGGTGTGTATAAGCGGCCAGTTGTAAAACTGTGCCTCTTGCCAAATTAAAAGTAATTTTAATTTTCTACCTTTTACCGGGTATTACAATAGGTTTTTTTATTTTTAATTTTTTTTGAATTTTTTGTTTGTTTGTTTTGCCTTTTTTCGGGATTTCGTTATATCTAAATAAACTTACGATACTTATCTGTTTTCATTCATTTATATTTATCGGTCGATTCTTTTTCTTATATCTATATCTGTCCGGTTGAGATTCTAAAATTGTGTGTTTTGGAGGGCAGTTATGTTAGCTCCCGCTAAATTTCGCGGTTGTTTATATATATTTTTTAAAACACACAACTGTATGAAGGACAAAGCGCATTCCGCGTATTTGGACATGCGCACCAACAACCAGGGAGATCCTTGTCAATCGCCTAGAGAAAATGGCGTGTTAATTTCGTTCTCCAACTATATCAAATTTCTACACCTGAAAGTGCTCGATTTTTGTGTTCTGCAGCATAGAACTAGAAACTTCAGCCCTTCAGCTACGTGGTGACATCATTAGATCCAATCAGGGGCCCCTTGGAACGTGGAGAAAGTGGATGCAAAGAGGTGAGTGCATTTGTCTCTGATTACCGTTGTGTGGCACAAATATTTTACCTATGGACGTTTGATTATTTCGTAATTCATATCAATATATTTATGTTGGTTCGCGGTTTCATTAATTAAAATATTTACAGTCCATTGCATTTAACGTTTTTCTAACCGTGGACTAACATAAGTGGTCCTTTTCGAGCCGAATTATTTTTAAAGAATAAATCCATACGACGGTATTAATAATTATTTGCAAGCCGAGGCGGCCTTGAATTTTTTCGCATCGTATTTGAAACGTCGAGAGAGAAAGTCGGCGCAGTACCTGGTTTTGGTCCGCTGCTATGGTAACGGGTCTACTCCGCGTGGTATAAACAAAAGCGAGTATGAATCAAAACAAACAAAATAAGCGTTCAGTGTGATAGGTGTGTACCATATCATTTCGATATTTAAAACAATTTTCATCAATTGCGATAAATTAGTGCATATTTTCGACAATTCGTCATTTTTCTATTTCAGAAGCATTAATTTAGCCTTAATTGTATATTTACCGACAATTTCGTCATTTCAAAGGTAAAATCATGTCTGTCAAAAAAGCCGCGCAAAAACGCAAGGGTTTTTTATCTGCGATCACCGAGTGTTATGTGTTGTCACAGACCGCGGAAAAGGATGAAAGAGCGAGAAACGAGTTTCAAGTGAGGTATGCCGATTTGGATGAAACCTTCGATAAATGCATGCTGGCACATAATGACGTCATTATGTTGATAGACGACTCGGACGATGAGGAGTTTAAAACACAGGATGCGATCCTTTCAGAAGCTCGTAAATATTTTTATGCGTGTAAGGGGGTTTACTCTAAAATATTTCCGGTTGAGGCCCCATCCTTTTCGGGATCATATGTTCGACAAAACGAATCTAAAACTCCAAAACTCAAAGAGTTAGGTATTCCCATATTCCGAGGTGATAAAAAATTATGGCCAAGCTTTTTCGATCTTTTTAATAACATTATAGATCAAAATCAAAGTCTAAGTAACGTTCGAAAACTTCAATATTTATTTTCATATCTCGAGGATGAGCCTTTAAAATTGATATCAGGGATTAGCTTATCTGATCAAAATTATAAAAATGCTTACGACAAATTAAAATTTTAAAATCACTTAGCTTTGACGTTGACAGTTGGGACTTCATTATTTTTTTCATTTTATTAGAAAAATTGGATATTCCAACGCGTTCAAATTTCGAAATGAGTCATGCCAATACTAATACCGAAATTCCCACTTTTCATATTCACTTTTTCAATTTCTAGAAAAAAGATGTAAAGTTTTGGAATCACTTCCTCAATCAACAGCACCCAAAAAGGTGCCTATCTATCAAAAATCAAATTCTATGCAAAATCAGTCTGGGCAAAAGCCTACCTATCAAAATTCAAATTCTATGCGAAGTCAGTTTGGGCAAAAGCCTACCTATAAATCATCCAATTCGCCTTTTATAGGACTGGCTGGCACCTCAACTAATTCAAGTACGGGAATAAAATGTTTCCGGTGTAATTAAGGTCACGTGCTTTCGAAATGTCAAACATTTCTTGATCTCTCACCTATCGATCGCCTATCTTTCGTCAAACAGAAAAAATTATGTCTAGCGTGTTTTCATCCCTTGCATGATGTAGATACGTGCAAATCAAAATATTGCAGGACTTGCAATAGTAAAAGGCACCACACTTTAACTCATATCTTAGAAACTAATCAAGAGTCTGGAAGCCAAGATACTAGTCCTGTCATTCACACACCACCTGTCAATAATCTTCATGTGTCATTAAAAACCTCAGGACCTTCAGGTACCTTTCTTTTATGCACCGCCATAATAGATGTTATGGACGGTTGCGGAAATTTTCAACCTGTAAGGGCACTGCTTGATTCTGGATCACAGACAGGATTCATCAGTGAAAAGTGTATTCAGCGTCTTAATCTTCCTAGGCGAAGTTACACCACTGAAATATTCGGATTAAATCAGATGTCTTCTTTTACTTCCAAAGGGCTCGTTCAATGTCACATTAAGCCACAAGGACAAGTCACTCCTTTACTTAATTTCGAAGCGATTGTTGTTCCACAACTATGTTCCAATATGCCTACATTCTCTTTGAACGATAATCAGTGGAAACACTTGGAAGACCCTAAACTTGCCGACCCATCTTATTTCAAATCTAGACCTGTGGACCTGGTTATTGGTTGCGAGCTATTCGCACAGATATTTAAGGAGGGCAGGGTTCTTGGACAGGTAGGGCAGCCTTCAGCCCTTGAAACTATCTTTGGCTGGGTCGTCATGGGAAAGGTTGACGAAGTAGGTAGTCTTACGGAACGAACCAGTTGTTTTTTAACGAGTCATTCACCTCCTTTAGAGGTAATTCTCCCTAGGTTTTGGGAAATCGAACATTTGCCTAAAAAACAAATCTTATCAAAGGAAGAAAAACAGGCAGAATCAATTTTTACTGCTAGTGTAGTACGGCAACCGAGCGGTAGATTCATGGTAGATCTTCCGTTTAAAGATAAAATAAACCCTGACCTAGGAAATACTTATCCGCAAGCTTATCGTAGATTTTTACTTCTAGAAAATAGATTAATCAAAAATCCTGATCTGTACACTGCCTATTCAAGTTTCATGCAAGACTATATCGATTCTAATCATACGAGTTTAGTTTTATCTAGTCAACCAAAGGTCGACGTATCGTGTTTTTTAGCACATCATTGCGTACTAAAGCCGGAAAGCTTAAGTACAAAATTAAGGGTAGTCTGGGATTGTTCGGCAGTCACCCCAAAAAATATTAGTCTCAATGACACATTGTTATCTGGACCGAAACTTCAAAAGGATATTGCTTCTTTACTCCTTACGTTTCGTCTTAATCCTATTGCCTACATTGCTGACATCAAACAGATGTTCCGTCAAGTCCTTATCAATCCTTATCACCGTCCTTATCAAAGGATATTGTGGAGGTTTTCTCCACATGACCCACTTTCAGTGTGAAAACTTTCTACTGTCACTTCTGGCATGACATGCTCACCTTTTCTAGCCATGCGTACCTTAAATGAGCTGGCAGAGAGAGAAAAGGAACGTTTTCCTATGGCTAGTACTGTTCTAAAAACGTCAATCTATATCGACGATATCTTGGGAACTAGCCCTTCGCTTTCTGAAGCTCTCTCCCTTCAAACAGAACTCAATGATTTGTTGAAGTCGGGAGGATTTGAACTTAAAAAATGGGCAAGCAATTGTCCTGAGTTATTGGCAACATTGCCAGAGTCCGATCGTCAAATGCCTCTCTCTTTCGACAAGGAGGAACCCCACTTTATCAAAGTTTTAGGACTTCAATGGCATCCAAAAAACGACATTTTTTCTTATCAATGCCGAATGAAGGACAAACCCCCAACCAAACGTTCTATTTTATCTATCATAGGAACAATCTTCGATCCCTTAGGTTTTCTTTATCCCTTGTTGCTACAAGCAAAATTTATTTTGCAACAGTTGTGGATATCGAAAATAGGCTGGGACGAAGAACCAGATTCTTCTATCATCGACTCTTGGAACAAACTTCGTTCTGAATTCCCGCTTCTTTCCAATTTTCAATTACCCCGACAAATCAAACTGTCAAAAACCAATACCTGTCAAATCATCGGCTTAGAAAAGAGGAAAACAATATATCTATTTCTCTCATATCTGCAAAATCTAGGGTCGCGCCTATAAAGTCACAAACTTTGGCTAGGCTAGAACTCCTAGGCGCATTTCTTTTAAGCGAATTAATTGACTTCGTTTTATCTAGCAATGAAGGAAAAATAACTTTTACAAATATCGTTACTTTCTGCGATTCGCAAGTCGTATTGCACTGGCTTTCATCCCCTCCTAATCGCTGGCAAACCTTTGTTGGAAATCGAGTCAGTAGAATCCAAGAAATCATTCCCTCAAACTCGTGGCGCTACATTCCTTCTGCTTTGAATGCAGCCGATATTGCGTCACGAGGGGCCACCCCTTCACAGCTCATGTCACATGACATGTGGTGGAACGCACCGTCGTTTTTGTGGTCTCCCGAAAACGAATGGCCCGATTTTCATAAACAAAAAATTCCGATTGAATTCGGAGATATTAATCTGGAGGAAAAGCCAAAAGTCTGTTGCAATGCGATAATTGATGTCAACTTCTTAGATCAGCTTCTTATCAAATATTCCTCTATATCAAAAATTCAACGTATCATTTGTTATGTCCTTCGAATAGTTAACCTTTTTCAAAACCATTCCTATCAAAAACCCACTAAGCCGCCGGACCAAAAAGTTATTTTTGAGAATATTGTTTTTCCTACCACCGGTGAGATGCAAAGTGCGTTACACCTTCTTATCAAACGCGTGCAAGGTTCTTGTATTTCTGAGCTTTTTTCCGCGTTATCTAAGGATAAACCAATACCGAAACCTTTGCGAAAACTTTCACCTTTTCTTGATGAGAATAATATCATTAGAGTCGGTGGCAGATTACAAAAATCTGACCTTTTGTCTTATTCTGCAAAACACCCCGTCTTACTTTCGAGTGACCATCGTTTAACTACTCTTCTTATCGAGTCCACTCATCGACAATATCTTCATCCTGGGTTTAAAACATTACATAATCTGCTTTTACAGCAATTTTGGATATTATCTGCCAGACGGGCAATTCAAAGAACCATATCCAAGTGCTTGCAATGTTTTAGAATCAACCCTAAACCCTATAGACCGCCCATAATGAGTTCACTTTCCGCTCATCGAATCAAGCAACTTAAACCTTTTTCGAGTGTAGCTATCGACTTTTGTGGACCTTTCTTTGTGATTCCTCATCGTTACCGTGGTTGTAAAGCTTTCAAATCGTATGTCTGTGTGTTTGTCTGTACGGTCACACATTGCGTGCATTTGAAATTAACCATGGAACTGTCCACCGAAGGGTTCGTAGGTGCATTCCATCGATTCATTTCCAGACGCGGAAGCGTGACGCAATGCTGGTCAGATCAAGGCAGTAATTTTATAGGGTTTCGTAACCAATTACTGGATTACGCAAGAAGTGCTGCCACCAGACTTTCTATTCGTTGGCATCTGGGACCTCCTCTCAGTCCACATTTCAATGGCCTGGCAGAAGCTGGCGTCAAAAGTTTTAAAACTCACTTTGTACGAGTTGTCGGCGACCAGAAGTTGTCTATCATGGAGATGTCCACCCTTACCTGTCGCATAGAAGCCGTACTTAATAGTCGCCCTTTATCTCCTGCCTCTTCAGACCCACACGATCTTTAACCTCTTACCCCTGGCCATTTTTTGACACTTGAACCCCTTAATTCAGAAATTCCGGAGTCAGATTTGTCCGAGGTTCCCCTAAATCGGCTCTCGAGATGGCTACATAATGATTTTTGGAAACGGTATTCTATAAAGTATTTGCATACGCTACAACAGCGACACAAGTGGGCTGATTCATCCCCAAATATCAAATTAAATGATCTGGTTATCATAACAAGTGATCACATTCAATCGCCTTTGAAATGGCTGGTCGGTCGGGTCATCGAACTGCATCCCGGCGGGGACGGTCAGGTGCGTGTTGCGACGGTACAAACGGTTACCGGTGTGTATAAGCGGCCAGTTGTAAAACTGTGCCTCTTGCCAAATTAAAAGTAATTTTAATTTTCTACCTTTTACCGGGTATTACAATAGGTTTTTTTATTTTTAATTTTTTTTGAATTTTTTGTTTGTTTGTTTTGCCTTTTTTCGGGATTTCGTTATATCTAAATAAACTTACGATACTTATCTGTTTTCATTCATTTATATTTATCGGTCGATTCTTTTTCTTATATCTATATCTGTCCGGTTGAGATTCTAAAATTGTGTGTTTTGGAGGGCAGTTATGTTAGCTCCCGCTAAATTTCGCGGTTGTTTATATATATTTTTTAAAACACACAACTGTATGAAGGACAAAGCGCATTCCGCGTATTTGGACATGCGCACCAACAACCAGGGAGATCCTTGTCAATCGCCTAGAGAAAATGGCGTGTTAATTTCGTTCTCCAACTATATCAAATTTCTACACCTGAAAGTGCTCGATTTTTGTGTTCTGAAGCATAGAACTAGAAACTTCAGCCCTTCAGCTACGTGGTGACATCATTAGATCCAATCAGGGGCCCCTTGGAACGTGGAGAAAGTGGATGCAAAGAGGTGAGTGCATTTGTCTCTGATTACCGTTGTGTGGCACAAATATTTTACCTATGGACGTTTGATTATTTCGTAATTCATATCAATATAGTTATGTTGGTTCGCGCTTTCATTAATTAAAATATTTACAGTCCATTGCATTTAACGTTTTTCTAACCGTGGACTAACACGCGTACACACACAGACATCATGACGATATTGCTAGGATAGGTCAAAATACACCCAAATAACACACGGCGTCATTTAATCCTAAAATGCAGGATAAAGAGTGCAATTTTCATTAGAAAAGTGCAAAAAAAAATGTTTTTTGTCTTAAACAAATAATTAAGAAAAGGAGTTCCAGAAATATAGAGACTCATGTTACCTTTGTGGACCTACAAAAAGCATATGCTACCGTTCCAGTAGAAAAATTATGGACAGTGTTAGAACAAACTAATATCAATCATTGTAATGGATAGGGTGAATAGATTTTATTCTTTAATTCATAGCGGACTGTAACTTTCTTTAGGTGTAATTTTCTTATTTAATATTTCTTGATCGCGCAACCATACAAAAGCAAGAGAAAAAATGGCACCTACCTTTTGATGGTTATTTCTCGGCTTGCGGGCCCGCTCTCCAAGTAGTCTCACGTTCAGTCTTTGGATTGAGGATGGTAGCACTTAATAACTAAGGTTTTTATGTTTTATAGTTAATTTTCGAAAGAAAATTAGTCTTCGAAAGAAGAGAATGATTTTTCACGAGTTCACGTGTTTTTCGCTTGACAGAATGTGTCTCTTCATGCGCCGTTTGCGCATGTCCTTAGCACCCGCGTTGTTTCGACGGCGCAAGGTGCCACCATTTGAATTTGTATGGCTGATTAATTTTGAGGCGAAATAGATAAATTATAAATAAAATAAAGCTAAAGAAAATTGCAGTAACATTTCCCGCCACCGAAAACGAATGTTTTCAATTATAGTAATTTAGAAGAAAAAAAACGCGTTTATGCATTTTTTAAGTAAAAAATAGAAAAACAAAAAGATAATTCCAAACATTGTTTGAACAGAAAAAAAATAATAATTTTTTTCCTATTTTGAAAAGAAATTTATATTTACAATTAAACTAAAGAAATTATAATTTAATATTTTAATTTTAATCTGAAGCCATAGGCAAAGGGCACAGTTTAACTATAGGTCGCTTAAATAACCCGGTTTTAGTTTTCACCGTAACAACCCTTACATGCCCATCTCGGCCGGGGTGTAACTCGACTATGCGTCCAAGTAACCAATGAATTGGTGGCTCATTTTCATTTTTAATGAGTACCAATGTATTCAATTCAATGTTGGGGTTTGGCTCGTGCCATTTGGACCTTTGTTGCAGGGTGTTCAAATATTCTGATTTCCATCTCTTCCAGAAATCTGTGTTCAACCTTTGTATAAGTTGCCAACGAGATAAGGAATTTAGTTTTAAATGAGAAAGATCTGGATCAGGAACTGAATTTAGTGCAGATAACGTAAGAAAATGCCCTGCAGTCAAAGGAGCTAAGTCGTTCGGGTCAGAGCTTTGCGCCCATAAGGGTCTGCTGTTTAGCAATGCTTCAACATCGGTTAAAAGAGTATAGTACTCCTCAAAGTTAAATATTTGATCACCGATAACACGAAGTAAATGGCTTTTAACGGATTTTACTCCAGCTTCCGCAAGCCCATTGAAATGTGGGGCAGCAGGTACATTGAAAAACCAAGAAATTTTTAAATGATCTGCGGCGTGCTTTGAAAGCTCGGTAAGCTCCTTGTAAGCTCCCTTGTATGTAGTTGCGCAGTCAGAATAAATATTGGTGCAAACTCCTCTTCGATTGACAAATCTCCGAAAAGCAGCAATGAAAGCCTCTGAAGTTAGGTTAGAAACTAGTTCGAGATGAATAGCTTTAGAAGCTGTGCACACAATCACTAAAATGTAAGCCTTATGAATGACTAATTTACGCCCTTGAGCTAATTTTATAGGTCCAGCGTAGTCAATGCAAACATTTGAAAAACATTTCAGCTGTGATATTCTGAAGCTTGGAAGGTCACCCATGTAGGGGGTAAGAGCTTTGGGTTGAGTGCGATAGCACTTAACGCAAGATGATAAAACCTTTTGAATAACTCTACGTGCTGAAAGTACCCAAAACTGTTGTCTAAGTAAATACATAGTTGTATTAAATCCTGGGTGCAAGTAGGTTAAATGAATATTTTGAATGAGCAGCTTGGTAAGGGTGCTATCACTTGGTAATAGTAGGGGGTGTTTTACATCATATGATAATGTGATTGAATTTCTAATCCGCCCGCCAACTCGAATACGATTTTGGGGGTCGAGAAAAGGCGCTAATTTGCGATATGGTTTTGGTAAAAGTTCATTATTTTGAATTTTTAAGAAGATATCAGAAAAATGTTGATTTTGCACGTACTTGACAAGTACAAGTAATGATTCTTGTAATTCAAAAAGCGTAATAAAACCAGTGCGTTTAGTGTCCTGATGCTTAATGTTGAAAAAGTATCTGTGCCAAATAGCAATAATACGTTGAATTTGTAAAATAGATGAATAATTATGTAAAAGATCGTTTAAAATATCATTATTCAGAATTGTGGCCAAAACCTGTATTTTCTCTTCCTCTAAAACAGAACTAGTAATATTCGATTCTGACAGAGAAGCTAAATTCCATTCAGAGCGAGGAGAACATATCCAGGGGGGACCGGTAAACCATAAACAATGATTAAGTAAATTATCTGGAGTTAGGCCGCGACTGGCGCAGTCGGCTGGGTTCTCCAGATTTCGGATATGATACCAGGGAATATCTGGAATGGTTTCCTGGATGTGACTGACTCTATTAGCCACAAAAGTTTTCCACCTATGCGGAGAGTTAGAAATCCAAGCCAGGACTACCTCTGAGTCAGAAAATGCTAAAATCTCATCGATTGTTATCATTGGCGAATAAATGTCAAGGACAAATCGAAGCAGATCAGCAAGGAGCGTAGCTCCCAATAGCTCCAGTCGAGGAATCGAAACTGTTTTGAGTGGGGCTACCTTGCTTTTTGCAATAACAAGGGAAGATTTGATTTCGTTTAATAATTCGATACGTAGATATATAGCGCATGCGTAGCCGCGCTCTGAAGCGTCGCAAAATGCTAAAATTTGGCAACGTTGTATGTTAGATGAAAAAATGTATCTAGGGAGAGAAATCTCCGATAAACTAGAAAACTGTGAGTTAAATTGTAACCAAGTTTCGCAGATGTGGGGTGGGGGTTGATCATCCCAATTGATTTTTTGCTTCCAGAGTTCTTGCATTATTGATTTTGCGAGAAGAGTTACTGGCGATATGTATCCGCAAGGATCGTATATTTTAGCAATTACAGAGAGGATTTTACGTTTTGTTACCGGACTATTATCTTGATTGCATTTATATGAAAATGTGTCTGACGAAGGGTTCCACTGCAGCCCTAAGACCTTAATACTAGAAGGTTGTTCCTTATCGAAAGATATTGGAACTTGGCAATCTGAAGGAGACAATGATGATAGCAATCTTGGGTCATTGCTTGCCCACTTACGTAGTTCAAACCCACCGGATTTTAGCAAGCCCATCAGCTCTTTTTGTAGCGCTTGCGCAGAAGACAAATCAGAACTGCCCGTACAGACATCGTCCATGAAAACGTCTTGAAGAACTACTTTTGCAGCATTTGGATACTTATTTTTCTCTTGAAAGGCTAACTCTCGTAAGGTTCTGATTGCTAAGAAAGGGCTTGAAGTGAGTCCGAAAACAACAGTATTTAAACGATATTCTTTTAGGGGTTCATTGGGGTGGAAACGCCACAATAAACGCTGATAGTCTCTATGTTCGGGTACTAAATTGATTTGCAAAAACATTTTTTGAACATCACTAAGAATTGCTGTAGAATGAAAACGAAACCTTAATAAAATAGTTGTAATATCTGCATGAAGTTTAGGGCCTGGTAAAAGGGTCTCATTTAAGCTATAATTCTTACTTCCAATTGAAGATCCATTAAATACAATTCTCAAACGCGTGCTTGTACTATCGGGTTTTAGTACCCCGTGATGTGGTAAATATGAAACATTCATTGATTTCGGTTCATTATTTGAAATAAGGCTCATGTGTCCGTTTTTTAAATATTCTAGCATAAAATCTGAATACATGGAATACATTTCAGGATTTTTAAGAAGTCTAGATTCTAATGAAATGAAACAACGGTAAGCTCTAGAAAACGTGTCACCTAAGTCGGGTTCAGAGTGCCTAAAAGGTAAAGCTACCATGAATCGTCCCGTGCTATCACGTGATACCGTATTTTGATAAATTTCCTCAGCTTTTTTCTCATCTGGGGATAAATAGCTTTTTTGAGGAATCGATTCAAGCTTCCAGAACTTCCTAAGAGTCAAGTCTAGAGAGTTATCGAAAGCGGTAAAGTAGTTTTCGATTTTTAAGGGATTGGATTGATAAGGTATGTTTTGTTCGACCCTGCCTAACAACACCCATCCCAGCTCCGTCTCTAGGGCGACTGGTTGACCTTGACACCCAGAAATACGACCTGATTTAATAATTTGGGAATAAATCTCGGCGCCTAGAAGTAGATCAACAGGGGCTGGTTTGTAGAAGAAGGGGTCGCCTAGTTTAATGTTTGAAAGATAATTCCAATTTCTTGGATTAATTTGGACACTAGGTAAAGAAGAGCATAATCTTTGAACGACTAAACCGTTAAAGGAAAATGTGGGATCAGTTTTTCCAACTGGACGAATAGTGCATTGCGTCATACCTTTTGTTGAAGAAGAAGATTGATTTATTCCTAGAATAGGAACAGATAATTTTTTCCTAGATAAACCTAACCTATTTAAGCAGTTTTCGCTGATAAAAGAGGCTTCGCTGGCGTTGTCTAGGACGGCTCTCACTACTTGATAGTTCCCGCGTGCATCGAGGATTTCTACAATAGTGGTAGACAATAGTACTGTGCTTTGACAGTTTGGGGTGAATGAGGTATAACAGTTGGTTTGGTTAGGTTGTTGTCGAGATGTATTTTGCGTTAATTGTTGATTTTGTTGCGAAGTAGAAGGATATTGACTTTGATTGATTTGTTGTTGAGATTGATCTTGAATTGGTTGCATTTGTGACTTAAAATTAGATTGATTAGAATGCTGCATGCTAGTTAAGGTTGGGTTAATATTCTGCTGAATATTTTTATCATAGAAAGGTATTTGATTTGAATCGATATTATTAGGATATAAACTATAATTTGATTGTTGATTTTGCGTTGGTGACTGAATACTTGAAATAAATGAAGAAGTTTGCATGTTAGGTTGGGCTGGGTTAAATCGAGTTGTGACGTCACATAATAAACTATGGTGACGTAACCCGCAGGATTTGCAATTAAAAGGCGATAAGCAATCTTTTAAAAGAAAATGATTTGATCTTAAACAGTTGCCACATATATTATTTTGTCTCACGAAAGCGAGACGATCAGCTGGAGTTTTTTGTAAAAAAACTTGGCATTGAGAAAAAGGATGTACCGAAAGGTTACATAACTTGCATTGTTTTGATATTTTTGTTTGAAAGTTGCTTTGATTATGATTATTAAAGTTTGGTAAAATTTGTTGTTTTTGTGGTATGCCTGTCATAAAGGAGTTTTTGAAATTATTGTTATTATATGAATTTGGTTTTGAACTATTGTAGTTACCAGATCCAAAACTTTTAGATTTTTTTTCCATATTTGATACTGAAGGCTGAAAATACTGAACCGATTCTAGTGCTTGGCACTGTTTTTCTAAAAACTCATATAGATCGGTGTAACTAGGAATTTCCTTTTCAGTATGGCAAACCTCAAAGGCTGATCTAGTGGGAGTATCTATTTTTCCCAGCAATAAATTAAACAACGGAAACTGCCAATCTTTTGTATTAAATTCTAAGGCATTCAGGGCCTCTAGATTTTCAGTAAACGTGTCCAAAATATTTCTAAGATCTTTAGAGCTCTGATTTGATTTCATGGAGGAAACATGCACAATGGAATTCCAATATGACGTAGCTAAAAGGCGCTTATTGTTGTACCTTTTTTGTAGATTTGAAAAGGCAATTAAATAGTTACTATCAGTAACTGGTAACGACTTAACCAAATTTAATGGTTCACCCTGCAATAAAGTAATTAAATACCGAAATTTCGAGGCATTCGATAGTGCAGGATTTTTGTCTATTATGCTTGAAAAAAGATCTAGAAAAGTCGGCCATTTTAGCATTGAGCCCGTAAAAACCGGAATTGAAGGTTTAAAACTTTCAAAACTATGACTGGTGGGAGTAGGCGCAGAGGACTGCGGCCTAGAAGTGCCTGGAATTGGAAATAACTTACAAAATATTGCTTTTGCTTGAAAATAAAAAGTGTCACAATTTTTTCGAATTGTATCTTCCGTATCGAAATCTTTATCGTCGGTCAGCAACCCAATCAATTCGTTATGGAGATGTTTAAACTCAAAATATTGATCCTCCAAAGTTTCAAAAGCAATTTGAAAGATAGGGCGCTCGGCTTCATCATCCTTGGCTTTTACCGCCAAAGTATAGATTTC
Source organism: Aspidapion aeneum (assembly GCA_963576565.1). Classification (NCBI taxonomy): domain Eukaryota; kingdom Metazoa; phylum Arthropoda; class Insecta; order Coleoptera; family Brentidae; genus Aspidapion; species Aspidapion aeneum. The sequence continues at coordinate 32,889,253 of OY755039.1, forward strand.
AGTGATCCTAGTCAAAGCGATTTTTCTTTTTCTAGTAAATGTTTTTAATTCTGCATCCCCCATTTTGATTGTTAAGTATTTTTTTTTTACTTGGTTTTAAATTATTGAAAAAAAAACGTATCTATTTTAAAACAGTTTTTGAGTTTTTGATTTTTTGTAATTGGTTACTTGGATTTTGATTTATTTAAACACTTTTATTTTTTTTTGCACTTTAGCGCACTAAATATGTTTAAAATCGCGGAAACGCGAAACCGAAAGGCGATATTTGATAGAAGATTTGTATTTTATTTTTGCATTAAATCAAATTTTGAAAACACAAAATTCCCGAATAAATAAATGCATTAAATTTATCGATTGTAGGTAGTAAACAAGACTGACCGTGAAGTTTTTATTTTAAATTTAGAAGGCCACACACACACGCACACATACGTAGGTATCAAGGAAACTTGATTACCTACAACTAAACTGTGCTCCGTTTGATAAGAATGAAGCCCAATATGGCGTTCAAGAAAAATTAGAATATTTTTAAAAACGCTTTTTCATAGCCTAGATGCGGCTCGGAGGTCCAAAATATGTAATGGATAGGGTGAATAGATTTTATTCTTTAATTCATAGCGGACTGTAACTTTCTTTAGGTGTAATTTTCTTATTTAATATTTCTTGATCGCGCAACCATACAAAAGCAAGAGAAAAAATGGCACCTACCTTTTGATGGTTATTTCTCGGCTTGCGGGCCCGCTCTCCAAGTAGTCTCACGTTCAGTCTTTGGATTGAGGATGGTAGCACTTAATAACTAAGGTTTTTATGTTTTATAGTTAATTTTCGAAAGAAAATTAGTCTTCGAAAGAAGAGAATGATTTTTCACGAGTTCACGTGTTTTTCGCTTGACAGAATGTGTCTCTTCATGCGCCGTTTGCGCATGTCCTTAGCACCCGCGTTGTTTCGACGGCGCAAGGTGCCACCATTTGAATTTGTATGGCTGATTAATTTTGAGGCGAAATAGATAAATTATAAATAAAATAAAGCTAAAGAAAATTGCAGTAACAATCATACATATATAAAAGCGATAAAAGAACTTTACAAAGGGTCAAAATCTAAAATTAAAATTGGAAATCGATTTTCAAAAGAATTCCAGGTAACGAAAGGCTTAACACAGGGATGTTGTATCTCTCCAACTCTTTTTAAAATATATATCGCAGTAGTTCTAAAAACTGGAAACGTAAAGTACACGGCATGGGAATACAACTTAACGACCGATTTACCATATACACACTACAGTTTTTGCTAACGACCAAGTAATTGTAGCTAATGATAAAGTAGACATGGAGTATATGATGAGAAAGTTAACGAAAGAATATCCAAAATGGGGGTTAACAGTGAAAGTGGACAAGACACAATAATTATGTATTGGAAACGAATCAAGTGAGTTAGAACTAGACAATGGACAGACAATATCTCCATGCAATGAGTATGCATACTTGGGTGTCACATTTGATAAGACAGGAGCAGACTGTAAAGAACTGGAAAAAAGAATAGTAAAAGCAAAAAAGGTAATTGGTTGTCTTAACAGTATTTTATGGAGCAAAGAGATAAAAAAGAATGTAAAATTTAACATATATGAAACAATGGTGAAAAGCACGCTGCTGTATGAAATAGAGACTTGTCGCGTAACAGAAAAATACAAAGCAAAAATGGAAAGTGTCGAAATGGATGCAATAAGAAGATCAATGAGAATATCTAGAACAGATCATATAAGAAATTAGATCATAAAAGAAAGAATGGGAATCGAGGGAAGCATAACGGATGACATCACTAAAAGACAACTGATATGGTACGGCCATGTACAACGGATGAACGACGAAAGATTACCAAAGCAGGTCCTAGAATGGCAACCAATAGGGCGCAGGAAAAGAGGGCGTTCTAAACTTGAACGGCAACATTCAATCCAAAGATCAATTAGTCAAAAAAACCTGACGGAAGATGATTGTCAGGATCGAAGGAGGTGGAGAATAGGCGTCGGACAACGTAGAAAAACATTCAAAACCGACATAGTAGTTGTAAAAAAGTTGGTTCAGCTAAATTAGATTATTTAATTAAGCAACCCAACCAGACACTTCAAAACGCGTGATTTATTTAAATTAAATTGGATCAGCTTTTGTATATCGGCTTAAAGGCGAGCAAAACAGATAGACTAATCAGCACATAAAAAGATAATTGGGAATATTGGGAAAAGATTATCCATAAATTTTCGGAATAGGTCGCTAAATGGTCAATCGATGGCACTCTAAACTTATACAGGGTGTACTAATAAAGAATCCATATCATCTATTTAGCTTTCTTCGATCCATCTTTGGACATAGGCCTCCCCAATATCTTCCACTGTCCTCTGTCTGACGTCGTGTTCTTCCATTTTGTTCCTAGGATCACTGCATTCTGGAAGCCTGGCCTTCCAGGATGCAGTGATCCTATTTTGTTCCCTGTGTAAAGCACCCTCTGATGGCAATACTAAAAAAGTGTACAGAGTGTCTCATTATATTTTTTCCCACCCTTTTAGACCTTTAATAATTGATATGGGAATATAAACGAAATTGTGTTCGAATACGCGAAATTTTTACTTTTAAATTGCATCTTAACTTTATTCCTGATGCTTATCATATTTGACAGGCGCTCAAATTTATAGTTTTTGTAAATTAGATGCTCCTTATTTTATTTAATTAATAGATTAGGCTTGGAATATGCTTTCCGAAAATACCCTGTATGTCGCAGTTTTATTAAATAGCTTCTGAAATATTAGCGATAATTTTTTAAATGATAAAAAAAATAACATTACCACTTTTGTGTTAATTTCGGTGTCCTTATTTCGAACTATGTTAGTCCTCATGTATAAACAGTGACAATGACAAATATTTTTTTTTAAATGACGCTCAAAATGACAACCGGTAACGACAACAAAGTTTATATGTCGTGTCACATCATGCTCACTATTAATACATGGGGACTAACATAATTAGGAAAAAAGATACTAAAATTAACACAAGAGCGGTACTGTTATCTTTTTATCAGTTTAAAAAATAATTGCTAATATCTCAGAAACTATGGATCTAAACTACGGCATATCGGGTATTTTTGGAAACTATGTTCCAAGCCTAATCTATTAATTGAATCATATAAGGAGCATCCAATTTACAAAAACTATAAATTTGAGCGCCTGTCAAATATGGTAAGCATCAGGAATAAAGTCAAGATGCAATTTAAAAGTAAAAATTTCGCGAATTCGAACACAATTTCATTTATATTCCTATATCAATTATTAATGGTCTAAAAGGGTGGGAAAAAATATAATGAGACACCCTGTACATATTCGGGTTTCGCATCCCAAAAATCCTCCGGGTACCAATTTTAAAAATAATCCGGTTAAAATTATTCATATTTAAAAAATTCGATTTCAATTTTTTAACACCCTGTTTCTCGGAAACGGAGCAATTCTGGACCCTAGAATAGTAGTAGAATATGCAGTTAAAATATTGACGCCTAATTTTGAGACACATTGTAGATTGGCTATTAAAGATGATTTTACTATGTGTGTGTGCTCAATGCTATGGAAAGGTTTTTCAAAGTCTATGATCCCAATATAGAATGGAATGTTGTATTCGTTGGCTCGTTCTATTAGGATTTTCATGGTTAACATGTAGTCAACTTGTGAAAGGCTTTCGCGGCCATCGTCCAATGGTGGGTGTGCTTTCGGGCTGTTCGGCCGTCGTCGTTGGAAATTCGTTCTCGACGTTTCGCCATCTCGAGTGGATGGCATCTTCAGGAGATGTTGACTGTTTGTCGGCTTCTCGAAGACTGGTGGTTAGTCTGTCGCGGGCGCAGGTTATATACGCTATGATGGGCGGGGCGTATATCAGAGCTGGTCGGTGATTGGTCACTTTCCCCAGATTCAGTTTTGTTGCTATAAGCGAGCCGTTTAGTGTTTTTAAGAACCGGTACCCATGTTCTGTTAATTTTAAGAGTTTCTTCAGATCTGTTGAAGTTCTGCTGGTGTTCATGAATTTCGATTGCTTCTTTATAGAGTCTTGGATAGTATGAAGAGGAGGCGCAGAGAACTTGTGTGTCTTCGAATTTTATTCGGTGGTCTTCATTGTTTAGTGTGTGGTCTGCAACTGCGGATTTTTCCGTATGTCCGAGTCGACAGTTGGCTTTGTGTTCTTTGATTCTTGTGTTTACGGACCGTTTGGTTGTTCCGATGTAGACACTTCCACAGGTACAGGGAATGCGGTATACCCCCGAAGAACTTAGTGGGTTCCTTATATTCTTCGCAGATCTGAGGTGGTTCTCGATCTTCTTAGATGGCTTGAAGATCGTTTTTATGTTGTGTTTTCCCAGAATACGTCCGATCCTATCTGTCACTCTAGGGATGTAGGGCAGAAAGGCTCTTGAAGTAACTTCGCGGGTGCTCAGTCCACCGCTACTGTTACTTCTAGTGCTCGGCTTTGGTCGAATACATTTATCTATGTCGCTTTGAGTGTATCCATTTGCTACGAGGGCGTTTTTAAGATGGTTTAATTCTTTGTCTAGATGTTCTGGTTCGCAGATTCTTTTCGCCCTCTCTACCAATGTTCTTATTACCCCTTTTCGTTGGCACGGGTGGTGGTTAGATGTGTTGGTTAGGTAGCGGTCTGTGTGAGTAGGTTTTCTGTATACGGTATGTCCTGGTCGTCCCTCTTTCCTCGTTACTAGTACGTCAAGGAATGCTAATTCTCTGTTGTTCTCTGTTTCCATTGTAAATTGTATACTGGGGTGTATGCTGTTAATGTGGTTGAGAAATTCATTAAGGCTGTCTCTACCATAATGACACTTTTGTCGTTTGGCCTTGTGTGATATTTATAATATCCTCTTTAACGTTAGTTTCTATGCCATTAATTTTCTTTATTATAATCATTTTATATTTACTTAGACATTTCATATTTCTGTTATTTTCTATAACTCTCTCAACTTTTATTTCTCGGTTCTTTTATTCTCTTTTATCATTTTTATTCTAGTTTTATTTATTCCTTTGTATTCTATCGATGCTCTTTTTCCCTCTTTCGCCAGGTGCCGCATTTTTTCCATCAGTATCTTTATCTTTTCTGATATACAATTCCCTCTCTTTTAATCTTTTTGTTTGACGACTTTTGCTACATCGGTCATAGCTCTTGTCAGCGTTTAATTTATTTCATTTATAGTTTTATTTTCGCATCTTGGCTGTTTCTTTGGCCCTTCTTTATTTTATTTTGTGTAAGTTTATTCATGTCAAGTTGTTCATTGTTATTATTAATTTTTCATTTCATTTCGAAATTGCTATTAATGCAGATTTTTGTTCTGACCATTCTGTGATCACTGCCTGCTGTAAAATTATTTAGGACTATTAACAATATTTCTCTGTAAACTAACAATGTTTCTTTCAGTAGTTAGTATGTAATCAATTTCGTTTTTTGTTATTCCTTTAGGGCTGAGCCATGGTTTTTTCCTAGAGAACAAACGTTGCATAAAGGTGTCTTTCGTCTAGATAATTCATTAAGGTTGTGCCCCTGTCATTCCTTTCGCCATATTCGAAAGCCCCTATTTTAGGTTCTTCTATGTTCATTTTCTTACCTAATTTGGCATTGAAATCTCATGAATTCATTTTATTATCAAGTTTGCAACTGCAACTAGAGAGCCCTCAATTTTACCGAATACATAAACTTTGCGCGCGCTTTCATGGCATGGATTGACTCTAAGGGTAAACCCTGTTTTTCGGTCAGTAGGGAGACCAAAACACTAGTTAATAAATGGCGTCAAAATTGACCCTGGTTTACCTCACGGTCCGTAAATAAACCGGTTGTCTGGTAACTCCCAGCCAATAGGAACTCGGCAGCCTATGACGCGGCAATATGCCTGCTCCACGATCCATAAAGAGAGACTATACGTTATATTATGAGAGAAATAAAGATAGATGCCGTAAAAATACCAAAATTTAATAAAAAATAAAATAATTTAAAAATTTATGATAATGCTTGCAAACAGTTTTATAAATATCAGATTCAGGACACGATTATAAATACTTTTCTTAAGTTAATTCTACTCTCTTGTTCATATTAATTTATATTTTTTCGCCGAACACTGAAGCAATATTGATTTTTTTTGTTGATAGGAGGTAATTAAAATGAGTTTTTTTTTGAGAAATTTTATCAAAAAAATTAAAGGAAAGGAAATTGAAATGACTTTAAGTCAATGGCAGTAAGTCCCTGTTTCCACCACATGCCCACCCTGATTTAAAAAACGTATCAGGTGACGCTGCATTTAAAACCAACCATCACGTGATGCGTTTTTTAAATCGGGGGTGGGCATGCATTGGTGGAAACAGGGTATTAGGGAACATTCATAAATTGCATACCGCAAAGATTCAGGATTTTTGATCCCCCCTTGACGCATTTAAAGAAAAATTTTAATAAAAATACATTGGCTGTAACGCTAATCTTACTTTCCCTCCTGCTTAAGAATTATACAGGGTGTTCCAAGTTGAGTGTCCACCATTGCTAACTTTTGTATTATTAAAGATAGAAAAAAGTTTAAAGTGGCAAACTAGTAGAATTTTTGATGCTCTTGAAGATGCTCAAATAAAAGAAAATCGAACATTGAGTTTTCGAGTTTATTCAAAAAATAAAAAACCAATTTAAATTTACACATCCTGCATTTTATAATTTTCAAAAATTCTACCAGTTTGTCAATTAATTTTTTTTTTCTATTTTTAATAATAACAGTTTTGTTTTTAAATCATATTGCAAGTAACAAAAAACTATACCTATCTTATTATAGAATAGTTACAAAATAATTTTCTTAAACTTTTTTACTGTTTTTCGACTTCCATCAGTCCCTGTATCATCATGCTTTCGTTTCATTATGGACTGATTTTGCTTTTTGGGATTTATAAATTTAATTCTTATCATCACTCTTTGTTTCACAAATAAATTTACCAATTTATATGGAAGAGAAATATTTGTTTTACATTTAAAATTGGCACCATGAAACTTGATGAACCATTTGTCCATTTTGTTGACATTTTCTTTCCATGATGGTAAAGGCTCAGTTAAGCCTCCAAAAGAAAGGCTTTGCACCCAAGATGGCATGGCATATGAATGCATGTTGAGGGAACTCATTGTAATGCTTTCGTGCTAAAATCCTGCAATATAAACTAAACCATCTTTTTCTAAAATCGCTTTTGGTTGGTCTTTAAAACATTTAAAACAAGCACGGAACAGGTATAAACACGACTTACAACACGACAAGACCCAAAATGTACAAAATTTCCTGGCAAAAGACGAAATTACGCTATAAACAGCGTTTGACTGCTGTTTCCTAGGAAAACTGTGACGTAGCTCTGTGTGACGTCATGTCACCGAGTTACCAGACAACCGGTTTATTTAACGACCGTGGGTTTACCTTAAAATTCCTCTCTTCTTCGGCTCGTGTGTACACCTCTCTTGTTGGATTCGAACAGAACGGCCATAGTGACGCACGCAATTCAAATTTTAAATTAATCAAAGCAAAACAAAAATGTTGATCCTTTTTTTCCAATTTTTTCATAAACTTTACCAAAATTGTAAAAAGAAAAATAATCAAAAAAAATATTAAAAAATAAAACAAAAATAGTCTTATGGAAAATATCTTTTCCCAATTCCAAATAAACCCCATGAATGCAAAACGAATGCTGGGTTGCAAGCCAGTTGCATTTTCAAATAGAGGCACGGTACCAAACATAAACAAACCCAAATTTTGTTTTTAAAAAACTTAATCATTTTAATAATCTTTATCATAATAAAAAAAACATGATCTGAAGAGATTTGTAAATCTTTAAAAGTTATTCTTATGAATAGACTTGATCTGAATACCTACACTATAAAAAATGATTAGTTGAATTTACTATAAATATTTCATCATCAACGATTTGTCAAAAATAGTTGGATCATAACAAAAACATTTTATGTAAAAAAAGGCCAAGTACGCGAAAATGGTATTACGTAAAAAGAATTGAAATGTATAGCCATGTTTTCCCATACACATTTCAAAATGAGAGAGAGGTTCTTACTCACTTGGAAATATTTATTTAAATTTTGCTATCATGGCTGCACAGATCAATAAATTACATATATTTTTTATGACAGATCAGTGGCGGTTTCTTCATAAGTGCACATGTGCACGTGCACTCCCAAATTTTACTTAAAAAAATATTAAACTTTGATCATTCCTTAATTTAATTCATAATTACCCCAAAATAAATTCACTAAAGACTGGAATATAAACTAGGAATTAATACCTGGTATGTATGTGTTTGTATTCGTGTTCAAACTCTCCATCAAACAACGCTTTTATTTACTAGAACCAAATTCTATGCACCCTAGATGTTATGTCGCATGCTAATTACGAAATATAGAAAGAGAGGACGACATGTCCCAATAGAATTTTACAGTACATAGAATCTGAACCTTCCTTCGGCACAGCGCGTATACAAAAACCAGCCTCGATGCCGCCCGCACCCCCGTGATGACCCCTGCGTCATCGGTTCGCGTTGCATGTTAGAGCAGATGACGGGCATTTTTAATTCGTGCGCTTAGTGGTTGTGTGTGCAACGATTACTTTTCCAAGTATCGAGTAGATACTCATACTTCCTATCCGAGTATCAGATATTTTGTATTCGGTACTAAGTATTCATTATATAATCGGTAAATCCAATAAATACTGAGTAGAGTTGAAATTTTAGTATGCAAAAAATAAAAATATTAATGTTTTACATGTTTGTAGTTTTTCAAGTGTAAACTTCTTTAGGCGCGTTTAGCAGTTTTTGTTGGTAGTGAATTCAACTCGGCTATGTAACGCTCATTCGGGTGAAACCGGCTCGAGTCGACTAACTGTGAGAAACATTCAGCGAGCGATGTGATGATGCAGATGAAGGCCAGTACACAGAAGAGTTCGGTTCGGTCCGCTTTGCAGAATATGTTATGAGCCAGTATTATTAATTTCGCCTTGTTGAAGGTTACAATTCTGCCGTGTGGTCTTAAGCACACACAATTTTTTTTATTACGAAAATGTAGATATATTAATCTGGGGAATTTGGTTCAAAATCTGGCAACTTTTCAAATACATTCTTGGGAAAATACATTTCTGAGCCTGGCAACACTGCGCCAGATAGGCCGCCCCGCTAGACATAACACATCAACAGCTATTGAATCAAATAATCAAATATTTAAGTAAATAAATATCGGTCCAAATGATTACAAGTACTCCAAACTCGTTACTCATACGGCCGTTGCCGATATGATTGATACGAAAGTAACACTTCGGCTTTGGTCCCATTCGGGATTCGAGTAACGGGTATTTGGCGTCGAAGGATTCCATTACTTCGAATCCGTCCATGTATCAGATATTATTATTAAAGTATCGAGTAGATATTATTTGCACACCACTAGCGCTTAGACAACTTGGCATTATCGGTCGGGCGCGGGCGGTTTGTTTTGATTTCGACGATTTGGTATTTACGACAATGGCGAAAGTTTCTAATTCTGATAGCATTAGCGTGCAATATTTAAAGACAATTAAACTTTCATGTTTGCCATTAGAAGAGAAAATAAACTAGTTGTGATAATTTATTATTTATTTATAAAAACCATAATAACAGGTAGGTAACTAATATCTAACTAAATATCTCATTTTTTAATTATTTGCTCTAAATTATATAATATGACGGCCCACTCGAAGGCCCAAAAAGTTAGCGTGGCACTCAAAAAAGGTTTTCGCCTGCGCCGCAATTTTTTTTTTTTGATGTGCACGTGCAAAGCTTTTTATTACGCGCCGCCACTGTGACAAAGTACATTGTTTAAAAAATAAATAACTTTTAACCACCAAATATATTGAAACTCGACTTTGGAAAAAAATTCCTTGCAAACATTTTTGTAATAACTAAAAATACTTTGGTTTTCGAGTAACTGAAAGGAAACGGAAAATTTATATTTTAAAGCAATATTTTTACCCAGCATGGACTTTTTCGTCAATTTCAATATCTTGAAGGCGCCTTATAATCTGTTTGGGTGCCAAATTGACAAAAAAATTTGTAGAATTTTTTGGTTGGTCTACACAGTGCGACCCTATAAAATTTAGGTTTTTTGAGAAGGCCACCTAAATTTTTTTTTAGTTTCTAATTATAGACTGCTTTGTCATTAAGAACCACCAAATCACAGCTGATTCTTTTTAAGAGATTTTTGAGATTAAAATTTTTTAAATGTTTTTGTTAACAGTTTAAAAAAAAAATTCCTAAATTTTGTAGATACTGGGTATGAGGGTCATATCTGCTGAAACCATTAAATAAGAGAAAAAATATCCCACTCACTAAAATATTTACTAAATTTTTGATCGTTTCTTACCTCTGAGGTAATGGCATCATAAAAATTAATTCTCTTTTATCAATCTTTTTTTTGTTTATTTTTGCGATGTATATTTTTAGTTTTCGTTAGAGACTATTATAAGTTTCGGATGTTTTCATAGTGATTTAAAATGCTTTAAAATTTCAGATGATAAGTATCCAAGAGCAATATATACAGCTTGTCGCATTATTCCAAAAAAGAAAGGAAACTTAAAAAAAATTACCAATAATGTAGTTGTACTTCTAGCAATAACTACAAATATATTTGTGTGGGACTATCAACTGGCAACAGGGTAAGTCCACATCAATTCAACCAATTTAAAAATATTTTTGAACCTTGAGTTTTTTGATGCTGGTGAGTTTTTGTGTAGTTATTCTCCGCCTAATAAAAAGTAAAAATACTTGGTTGCATATTTTTTGAGTTATGCGTTTCCAAAAATAAAAATATTGACCCATTTTTAGCCTGCATTGGTTTCTTTAAACTTCTATAATTTTTAAGCCGTTTAAGATAATTAGCTGAAACTCGCTATCTGTAGTGAACGATTCACAAGCCAAACTTTGATGTGTTGATAGCATCATAATGTAAAAAAAAGGACAAAGGGTCTATGCCAAAATTATATTTTTCATGAAATCTCAAAAACGGATTTTTTGTTTTTCTTAATTTTTATAAATTTTTTTCTTAGCCTATTTGTTTACATATGTGCTAAATTTTACCTTGGGATGATAATGGGATCATAGTTAAACAAATTTATTTATATCTTGATGCATATATTGTTTGATATTTTCATTACTATAAAAATTAATATCTAAAGTCCACATATTGTTATGATTATTTATGTTATTTATTAAAACATGGACACCATGGGCATCTGGTTTCGCTATGTTGACATTTAAATAATGAAACAATTAATCAAAAAACGTACTTACATAATAATGGGCCCACAAGAATAATTGAAAAACTGTACATAATCGCCCCCTTTTGGCCCTTTCTCGCTGCAATGTTTGATATTGATGAAAATAGTTACATTATTTATCTCTTAAACAGTGGTTGCGCGTGGAGTAAAACTTTATGGGTGCACACCAAAAAATTTTTGCAGCCACACCCAACAGATAACGCCAAGTTGTCTCAGTGCACTAATTTCAGCTGCACGTTTCACAGCCAACGGCAACCGGTGGGTGGCATCACGAGGGTGCGGGCGTTATCGATCGCCGCAATTGATTCACATGAGCATAAACCGAAGTAAGGCCCAGATTCTGTGTACTGTAATATTCTATATTTCGTAATTAGAATGCGACATAACATCAACGGTGCACAGAATTTGGATCCAGTTAAGAGCGGCGCCGGCGGTAGCTGACCTACGCATCCTCGTTTCAACTTAAATACAAACACATACATACCGGGTATTAATTCTTAGTTAGTATTCAAGTCTTTGTTTAATTCCCTTTGGGATTTATTGATACTTTATGATGAAATTATTAATTAAAGAATGGTCAGATTTTATTATTTTTTTAAGTAAAATTTGGGAGTCTACGTGCACATGTGCACTTATGAAGAAACCGCCACTGCTCTTAAAATAGTGGCAAAATCGGCCGTAAGGTAATTAAATATCAGAGGTGGCGTGTTATTTTGACTGATGACTTTTTGTAAAAAACAAAAGTTGCGTAAACATGGCGTTTTTGTAGCCTGTTTTCTCAGTCTGTTTGGCTGTGCGAGTTACCAAAATCGAAATGGTAGATTGAAAACCGAAAAAAAAATTGGTTGGTATTTTCCACTTAATGTTGCAACCCCTATGATGACCAAAATCATCCCACGATAGTGAGACATTCTAGAAATGTGAGAGAGTGGATGTGTAATCTTAACTTAGGCGTCGAAATAGGTAAGTGAAAATGATTAAAATTTTTTGAAATGGTATAATTCCAGTCACGGCTAATTTATAGATAAAATATTAAAGTAGAGGAATTGTCAAATAGTTATATTTAAGGTAAAATAAAATAATTTTAAACAACATTAATTTACAAAAATAGATTTTTAAATAGGAACCCACTGTCATTCCATGACAAAACTTGGCCTACATGTAAATAAATAGTCTAGAAAACAAATATAAAAACATTGAACAAAATAAAAAATCCATTTTTAAACTGCATCAAAAATACATTTTGTGGTGAGACCCCTGCATTTTTTTTACAAGAAGGATGCCACTAGGTATACCATAATTAAGCTTGTAGACCTATAAGATTAGACAGCAACTTTTATCTCGATATGCCCAAGACTTTATGAATAACAAGGGTTTAAAGAAATCACGTCAGTGCTAAAAAAGACGATATTAAGCATTAAAAAAAATTAATAACTCAAAAACTAAACTGCTAAAAAATCTAAAATTTTGCATTTTTACTTCTTTCTACTTAGTAAAGAATTTGACCAAAAATTATGAAAATCAATAGTGACAAGGTCCAAACCATTGATTGGTTGATTTGATATGGACTTACCCAACAGTCACTTTAAATCCCACATAACAAATTTTTTCCTGCTGAATGTTTAAATAACTTCCAAACTAATGCTGGATTTTCTGATAGACAAATCGATAAATCACAAATAAGTTTTTCCAAGGCCACTAAGTTTTGTATCCAGGTTCTGTTTCACAAAATTAATTTTTGAACCACACCCTGCATAAACCTTTGTTCGATTTTCTTCGTGATAGCAACGATTTTTCGGATGGGCCCGCATTTTAAATAACTATGAAAACATACGAAACTAATAATAATCTAACGAAAACTAAAAATATACATCGCAGAAATAAACAAAAAAAAAGACTAATAAAAGAGAATTCATTTTTATGATGCCGTTACCTAAGAGGAAAGAAACAGCCACAGATTTATTAAATATTTTAGTGAGTAGGATTTATTTTTTCTTATTTGATGGTTTTAGCAGATATGACCCTCATAGCCAGTACAAAATTTATGAATTTAATTTTTTTAAAAAGACTCTTAACAAAAATCATTTAAAAAAAATTGTGTGTGCTTAAGACCACACGGCAGAAGTGTAAACTTCAACAAGGCGAAATTAATAATACTGGTCTTCATCTGCATCATCATATCGCTCGCTAAATGTTCCTTTCGCAGTTAGTAGACTCGAGCCGACTTCACCCGACTGAGCGTTACATAGCCGAGCCTGACGGCTCAGTTCAATTCACTACCAACAAAAACTGCTAAACGCGCCTAAAAAAGTTTACACTTCAAAAAGTTTAATCTCAAAAATCTCTTAAGAAGGATCAGCTGTGATTTAGGCGAGCAGTGGTTTTTAATGAAGGGGCAGTCTATTATTAGGGACAAAAAATAATTTTGGTGGCCTTCTCAAAAAACCTAAATTTTATAGGGTCGCACTGTGTTTAGCGTGTTTGAAAAACGTGCTAGAAATTAACATTTCGTGCAATTCCCAACACAAAACGCAAATTTTCCAAAATTCTATTTTAAAAATCTTATCCCTCCTCCCGAATAGTGCCGCCTCGGTACGGGTCTGTTCTCACTCTTTATAATGACATCGTCGTTGATCTTACAAACTGACGTATCTCAAAAAAATGCAGTTCTGAGACAAGACCATAATACTACCTTATTTGTGTCGTTCTTTCATCTCACAAAGTGTCGTAACTCATAAAAATCCTTTAAATAACACAAAATCATTAGATCCAAGAACATTTTTAGTTATATAAATCCAATATAAACTTTCCCTAAAACTTGAAATTGCTCTCTTGTAAAATTACAATAAATGAGTTACGTCAGTTTGTAAGATCAACGACGATATGTGGTCATCCTGTATGTTGAAAAGCACAAAACCAATAAAAAAGAGACAACCAGGCTGGATTTTGTGGTCGTGCGATTGAATATGTATCGAAAAGCCACTAAAACACTTTTAAATTAATCGCTTTGTAAAAATGCTCGTCGATAGAGCTGTTGACTGCCACGGCAAATTAGTGGAAGATTCTCGCCTAATTTATATTTATTTCAATGGTACGAACGACCAATCCCATTTTAAATGGGCCTCTGCAACTTGTCTCTTAAGATACAGGTTACAACAGTGGGTCTACTATACCGTCCGGTTAGAATAAAATGAGGCGCAAAAGAGATGGCTTCAATTAGCGCTATCTTTCTCTGTTCAGTGTCGTGCTATAATTTTTTAATTCATCTTTTTTAGGTATTAATTTTATATTTTACTCCTCCTAAGGCGTTTTGAAGTTTAAACTTCTTTAGGCGCGTTTAGCAGTTTTTGTGGGAACTGAATTGGACTGAGCCGTCAGGCTCGGCTATGTAACGACTAACAGCTGTGGTTAGTAATCTGTGACTAACTGTGAGAGGAACATTCAGCGTGATATGATGATGCAGATGAAGGCCAGTATTAATAATTTCGCCTTGTTGAAGTTTACACTTCTGCCGTGAGGTCTTAGGCACATACAATTTTTTTTTTGATGGGAAACTCCATACCTTATTTTTCTTAAAAAGAAATATTTTTTCAAAACTTTTTTACTTATTGGGTTATTTAGGTACCTACCTATTTCATTAGGAAGGTGCGTACCAATCTAGAAACCTAAAAAAATACCAATTGAGTTTTCAAAATTGCAAAAATCCAAAACAATTCGTTATATCTTCAAAATTGGAACTCCACAAAGTTTTAGTAAAAAATTAAATAGAGTAATTGTTATAACGAAGCGAATTGCACCAAAAGATCTGTTGCCTTGCTAAACATTTTTTAAACATCTTTTTGTTTAACTTCTTGGGTGTCACCCTTGAGTCCAATGTTGCCAGAATTAATTTTGGTATTTTCTCTATGTATAAACTTGCTCCTTTTACCCCTTGGCGTTTAACTTAAACAGAGTTGGTTTATAATGCAACTGACTATAACGTTAACAATTACTACAAGTTTTTAACCTTTGTTTAAAAATAAACAACGAAAATTTACTTTTTACCTTTTGGTTAGGTGTCCTTGCTGTCTTAAACAAGTAATTGAGAAAAGGAATGCCAGAAATATAAAGACTTATGTTACTTTTGTTGACCTGCAAGAAGCATATGATACCGTTCTAGTAGAAAAATTATGAACAGTGTTAGAACAAACTAATATTAATCATACATACATAAAATTGATAAAATAATTATACAAAGGGTCAAAATCTAAAATTAAAATTGGAAATCTACTTTCAAAAGATTTGCTGGGAACGAAAGGCTTAAGAAAGGGATGTTGTATCTATCCAACTCTTTTTAAAATATATATCGCAGTAAGTCTAAAAAACTGGAAACGTAAAAGTAAACACGGCATGGGAATACAACTTAACGACCAATTTACCATATACACACTACAGTTTGCTGACCAAGTAATTGTAGCTAATGATAAAGAAGACATAGGGTATATGATGAGAAAGTCAATGGAATAATACCAAAAGTAGAGGTTAACAATAAACGTGGACAAGACACCGTACTTATGTATTGAAAACGAATCAAGTGAGTGAGAACTAGACAATGGACAAACAATATCTCCATGCAATGAGTATCTATACTTGAGTTTGATAAGACAGAAACAGACTGTAAAGAACAGGAAAAAAGAATAGTAAAAGCAAAAAAGGTTATTAGATGTCAGTATTTTATGAAGCAAAGAGATAAAAAGTAATGTAAAATTTAACATATATGAAATAATGGTAAAAAGCACGCTCTTGTATGGAATAGAGACTCGTCACGAAAAATACAAAGTAAGAATGGAATGTGCCGAAATAGATGTAATAAGAAGAGCAATGAGAATATCTAGAACAGATCTTATAAGAAATGAGATCATGAAAGAAAGAATGGGAATCGAGGGAAGCACAACGGATGACATTACTAAAAGACAACTGATATGATACGGCCATGTACAATGGATGAACGAGGAAAGATTACCAAAGCAGGCCCTAGAATGGCAACCAATAGGGCGCAGAAAAAGGGGGCGTCCTAAACTGGAATGGGCAACAGTCAATCCATAGATCAATAAGTCAAAAAAACCTGTCAGCGCATGAGTGTAAGGATCGAAGGAGGTGGAGAATAGTCGTCGGACAACGTAGAAAAGCATCCTAGACTAACATAGTAGTAATCCTTGCTGCCAGAACCAAAGCCAGTCCTCCATGGCCCTAGCCAAACCAAACCGAAAATAAACTGAATAGAACATAATTATTGGGTTACGCAAACAAATAAGTATAACTTAAATTTAAAACCAAAACAATTTATTAAAAAATGGCTGGAAGATAAATAAACAACTCCTAATCTTAAGGAAAGCAATAACACAAAAACAGAAGCACACAACTATCAAACAATAAAAAATGGATAACACATAATATTAATTTTGTTTTGATCGGTTAGTTATCTCTATCTTCAAACTCAGTTTCTCTATGCTTTCGAGGTTCCAAGATCTTTCCTCCTCGTAGCTCTGACAAAAAATTTGAACTGTATTCGTAAGATTTTTCGGAATCTATTTGTCTGCGTTTATTGATTTTTTCTTGTAATTTTTTGGTAAAGAATTTTAATAGGTCCTCCTGGTCGAATACGCTAGTCCTAAAAAAGGATTTAAATTTTCTACATTTAACTCTCACTATTCAAGAAAAAATAGGATTATCTGAGTTAAGAAGGGAAAAATAAAAATAGAAGTAAAACAAAAGACAAAATGTGTTATAAATCTAAACGAAGAAAGAAAGAAAACTCAAAGTTGAGTCATTTATTTTAAAAGGTTGTAGAACTCGTAAAAATAATTAATTGTACCAAAAATCATTTATATAAAAGTTGCAGAATAAAGAAGTTATTCTAAGTAAGAAATGGCTCATTTTTTTGTACAATACAAATTAGTCATCATTTACTTATTCATTGTACGGTTTTCAGTGAGAATTTCGATAGCTTCTTTATTCTGCAACTTTTATATAAATGATTTTTTGTACAATTACTTATTTTTACGACGTCTACAACTTGTTAAAATAACTTCTTTATTCTGCAACTTTCATATAAATGAATTTTTGTAGAATTACTTATTTTTACGACGTCTTCAACGTGTTAAAATAAATGACTCAACTTTGAGAACACCCATATCTTACCTAAAATCCTTTTTGGACACGATATAAATTTCGGTAGTCTCTATAGCGATATAGGTAAAAAGGAAATTTTCGATGTCAGGGTTGACACATGAATGCAGCCCAATCTCTTCTCCGTCTTCCAGATGTGCTACTTCTTTATTATTGCTACCGAAAACTGCAACCGTTCCAGTCGAGATAAAATAGATTGCATCCACTGGATCACCTACAAGGGCATATTTTTAAATGTCGTAACGCAAAAATTCAGGATTGTTACCCCCCCCCCCCCCCTTCGTAACGCATTTTCAAGAAAAAACAACTAAACCCTCTCTCCCCCATGGAGCGTTACGTTATTGGAGGACGGTCCCTAAATTAGGGCGTGTATTGAGCCCTTTTTGTACTTTTTGGATGAACTATCTGAAGAAGAAAGAAGAAAGAAGAAAGAAGAAAGAAGAAAGAAGAAAGAAGAAAGAAGAAAGAAGAGAAAGAAGAAAGAAGAAAGAAGAAAGAAGAAAGAAGAAAGAAGAAAGAAGAAAGAAGAAAGAAGAAAGAAGAAAGAAGAAAGAAGAAAGAAGAAAGAAGAAAGAAGAAAGAAGAAAGAAGAAAGAAGAAAGAAGAAAGAAGAAAGAAGAAAGAAGAAAGAAGAAAGAAGAAAGAAGAAAGAAGAAAGAAGAAAGAAGAAAGAAGAAAGAAGAAAGAAGAAAGAAGAAAGAAGAAAGAAGAAAGAAGAAAGAAGAAAGAAGAAAGAAGAAAGAAGAAAGAAGAAAAAACAAAGAAAAGAAAAAAGAAGTTAATTTTTCTATTTTAGTTGCTCACCAATTTTTGCGACTACATCATTAGTCAAATAAATGACCGATTTCGAGTTGCCAATAAGTTGCGCAACTATTCGCTTAGGAAAACTTTTAAACAAATCAACTTTGTTAATCAAATTCCTGGCTCTAAACAACATTATTTCTTGTAAAAGGTATTCCGACAGCGTACTAAACATGGCTTTCTCATTGAAATAGTGGTACTGGTACTTGTACTTGTAGTATTCAATTAAACGGGATCTAAGACTCTAAAACATTAAAGTTTGCATTCAGTAAAAAATACAGAAATAACGTAACTTTTCCGTAATATTTTCCTAAACATTTCATTCTCTTCATAATTTTTCTATTTACAAAAGTTTGTACAGTCAGGTACTTTTTAATTGGCCGCGCTCGAAATTAAAAAATATTCCTATTTGAAATTAGGAATCCCAGTTTGAACCAAACCAAAAAAATAGTGAACCTTACCTGTGTCCTTATACATACGTATTGTAAAAAAATATTTTCTAATTTCTTTACAATATATATTTTGACAGAAAAAAATATAGCGGCAGTTTAAAAGTACCTAACTGTACCTAACAGTTTAATTTGGTTGTGTTCCACTTAAGGTCACTCATCGTCAATTAGACGATTAGTGTCATTACTTCCACTGACACTGTTTTGTTGCTGTCAAAAATACCCCAGGATAGTTTCAAGCGAACAGGACAGTGGACCAGTCTAACATGAGCTCTGAGAACCCCGGTGCTGAAAAATGTGCAGTCTAATAATAATTCCCATCATGATGTAATTTTTTGTGTTTGTTCCTAAAATTTGTGGAAAATGTCTCAAAAAATTTTAGGCTTGGGAGGGCTCGGGATTTATCAGATTATTTACTAATCCTATAGATTTCAACGAATTGCAAATTTACCAAACAAACCCTCTACTAAAGTGGAAAATCCATCACCTCCATCATCCACTCACTCACTCATCGTTGATCACATTTCCTAAATCTTGTTACCTTTCGTTATCTACGACTTTATTAATTTTATTATAAACAAAAAAAAATCATGGAATTTTAAATAATTCAATTTTATAAAGTAAATACATCCAATATTATGATACCCGAACCGAACCGAACCGAACCTAATATAGGTGTAGGTAGGTAGAAAGCTACCTATATGTATTTAATTCAATTTTATAGAGTAAATACATCTAATATTATTATAAGGAAACACCTAATATAGGTGTTGGATCTTAATTTTAAGCATGTGTGTTCAAACAAAGTGTGGGTCCTAGATTTCTCAGGAATAGGGGTCCAAATTGAAATTGTTGTGAAACGCTTTACCTATTTTTGATTCTATGCCCAGTGTCATGTGTTGACGTGACATACGTCAAAACACTAAAAAAGGCGAGATTTTCGCCCCTTCCATCTTTGACCAGCAAGGAGACCACACGCGGCACCGGAGCTCCAACGCCATCGAACTCGTCTCATGTGCCGAGATTTGTTGGATAAAGGGTGAGTTGAGCACTTTTTGTAGGGCATAGAATAGGGAAAATGGGATTATAAGGGTTCGGGATTTTTAATGAATTTTTAGCAATAAATAAATGTGTTTAGTGAAAAGTTGCGTTCAATAGGTGTAGGTAGGTAGACATCTACCTATATGTATTCTATAAGTAAATTTTCATTCTGAAATTTATTTTATTTCTCTTACTTTTTCTTTAATTTTTTTAATAGAATAAATAAAAATATTTATAGTTTAGTGCTCACAGAAGGAACAAAAACCTCTAGAGTATTTAGGTTTTTAATTAGTAAGTCAAATGTACAAACGACAGACAAGCACACTTACACCAGTATTTACTAAGACCTTAAGACTTAGCATTGTAGACCGGGTTTAAGTATCAAGTCTATAGACTTGATACCGACCGGCTTAAGTGTATTTTTTTATTACTCACAGGTTAAATAACTGCAAAGATTTGGTTCACCCTAATGTGCAATATGATAGTAAGCATTTCTCAGTGAGTTTCATCTCATATAAATTCAAATTAACTTTAGAAATAAAGAAAAACGACATAAAAATTTTGTAACAAAATGTCATTTTTTGGAAATCTAGTCCGTGCAGTGGTAGTCCCGTTAAAAATAGTCTCAAATTGTAGTACCACCCCTGAGGGGTGGTTTAAAATTCGAAAAACAATAGAAATAATCCATGATTGACAAAAAAACTTATATACAAAAATATTTAAAGCTAAATAATACATAAATAACTAACTTTATCTGAAGATGCATTACCGTATTAAATACGTATCAATATTTAAATACTGTAAAAAGCACAAGATATATTAGAATCCCTTTTCAATTACACATTCACCAAAACAAACGACCATCGGTTTAATCGTCGCTAACTTGTCTAAAAAATTAATATGTAAAATATAGCGGAGAGCTGACACTGACTACACCGTTTTTATTCGACATTTTAGGAACACTAATACTAATAATAATAACTTAATAGCCATTTACAGCAACATTCACTTCAGGAAAGTAAACAAGGAAACCTTAAATTTAAAGATTTTTAAAAACTTATTTTGATTTGTATCATTAGTTTGTCATCGATGAGCTCATCGGTGAATTTACAAACTCGCACGCGTATATATGGGGTAATTCCAAGGTCTGTAGAGGATAGGTTGCCTGGTAACTCGATGGTCGAAGCGGCGTGAGAGGTGACAGCGCGTCATTGGGAGTGCCAAGATTTGATTAGACCGCGTATTACATGTGTTTTTAAGTATTTTTAATCTTCGATGGTTTATTTTTTACATTTGTGGTGTTTTTTCGGACTAAAAGCTTCCCAAGACATAATGCATTTGGGATATTTGGTATAAGGTAAGTTTTATATTTGAGTTAGTTGATGTCTTTTATGAATATTGTTATTAGAGACACTTTAAGAAAAATAACAAAACATATTTATATTTAAATCAATAAAGGAACACAAAAAACTTAAAGATTTCCCACTACATAATGGGCACTCCGGGTGAAGTCATTTCCCGCGTTCAACAACTGGCTCTGATTGGTCAGAAAGTTAACCTATCCTCTACAGACCTTGGGGTAATTCGAAATATCATTTAAATCTGTCAACTGTCATCTATCGAATGTTATTAATGGTCATTGTCGAAACTTGCCTTGGGAAGTCGTTTTTGTATCATGAAAACTTCCAGCTGTCCCAAGTATTCTTCATATTTGCTCTCTGAGGCCGCCACTGCACTAAAGATTTTTAGCATGTACGCCAAAACGTAAAGGGTCCATAGGCGTCCGACAATCATAACCACCGTCTAAAGAATAAATAAGACAAGCGTATATGTTGATATGAATCTAAATAAAATACTAAAAGGAAAAATAATCCCAAACAACTAAAAATAATGTATAACCATTATTCTAGAAAGGCGATAGAGCAGACTTAAAATACTATAGACCTGTAACACTCCTTAGAGTAATTTATAAACTTCTTACGAAAATATTAACAGAAAGACTAACAACAAAACTTGACAGATATCAATCAAAAGAACAAGCAGGCTTTAGAAAAGGTTTGAGTACAGTTGACTACCTATTAACCATGAGAATTCTAATAGAACAAACCAACATATAAATATTCCACTATATACAGTGTACTCCGGTTATAACGTACCCTCAAGGGATCAGAAAATGTGTACCTTATCAGCGGACCTACATTATAAAAAAACACAATTAAAAAGTTATGTCAGAACTTACATTTTTTATTTGGAATAAAATGGTTGTTTTTGACAAGTTCCTTTGCCTACCAACTTGCGCCTCTCTCAATACTTTTAATAATCTCTAACTTTTCTTTTACAGTTATACATTTGCGCCGGCAATTCTCCATTTTAACCACAAACGCACAAAATCGTACTAGACCATTTTTCTATATAAGAATAAAGTCGAAACTGACGGCCTGCCGCCTGCAACTCGCGTTCGAATGAGAAAACCGCGGAATCGATTATTGAAAAATCCCAGAATTTTTCGGGGAATCACCGGTAATATTCCGGTTTTAACGTAAGCTCGTACATTACAACCGGAATATTATAATAGAATTAGTCAAAAATGGTACGTTATAATCGAACTAGAAGGTATAAAAGGTACGTAACTCAGAGTAATAACATATATTACTCTAAGGTACGTAATATTCGGTGAAAAAGGAAGAGTATTTTAGCCGGACCAATGAAATATGTACGTAATAACTGAAAGTACGTTATAACTCAGGTACGTTATAACCGGAGTACACTGTATTGCGTTTATAGGCTTCGAAGCGTTTAGCACTAGGCACTTAAAGCATCTTTAATTAAAAGCTGCAACTACATCAATCAAATTCCATGAAGAAACCAAACCAATCCGCATAAAAAGAGGTGTCACACAGGGTGACACAATATCCCCTAACTATTTAACTAGGCCCTAGGAAAACATCTTCTATTAGATATCGACGATATCGCCCTAATAACCGATAAAAAAGAAGAACTAATAAAAATGATGAAAGAAATGGATACACTAAAACTAAAATCATAGCAAACACAGATGAAGATATCACGGTCAGAATAAACCAAGAAGAAATAGAACAAGTTGAGGAATATATATATCTCGGAAAAATTACTAAACTAAAACTGGATGGATCCCTACAAAATCAAACATGAATGAGGTAACAAAAGCCCAAAAATCAATGGAAAGACAAATGTTACATGTAAAGCTAACAGATAGAAAAAGAAATGACATAAAACAAAAGTAATTAATGTTAGAGGAGAAGTAGCAAAATTAAAACGGGAATTTGTCGGTCATAATATCAGAGAGAGAAAGACGATCGATGGAACAAATATATTGTAAACTGGAGACGTTAGGAAAATATAAGAGGTAGGGGAAGACCCCAAATAAGATGGGAGGACGATTTGAAGAAACATGCATGAACTAGATGCAGGGTTGGATGGGCTCAAACAAACCGGCCCTGGAATTTTTTTTTATTCGGCCCTCGCTTCGGCACAAAAATTTTACGGCAAAGAAAACGAAGCCATATTGTGTTATTTTTGTTTTTGATATTATGGAGGTTTTGATTAAATAACATGCTAATTTTAAAGGATGTAGATTGCATTTTGAGAAAAAAAAACTTCATATAAACATATGTATGCATGTCCTAAACATCCTAACTTGTGAGATACAAGGTGTTTAAAGACTTTCAGAAAATCTCTTTTTCATTAATATATGTGATACTGCTCTAGATATGTTTCTAAAGTTTTATTATATGCCTATATTAAACACTAAGTACCTATTAACATAATGAATATCTAATTTTTTCACAAACTGAAAACTCAAAAAATAAAAATAAAAACGTACAAAATTTCAACATACAGCACTGGCCCTCCTTAGTTAAAAGGCTGCAAGTAATTTTTTTCGAATTTAGGGTTTTGGTCTCGACGGATTTTGCATCATGTTCTATGTAATAAAATTAAAAAAAAAACTTTAAAAAAACAAATAGCAGTAACTCTAGTACTGCCTTATGAACAATTAAAACTTTGAAGTCGTTTTTTTCCGAACCACACTTTCGTCACTTGCGCCATTCTAACTACTGGGGTCAGAGCAGGCCGTACCGAAGATATTAATAAGTTAGTGCCATTATCACATTATCTCCTTGATGCATTATACTTATTTTAATATAAAAGTAACTGTAACAATCAAACGAGTAACGCAGGCCTGGAGTTACTACATACAGATTTTTTAAATTTAAATGTTTAATGTTCTAATTAGTTCGTTTGTCAAATATACAAAAATAAATATTAATATTTTGGAATAGGTACATCGGGCCTGCGGCCCAACCGGCCCTAAATTGTACCGGCCCACCGGGTATTTGCCCAATTGCGCGCCTGTCCCATCCAACCCTGAATAGATGTATGAACACGGCGACAGACAGAGAAGAGTGGAAGATATTGAGGGAGGCCTATGTCCAAATATGCATCGAAGAAGGCTAAATAGAGGGATAGATATATATGTTGATATCAAATAAAAAAAAATATATTTACAATTAAATAACCTAAGTAATATGTTTGCACACTAACCTGAGCCTCCATCCCTTAGATACTAAGGCTAGTTACGCTAATGTTAGAATGGTGAACAAATGTTTTTATAATAATAGAAAAGCTGTTAGATATTACATATAATTCCTAAACTTACTAAAAATGGTCCTTCCAATCTTAAATCTTTAATGGGAACTCGGCCTAACCCGGCCCCAAAAAAATGACAAACAATCATGCAAAAAGTTACTCGGTAGGCTGACCACATATCTGTTTTAAGTGGCACAATTCTGGCTAGGACCACCCTGAAATCATTAAAACAATCAAAATAGAAACTGCGTTTAAGGTCCATATAATTTAAAAAATTGTTTAAATTTCGACACTTTTATTTTTTTAACGGCTTAAGCTCCACTGAAGATAATGCAAAAATACTATTACCTGAAAAATAATTTATTCGTTTACTTAAGTGCTTTTTAAACAACTAAAAATGGTTTAAAATAGCACTGGACAAAAATTAAAAATCACACAATTTATGGCACAAAACAAAATTACAAAAATAGATATTGGCAAAAATATCAAGGGAGATTATAAATACTATAAATATATAAAATAACAATAATAATTTATTGTCCCGATCTGTAAAACAGGGAGAACTTCTGTAACATCAAAAAATGGTTTTACTGAACAGGACATACCCTCAAATACCAAATTGCAAATATTCCGAGGACCTAAAATTATAAACAACAAGTGAAATTAAAGAAAGAAAAATAAGAAAAAAGTTTTCTGTCTTCATACCTTTGACAGTGGAAAGGAAGAATTATAGAGATCAGTTGGATGACTTGGTCGAGTAAATACCCTGAGAGTTTCCCGTTCTTGTATTGAGACCGCACACCTGCATAGATGAAAGTTTTCCGAAAATTTATGTATGGTCTTCGGTGGTTCAATGTTAAGAGCGTTTGCCTACAGAGCAAGAGATTCCGGGTTCGGGTCCCGGCCGAAAACCGAAATCTTTTTTCCTATTTTTCTTTCTTTTATTTCACCTGTTGTTTATGGATGATTCTACCAAAAGTGGGCTATATGGATATCATTTCTGGTCATTGCCTTTAAATAATAGTACAGCACAGTAAATAATTTTGTTTTTTTTAATTTATTTAACTAATTAGGTGTAAGCTAAAAAACATTTATTTTCCCGAATATTAGGAATTATTGCATAAAAATTCCAGAGGGATGAGTACCAGAGGAATGAGTTTTTTAATGGTTTTCCAATTTAAATCAAAATCTATTTAGACTACTTAACTTAAGTTTTATATAAACAAAGTTCCGGTACTTATAATTTTAAAACAATCAACAAAAATATTATACTATTGATATCAGTCGAATATTTACTTACCAGAGGAATGATAATTGAAGCGTTCCTTTTTGATTTCTCTGAAAAAAACTAATTTTCTTCCGAAAATAAAAAGATCTATAACTTAAACCAAACTAAAGTTGACATTATCTGTCACAACTTGTCACCATCACAAGTAAATTAGATATCCAGGGCCGTCTCTTTCTCTAGAAATTAACCGGTGGTATTCACAAATATTGTGTTTTTAAAAATGGAGCACGTTTAAAATTGTAAAATTTTCCGGAGAAAATGTAAATTCGGATTTTCAAAAATATGGCAAACTTAAGTTTTATCAATTTTTTGATAAATAGTTAAGACTTGGTTAAATATTTTTTATTAGGATATTTTTTTTAATCTTAGTTTTTAATACACACCAGAGAAATGAGGTATTTGCTTTGTAATAAAAAAAATTATAAACTAGCAATTTTTTTTATACATTAAACTCAAATGCTCCATAAAGAAAACATTTCGTTTTAAATCTTATAACTAAAACTATGCTTCAATTGCAGTCTGTGTTTGAAAAATATGAATTCCCACTCCACAGCACCAATTTTGGAGAGTCATCCATATAGGACATATCGTGTTACAGATGGGACAATTTCTTTAAATTTTAGGATTTTCCGGCCAAGCCAGATTTATGACGCAACTTTTGTAGTTTTGTTCAAGTAGTTTTGTTCAAGATTTCATCGGTTTTGTTTTTCAAGTTATACGTAAGGATTCGCGGTCCCAACGGCGCCATCAAAACCGCGTAAACATTGGCCGCGGGGTAAATAACAGCGCGAAAAAAAACCGAGCGAAAGCAATACCGCGCCCATTAGAAAAACCGCGTTGGCAATTACTGCGTGTTGCAAAACCCTCGCGATACAAATATCGCGCGAAGCATAAACCGCGCAAACATTGACTAAGTCGTTGTTTTATAAATTTCATTTCATTTTTGCAAATAATTTTAATGGATTTCCATTTTAAACTAAATGTTTCTGTGTTTTAATGAACTGTGACTATTATTTTATTTTTTCTCCTGTGATATACAGGGTGTCCCAGATAAAAGCAACCACATGGGGATTTCAGAAACGTAAGAGATACGAGTTTGTTTAAATCCGAAAAAAGTTGCGCTATTCTAAGCCCAATCAGGTGCTGCATCAATATACAAATTTTTTCTAGGCCTTCTAGTTTTTTTGAAACCATAGCCAACTTTGTTATTTCTTATTACCGCCATATTGAATTTATACGTCAATAAATAGAGCATTACAACAGCTTTTCAACCATATATAATAAGCCTATTTTTGAATGACGGAAAATCTGAATTTATTTAAAAAACCGTTTTTCACTTCGTTGGCTGTGAAATAAAGGCCGTAGTTGCGTTTGTTGTCATAACTAATTTTTTGCTCGATATTTTAGTAACCCCTGTAAATATCTTTAATATTGATAGAGCACCTGATTGGGGTTAGAATAGCGCAACTTTTTTCTCATTTAAACAAACTCGTATCTCTTACCGTTTCCGAAATCCCCATGTAGTTGCTTTTATTTGGGACACTTAAGAGATCACTGATGACGGCCGTATAGGCCGAAACTGGTATGATCTAAATAAATTTATTGGAGGACATAGAACTTTTTATTTTGTTGAACTGAATGATGAACCTCCATTTAGAGATATGGATGGACTTCCTCAACTTTATAATTATGGTTCTAAATACTCCCGACCATATACTTTTGTAATAATTTTTGTAGTTAGAAATATTTAAATTTCTTACATTATAAATGCTTAAAACTGGGGACCAGAATACCCTTTACAGTATCCAAGTTAAAGCCGCAGAAATATTTTCTAAAGGAAGATTGGCAATTTAATAAATTTTCAATAAATTATCTGCTGTTTAAAGAAAAATATGACCTCAAATTTTTGAGAATTTCTCAAGTCATAGAAGTATGCAATTTTTTTTTAATTCTTACCAAACGTTTTTAGGAATCTTCTTAGCGCGATTTGAAAAACCGTGACTTTGATGATTGTGGAACATCATAAAAGCATAGTAAAAACTGCAAGTAAACAGATGAAGAAATAAACACGTCAAAATCATGAACTTTAGGCATGCATATATTTCTTCCGGAACTTTGAAATTTAACATCATCTGGCGGAAAAAGTTAAAAACTGTTGGAATCCTAAAAAAAACAATTTTATTTTTATACCGACTTTACTTAACTACTAAAATTTTACTTTTTCTTGAGGTTCGTTTTCGCTTGTTTGTGACTTGCTACTTTTAGAAAGTTGAGCTGAAAATCCAATACTTGTAATGATAATGTTTTTTGTCTTAACGAAGTTATTAAGAAAAGGAGTGCCAGAAACATAAAGACTCATATTACCTTTGTGGACCTACATATATGATGCCGTTCCAGTAGAAAAATTATTGACAGTGTTAGAACAAACTAATATCAATCAAACATACATAAAAGCGATAAAAGAACTAAACAAAGGGTGAGAATCTAAAATTAAAATTGGAAATCGACATTAAGAAGAATTCCTGGTAACGAAAGACTTAAGACAGGAATGTTGTATCTCTCAAACTCTTTTTAAAATATATATCGCAGTAGCTCTAAAAAACTGGAAACGTAAAGTACACGGCATGGGAATACGATACGATCGATTCATTCTTGGAGGCGATCTCTGGGGCTGGGGAATATTTTCGATTTTTTAACGGATTGTCGCTTTCAGTTCTTCACGAGTGCGAGGCCGGCGTCCTTTGAAAACGTTGCTGTTTAGGCAGCCTTACAAGAAAACAATCTCATGCGAGAGGGTCGGATGAACGAGCGGGCTAAGGAAGGGCTTCTAGATCAGGCCCTACATCCGAGATTCAAGCATATGCTGCGTTTAATGAACATAATGACTCGCCCGAACATTTTACGATGGCCCCTGGCAGGGGGGTGATTTCCCACCTTAAACGTGCTTTTTGATAGCTTTTTGTTAATAACTCTTAGAAACTACAGAATCCCCGGCGATGGCAACATAGCTGCGTCACTGGAATCAACTCGTTAAACCCAAAATGAGCTGAATTTTCACAATAAAAAACATTAGCACTGCTAGATTATTTTTACGTCCAACTAAGTTCCTTTTTACAAAAATAAAACTCAACACACAGTAAAAAACACCAAAAATTCAATACACGGGCTCCGACGACCAAAACAACACTGCATTTAATACAAACACATGTTACTGTCAGTGTCGACGTTAGAGCTTAGGAAAATCTGGGCTAACCGTTCACGACTTGAGGACCCACTTAATTAAACTTGTTGCCATTATATAAGTGAAAAAATAATCTTTTGTTTGAAACTCGTAGACAATGATTGAGTAGAAATAAAACAGTGCCTCGCCAAGTTCGCGCTGCCGTACCATCTTTTCTTGAAACATTTCAGCCCATATTTGACCTATCTAAAACTCTATTTCGGAAAGAGCTACGCATCTCATACTTTGCACAGTCGTAGACCTTCATAGAGTTAACAACTACTCAAAGTTTCATGGACTTCTATAAAGTAGTAAAGTAGTTACGAAATTTCAAAAAACTTCGAAATTGCCACTCACTCACTGACTCACTCACACATGTATAGATCATCAAAATTCTACTGTACTTCCAGACATGCTACAGAGCTGAAATTTGGCAGACTGATAGAAATTAGGACCAAACCCCTGGAAAAAATCAAAAAGCCCCAAACTTCTAATTTACTCCCCTCCCTTATACATGTATAATTATTTAAAAGTTACATTACCCACTCCTAGAAATGCTAGAGAGCTGAGCTTTGGCAGCCTGATAGGAACTATGATAAAACTATAGGAAAAAATTTAAAAACACGAAAATTTTAATATATTTCCCTCCCCTATACATGTAAAGTTATGTAAAAGTAACATTGTCCACTTTCAGAAACGCTAGAGAGCTGAGCTTCGGAAGGCTGATAGCCACTATGATAGACCATGGGAAAAAATTTAAAAACCTCAAAATTTTAAGTAAGGCATTGCAAAAGTTTTGAACAATATTCCGCATATTTTACTATTTTAAAAATTAAATATTATCCAATTCCCTTAAAAACGAAGTGAAATCATAACAAAAACATTTCATGTAAAAAAAAGCCAACTACGCGGCATTCCGTAAAAAGAATTAAGATAAATGTAAAGTAAAGTTCTCCAATACAAATTTCAAAATGAAAGTAAGAAACTAGTTTGGAAATGTTTTTCTAAACTTGGCTATTACGGCTGTAAATGACTTAGTAATAGCAAAGTTTAGAAAAAGATTTCCAACTAGTAAAAATCTTTCATTATGAAATTTGTATTGGAGAACTTGGCCTTACTTTTATCTCAATTCTTTTTACGGAATGCCATTTTCGCGTATTTGGCTCTTTTTTACATGAAATGGTTTTGTGTTGATTTATTTTAAACAGGACGTTTCAGTAAGTATCTCTGACCGTTTTCAAGTGTAAACTAAACAATCCAGTCTAAAGGCTACTACTTATACTACTTGGTGTGTAGTCGGCCCGCCCCCTTTTTACGTTCCTAGCCCGCACAGCAACGGCTAGATTGTCTATTGTTTTCGACAAAAAAAAATTGAGAAAACACCGAAAATGTGTTATTTGGGTGTATTTTGACCTACCCTAGCAATATCGTCGTGATGTCTGTCCGTGTTGTGTGTGTATGTATGTATATCTGTCCGTAATGCGATAGCTCCTAAACCGCTTAACCGATTTACATGAAATTTTCAGGTAAAATAGCACTCAATACTGCAACGAGCTGATTAGATTTTAGTCAAAATTCATCAATGCTAATGAGTTTTTTGGCAGTTAAAAAGTTTAAAAAATGCTCACTTTTTAACGGAACTTCGCATCAATATGCGGTTTTCGGAATATAGTAGCGCGCGTTTTTTGAAAAAAATTATGTTATAATCGGAAAGTTCGTAGGAGCTTTGATTTCGGAGATATTTACAAAAAACTGATTTCAAGGTTGATATAATTTGGAGTGTGCTAATGGGCCAGGAAGGTATCAGATCCGTCATGGATCCTTTTATTTAATTCTAAGACGCTTGTTTTCTTTAAGGTGTGGTTTCAGAAAGAAAAACTACAGAAGTACTAAATACTTATAGAAAATTATCCTAGGAAATTTTTGTTTGGATGGTTAATAGTGCTTCAACTCTCCAAACAGAAAAGCCGCATTTTAAAATAATAAAATAGAATATCCTTAATGCCTATTAAAACTGTTGGAACAATGACTAATAGTTAATCGTTCTCTACAATAGAAAAAAGGACAAGTAGCTCAAAACGAAACCCAGCCCTGCTAACACGAAATCCGTACTATGATGTCATACACCTGTTGCCACGTCCTGAAAAAATTGTGGGAAAAGGGGCCGTTCATAAATTATGTTGTTTAAATGAGTTTTTATCGCAGGATGTAATAAGAAATAGACAGCATTAAACGACGCGACGTGGGCTAATAAGCGCATGACACATTATCGCACGGTTTGAATAGCCTAACCAACTAAAGCACATATATTTTGGTAAGGTAAGAAGTTGAACCTTACTTATTATTTATACAATTTTACAGAGGCAGAGGAGGCGGCAACAGCGGAAAAGCTACATTGTTTATCAAGAAATGAATGAATGACCGTCGAAAACGAGCCTACGACTTCTCTTTATATTTTATTACTCTGAGGTTAAAAGCCATTGTATACAGTTAAATACTTATTAAGCTAGACATATAAATAAATGTGTTTGTAGAAATTCTTAAATCAAACAAAAATGTTGAAGATGCATTTTAGTAAATAATAACGAAAGTGAGTAAAAAATTATTTTTGGTTAGTAATAACTTAAAACGGACTTTTTCTAAATGACTTTTAAAGTGGGG
Source organism: Aspidapion aeneum (assembly GCA_963576565.1). Taxonomy (NCBI): domain Eukaryota; kingdom Metazoa; phylum Arthropoda; class Insecta; order Coleoptera; family Brentidae; genus Aspidapion; species Aspidapion aeneum. Next base: position 32,920,856 of record OY755039.1, read on the forward strand.
GTGGGGGCATTCCCCCTCTTACCCTCCTCAAAAGTGCTCTCTTACAGTATTTTCCAAATTATTTGCAAACTTTTTACTTGGCAAAAAAACAACTAAGGAAAAATTATGGAGGCTGATGAAAAGTCCTCTCTAACGATGTATAACACGCCCCCCTTACATCAGTGGCGCACCTTTTGTAGGCATTTAAATAAATGAGAGGTGTGGAAAAAATTATTATTTTTTTAATTTTCTTAAATTTTACTTTTCACATGTCTGGTTTTAAAACTTATTTTTCAAGCTGAAGAAATTTCCTTTCCAATGATGTACATTACTCCACCTCACAACGCAGCAGTAGATCTTGTATAGACGCCCCAAAATTGGTCAAATCTCCTATATACTACTTACTATCATGGGCGGATGGTTTCCCCTCATTATATTGTCGGGGGAGTATACTATATATTCATACCAACTGTGTTGCTTCTCTCATTGAACGCAGATTAGTCTTATACGTCCACGTATATGGTATTAGTACTGTTCCAACATGGTTTTCTTAAATGAAGATTTAAGTGTATACCAAATTTGACCATTTTAAGTGCGTCTATGCTAGATCTACCGCTGCCTTGAATGGGGAGTGGTATACATCGTTGGAAAGGAAAATTCTTCTGCTTTAAAACTAAGTTTTAAAACCAGACAAGTAGGGCAATAAAATTTAAGAAAATTTTAAAAATATTGTTTTTTCAACACCTCTCATTCATTTAAATGCCTATAAAAGGAGCGACACTGATGTAAGGGGGGTGTGTTATATACATCCTCAGAGAGTTATTTTGGTCAGTCTCAATAACAATCACTTAGTTGTTTTTTGCCAAGTTAAAAGTTTGCAAATAATTATAAAAATACTGTAAAATATCACTTTTGAGGGGGGCGAGAGGGAGGATGCCCCCTCCACCCAATTTAAATGAATTCAACTTGAAAAATTAAGTTTTCAGTTAATACTAATCAAAAATATTTTTTTACTCACTTTGATTATTATTTATTGAGTTACAGTAATGAATGTTCAAAATTTTTGTTTGATTTGCGGATTTCTACAAATGCATTTATTTTTGTTTCAAGATGGCTTCTTTAAACAGTTATGTTTAACTTATTAAATATTTAAATGTATACAATGGGTTTTTGAACAAAAATACTTAAAAAAAAAACAATGCGTCAAGGATAATAAATGCCACACGAAAAATTAAAAAAAACATATGGAACGTACACCTTTAGAAGGTACTAAGGTATATGGTTAAAAAGGAAATTTTATCCGCTTACAAAATGATCTTTAGAATATTTTTAAAAAGTTTTCGAGTTATTAGCAAAAAACCGTCAGAAAGCACGTTTAAGGGGGGGGGGGAACAACCCCCTGCCAGGGTTAAGGGGGTGGTTCCCGTTTGTAAAATGTTCGGGCGAGTCTTATGTCTATCCATACCAAGTGTGTTGCTTCTACCATTAAACGCAGTATCGGACCCCGTAGGGCCTGAACTATCCGTTCCGGGATATCGCCCGATTCGGCAAAACTTCTTTGATGAGATTGATCAAAATGGACGACATCTTAATAGTGTTATTTTTAAATTAATAAGGTTTCTTAAATGCTTTTTCGGTAAATTAACATGACATCAAATTAAAAAAAAATGCATCCATGTACTTTTTACAGATATTTGAAAAATACAGGTTTGACTGCCGCACATAAGGACAAATAGCTACATTAGGGCTCCAATAATAGTAAAACCAATTTAGTTTAAACTAATCACACATCTTTAAAATGGTACCTATAGATACGGCCTCAAGGCAACCAAATAATTTTATTTTTTAAACCCACCCAAAGGTATAAGCATTAGCGCAAAGTTGGCTTTGCTTTTAAAACTGTGACAGAAAAACTTTTATTTGTTATTTCTTGTCAGGAGGTCGATTTTTGTAGATTAGACCTCCGATCGTTTTTAGCCAGCTAAAATTTTTAGCCATATAAAATTGGGCTGCATTGAGTTCAACTAGAACTGGCAAAATATCGTGGAAGGTTTCTGCTCAATATTTTGAACCAAAAAGGCAAAACAACCTTAGATATTAGTAAACACAACATTCTAGAGCTAATTTTCTTACGAATTTCATTCTATGAAGGAAACAAAAACCGTTTTCCGACACGAATTGTACGTCGAATTTATTTCTCAGTGTTCATACAAGTCAGTGATCGCGAGCCGCAGTGTTGTCAGTGCAGCTTGGTAGAATTAGGCGCTGACTCGTGACGTAGGTTGACATTAGCACCCCGACATAAATTGTAATTTTGGAACATACTCATTTGCATCTCTTTTTAAAACCCAGCTTATTTTTTATTGCTGTCCAACTCATAGCGCTGCACAGTAGGCTCCCGGATCTGATTTTTGACCAAAATTAGAAAAATAGGTTTTGTCACAATATTTTGTTTTGAAATGAGAAAGAAGTAATTATCAATCAAAATGGCGAATCCAGAATGGCAAAGTTTCCTATTTATGAACCGGTAAGTGTGAAATTTAGTGCTAATATTCGCTAAATGTGATTTTTGACCTAAATTTTAAAAAAAACTTATTTACCAGTTGGTTTCAAATTTGGAACCTTGGCGTGTCTAAAGTCGTTGAGTATAATTATGAAATCAAACTTAAAAATTACATGACGAATCCAAAAGGGCAGAGTTTTCTATTTGTGAACCGATATGTATCAAAATTGGAACTTTCGAGTGTATAAAGCCGATAGATTTCTCACTCAAACCTAGAAAAAATATTATGGCGGATCCGAAATGGAGAACTTTTACATTTATGAACCGATATGTATTAAATCTGGAACCCTGCGGTGTTTAACGTCGCTTATTATTATTTTTTACTTAAACAAAAAAAACTTGCACGGCGGATCCAAAATCTTTATCCTATAGACTATCCTATATTTATAAACCGATTTGTCGAACCTAGTACTTAGATTATTTAAGGTTAAAGCTCACCGTGTAATGTGGAAAAAAGCTAAAAATTAAAAATATTAAAAAAAGTTAAAAGGTATTATTTTTTGGCTCTACCAAAAACTAGAAAATAATACGAACGTAACCCTGACTTTGTAGCAGATAAGAACCTGCAAGTTTAATTAATGACTGTATAATCAAATGAGAATGATTTTTCTAGAAAAATTTGTTTTTAAGTGCAACAAAATAAATATTTTTAATTACTTTTTTATACTAGTTTGTTAAAAGTCAGATTTGGTAAACTGCTGATGATTTAAAATAGAACCGTTTACCTTAAAAGGTTTTTTACCTAATTCGTCTTTCATAAACAATCCACCTGTAAAAGTTAATTTTATCTGTAATTTTTGGTTTTTGAGACATTGCAGTTGGTTTTTATTATGGAGTGACCATATTTTTATTTGATTTTTGAAATTAGTATATAGTTAGTATTTTTATACATTATTTATATTTTTTTTTGTTTAATTTAGCCTAAAGAGCTTTAAAAATAATAGACAAAAATTTTTGTAGCAGCAGATTTTAAAGTACAATTTTTTTAAAAATATGTATACATACTTTTTATAAAAATAAAAAAATTAAAAACATGGTTGATGAGGGAAGCAAAATTTTTGTCCAACATTTATAAGAAATCTATATTTTTATAGAATTTCAGAAATGCCTAGCAAAAACCATTGTCTGACCTGTCTACACATCAAAATTGGAATCAAAATGTACTGGTAGAAAGTCTAATTAGGGGAAAGGGGGGCAAAATGGGATACTTAATTTTATAGGTCCTTTTCTCCTATTAAATGTTATGTCATTTGAAATTAAGTTGGCTAGATACGTTATCTTTATGTTCTAGTATTCAGTTTAAACGATTTAGAACTCCATCATACTTTTATTTTTATTTTTGTAAAAAGTTGCCTTTGGTAAAATGGGGTGCCTATGTGGCGAAACGGGCGGGGCGGTTGTGTAATTTAGAATTAATATTTTTGTAAGACCAGTCTTATTTATTAAAATACTAAACAAGTTAAAAATACTTATTTAAAAAATAAAAAGTTGTAATATATTGTAAATACATTTATAATAATTAAATTTAGTAATTACAAAATTTATAAAGAATTACAGCGACCAAGTCATCGCTGTCGACTCTCCTACACGGATTTTGCGTCAATTTTTTGCAAAGACAACATAAAATACAAGTTTTAGTGATGCTGTCAAAAAACAAAAATTTTTTTGGGGGTATAGGTTACTAGGTATAACAAGGTACCCCATTTTGCCCCCATGAAAAAACCCCGTATTGGCCCAAACCACCAGTTAAATTCAAACAAAAATCATACATAGTAAAGGATTAATACGGGCGATGCTTTTAATTATGAATAATACATAAACCCCCTAATCGTTCAATGTAAACAAAACTTTAAAAAGTCTGTAAAAAATTTACTTACTGTCACAAAATGCGCAAGTTATTTTTACAATCAACAGCGCACATCATATGTTGAGCAAAAACCAACTTAAGCTCAGCCGACCGGCACCAATTATATTGCAGAGAGTTGAACCAGTTATAGGGATAAAACATCTGATGAGGTTTTATTTTTGCGCAATTTACTTAAAACTGCGATATCACGTTTTACCCGCGTACCCCATTTTGCGCCCCCCTTTCCCCTACCTTTTTTTAGAATTATTTTATGCGAATTTTATACAACATAAAATATTGTCGTAAAATGGCTTAAAATCTGGATCAAACCGCCATACAAATATGGTACTTTAACGCGTTCCTTTGAAAGGAAAAATGACACTTCTAAAAAATAACTGAAAGTTACGTCAATTAAATCATAGTTTTTTCAAGGCCTGCTGGACTATCTACTCTTTTTTGTAAAGGTAGTTTCAGTATGTTTTTAATTTAACCCTTTTTGGCCAAAAATTAGATCTGCGAGTCCACTGTATGCAACAGAAAATTCATTGACGTTGATTGTCAAAATGGCATGACTGTTTTAGATTGGATGCGCCCGTCCCACTACTTTGAGTTAAAAAGAGACAGTAAGTAGCTGGATGGCAATGTATGAGTTTAGTAAATAAAACGAGTAGACCAATGTTTAGTTATTAAACTCATGTGTGTTTAGTATTATTAAGCGCCCTTACTAATACATTAGTTTAAAAAGAGATGGTAAATAATCGGATCATAATGTGTAAGTTCAGTCAATAACACGATTAGATTAGTTGTTGGTACGTTCCGGAATCATATTTTGTGTCGGGGTGCCGTGCTACGTCACAGCCAGCGCCTTATTTCAGAAAATCGAGTTCGCCGTGATTTTTATGATACTTACTTTGACAGACAAGTATGAAGGAATTTCACAATAAACAAACAGAATTTTAAAAAAAAATTATATTACTAGTTATAAAAAAATGATAAGTTGATTTCTCACAAGTGCGGATATGGTGTTCTGTGGGCGGATTATTATCCCAGAGAGAGGCTCCATTTCTTTTAAATACGCCTCTCACAAAAGACAAGAAGATTTGGATAGCTCTACTTGGATAACCTCTGTGGTTCTACACGAAGCCTCACCTATAAAATCTCCTGATGATATAAGAAGAGAAACATAGTATACAAAGTTTTCCATCCCAGAGGGGCTCCATTTCTCACAAAAGACGAGAAGATATGAATAGTTCTACATAGTCTTGAAGCTTCACTCATAAAATCTCCTGATGAAATATGAAAAGAAACGTACCTACCTATAGTTAGTATACAAAGTTAAAATTATCATAAAAATTCAAAATAATGGATATGTATAGGGGAACATCCGTAAATTATGCAACGCAAAAAGTCAGGATTTTTAACTCCCCCTCGTAACGCATTTTCAAGACAAATCACATTAAAAAAACATTGCGTGTAATCATCCTTATAAGGAATATAACTGGACAATTTTTTTGAGGGGCTTAAATCAAATTTGGTAATAAAACATTTAAATAATATTGGTGTTCTTTGGATGGTTATACATCACGGGCGTAGTCAGGGTGGGGCACTTGCCCCACCCTGCCTTGTCACCTGCACCATCCTGGCTTTAGCTCATTTAGTAATACAAGAATTAAAGGGGAGCTATAGAATTTTTTGCTTTTTTGCCCCACCCTGAGTGAGACCCTGACTACGCCCATGTTATACATGGTCAGTTTACCAATTTTTAATAGGTGCTTCTTTTGTTAATTTAATTTGGCAGGGTTATAGGTACACTATCTGCTTATAGGTACTTACTATAGCTTTTTTAACTATAGACTATAGCAACCCCTACAACTAAAATCATTATTTATTGCTACAAGCCTATGACATATGTCCTATCCGTTTTTTGTATTTTTTAAATTTAACTTTGCATACCTATAGGTACTGTCCATGAAGATAAGATGAGATAAGAAGAATCATTGTTTCGACAGTGCTAAAATAAATTATTATTTACTTGTATAATATAATTCAATTTTTTTTTTGTTAATAAATTATTTAGAAACCTTATGCAGTAGGTACTTTTTTTCACTTTTATTGGGTCATTGAATAATGACTTTTCAGTCCTTTATTTTAAATCAAAAACTTTGAGTTTTTGGTTATTATAGAAAAAAAGTTATCTAAAAATTTTACATTTTTTGTATCAATATGTTCTAATAAAAAATCTTATTTGAAATAATTGTCTTCTAAAACATTTTCCTTGAACGAAAATAAGTTCAAAAACATTTTCTTTAAATAGAAATTTGTTCGAACAAACTTCTAATCGAACAAAATGTTTTTGAACAATTTTCTGTATAAAGAAAATTTTATTGAATGATTATCCTTTTGAAGAAAATGTTTTTTTAAATTTAATTATTGATTTAGAATCTTAGTAAGGTACTTTATTTTTTTTAATGTATTTTTGGTGATTATAAAAATACTCTGCCAATATATGGGTACCTCTCACACTAGGTACTATAGTTATAGTGTATGTGTGAGCTAATATAACTAAAAACTGAAATATATTTTATTCAACTCCAGACTCAATTACCTTTTGTTTGATACCACACAAGCCATGTTTTGACTTAATCTCTAATTTTTGAAATCTACCCCCACCCTTTTTTTTTAACGAAAATGTATTTTGTTTAACTCCAGACTCAATTACCTTTCGTTTGAGATCATAGACGACATATTTTCACTTAAACTCTAATTTTTAAAATTGACTCCCACCCTTTTTTTTAAAGAAGTTAAATTTATTTTGTTTAACTACAGACTCAATTACCTTTCGTTTGGTATGACACACGGCATATTTTCACATAAACTCTAATTTTTAAAATTAAGATTTTACAGTTTTTGTAACATTTGAGTAAAAATATGTTCAAATGGAAAATTCTTCTAAATCATTTTTTCCTAAAACATTTTCCTTGTATGGAAATTTCTCCAAAAACATTTTCTTTAAATGGAAATTTGTGCAAACAAACTCTCTAAAATTAAGATTTTACATTTTTTTAGAACATGGGGCATGTTCGAAGCATTTTTTGACATTTGAGTAAAAATATGTATGTAGTAGTTATTTTTGATAACCCTCATAGAAAAAAAGCAGGTTGCACAAATATCTTTAAAATTAATTTTATCGTTTAAATGGAAACTTGTACAAAATTATTTCGTCCTAAACATTTTCTTTGAACGGAAATTTGTGCAAAAACATTTTCAAGAAAATTTTATTGAATAATTATCCTTCTGGAGAACCGAACAAAAAATGTTCTGTAAAACATGTACTCAAAGTATGTAGCAGGCACATAGATAGCTTTTTTTTCTGGGGGGATACTCCCATATAGAAAGTGCTGTGCTGTTATTCAGTGACGGTGCATGATGTTTTGAACAGGGTAGGCAGAAATGCTTGATGGAGGCAAATCCACTGAATACAGAACATTTTAGTGGTGATGTGCCCAATTTTTGTCCAAGACACTAAAATTTCTTGATAAAAACTTGTTCAAGAAGGGGGGAAATGTCCCCCAGTGCTCTCCCTTATCTATGTGCCTTGTACCTATTTCTCACAAACTATTATCACACTGAACTTCACTTCATATATTGTTCAACTGTTTTTGTTTGTGGAAATGTAATCAATCACTTTATGCACTTTTCTTATGAATAATATTATTTTTGATAATAATTAACAAATATTATTTGATAATACATTGTATTCTATTTCACATTCACATAGTTACATTACTATAACAGAATAAATCATATCAGAGATTTGGGTGGCATCTACTGGTCTTGTGCTGGTCTCCAAGGATGTTTATTTCTCTGCAACAAGTTTTTTATTTGGACCAACATAGCAGATGATAGGGATTGCTTGCAACCTTAAGAAGTTTGTCTTTGTTGCCTTGTAGACACATAGGTAACCTGTAACAAAAAAAAATCCATATTAAAAACCAATAATTTTCAAGAAGATGCAAATTTTCCAGCTCTAATTATTTTGGAAAAGCCTGCCTTTAGAAATATTTCCAAGTGAAAAAAAAAAACATTTTTTTGGCAAAGGGTGCCCAAAAGAGCTTGTTAGCGAAATACTAGACAACACTAGACTAATACTTACGTTTGAACATACGGCCCAACAGCTAAACAACCAAAACTATCGAACGTTGAACATAAATAATAAATATAAACATTAAATTCCTAACCCACTTTATGCAGAACACCCAATGAACTTGTTTAGAAGTTCATTGAGAACACAAGCTTATTTTTTGTTGTGAATTGCAGACTGCCGGGCCTTAGATGACGTAGTAACAAGCACAGTGGGCCAAATCAGATATCCAATGCAATTTTTCTTGGTAGAACTAGATATTACCAAAACCAAAATTTGTTGAAAGAATGGAATGAATGTATGTTTATACGCCAAGGAAGTAGCTTGGGGGAAGGAGGGTAAGCCCTCTAAGATCAAAATTAGCCCCCTTCAAACGAAATGAGCATAATTTATCAGGGGCGCGGACCAAGTCCACAAATAGCATGCGGACTAGGCCTTCCTGCTCTGTTTTTTCTAGAATTTTAGTAACATAATTAAGTCTCATTCTAAAAAAAAGGGCTCCCTAAAAAAAGAAAATTTTTTACTTTAATTGCTGTTTTTGTAGTTTAATAATAATATACAAATAGATTCCTACAAAAGGATAACTGCCTGTATTTCTATGGGAAGGGGTAAAGTAAGAGATTCCCCTCCCCCCATAACCAGCCCCCTCACAACCAACCTACCACAATCTGCCCCCCGTCCGATATCATAAGGACTGAAGAGTTTTATTTAATGATATGACATAACTTTTTAAAACTCACTTTTGCATTTGGGTAGGGAAATGTGTCCACGATCAGACATAACAGGTATTTTCCTAAATAAACCAGATCACGTTTTTATTATCCATAAGTAAAGGCTCAACGAAATCTTTATGGTGAAATATAAAAGATAGATCAGAGTGTCCTCTTCTCATACAAAAAATGTTTTTAAAAAGAAGACAAAATTCTGTGCCGTTGTGGAACTTGTAGGACTTAAATATGTATTTCAAACTTATGTATGTACTATGTTTTACTTAGTACACAGTTTTTTTTCTACCGAATTTCTAAAATATACAATTTTTTATTTATACAAGGTGTTTCAAAACTCAATAAAATAATTTTAGTTTTGAATTTCTTAAGTAATCGTTAGTCAAAAAGTTTATATAAACATAGACACGCAAACGCTTAGTTTTCGAGATACAGGGTGTTAAAATTTCATATATTTATTAGTTTTTTGTTTATAGCTCGTGTAGTTTTTGAGATATGCTGCTCAATGTTGTCAGTACACTATAAGACATGCCAAACGATAGTAAAAATCTACAAGGTTATACTTTTTCAGGGGTCATGTCAGCTTTTTCCTGGGATATTTTTTTGTTGTAAGCCACTGGTAGATTCTAAATCAAGAAATAAAATCGTTGTTTCCTTTGCAAACTTTTTTGTCTCTTGCAATTTTTTCGTATCTCTAACCGTTTAAAAAAAAACCCTTTTGCACCAAAGACTGCTATTATCAAAATAAAAAATGCTTCGGTATAGCATGGCGACTATATGAAAATAAATAAAAAATATTATCTCGAAAACTAAGCGTATGTAGACCTATGTTTACATGAACTTTTTGTCTTAAAATCACTCAAGAAATTTAACATTAAAATTATGTTATTGAGTTTTGAAACAACCTGTATATCTGGGCCTGAGTGCAAGAGCGTGCTAAACAAACTAGCAGGCAGCACGAACTCTGACCTTTGCCACACATCCTAGTTTTAGATATACGAAGCATGTGTATTTATATTTTTTTTTGTGACAATACAAACATTAATTATTAATTATTATTAAACTTAAAATATGATTTCTGTCGCTTTGTGGTTCCTAAATGTACACAGCACACCCACAAATTGCTATCATACTTAACCGACTTTCTCTCAGAAATATAACGTCATATTCCTTATCCTTTTTTATAATACTTCAGTTATGTAGTACCTAATTGTTTTTCGTTTTATTAGTAATAGCAGCCGTTAAATTCAATTAAATTAAATAACCATTAGAATATATAATTCAATTATAGAACCAATATGCTATCTGAAGAAGGTGGAACATATAAGCAACAATGCCACATTAATTTCAGCAGGAAGTTTCAAACATAACCTACTGTCTTATATTTAAAAAGTTCAAAAACTTATAACAGTTAGTTTTTGTATTATTAGTTTTAAAAGGAAAACTGGGATTTGTAATATTAAATTGAACATGCGACAAAATATTACCTAATTTTTAATAAAAAAATTGACAGATCTAAAAGAACATCCATTACACATAATTTACAAAAAACTGTACGTGTAACCCTACTATAAACTATAAGAAAAACATCGATTTGGATGCGGTAAACTTCAGGTATTTTTCCGAAAACTTTTTGGTCTGTTCAATTTTTCCTGTAATTATTTATTTTTTCTAATAATTATTTTTGAAGCGAAATTTTTTTTCTAATAGTGCTTAATTTTTCTAAATTTTTTGTACGCGGCGAAATTTTTTTCATTGAATGTTTTCTGTCATTTGCACAATAAGGTTAATGGGTGGGAGGGAAGAAGAAAAAAAATTCTTATTTTTTGTATTTTTTTGCAATACATACTTATTTTAGGTACTAGCAGGTGAAGCCCATCTTCAACAAACAAATCTAGCCTACCTAAACTCTATCACACTCGTCCCCCTTGTACGAGTTTCCTCGAGGGGTGATCAGCTGCCCACAGTAGGTGTACAAATTTTTCTACAGGACCCCACAGGACTATACAGGACTTCCAAAGGACTCCACAGGACTATACAGGACCCCACAGGACCTCTACAGGACTCCACAGCACTTCCACAGGACTATACAGGACCCCGAGGCCTAAAGGGTGCCCGACGCATGATTAAGTACTAAGGCGGCAAAGGCAAATCGGCTCTCTAAGAAAAACGCGAGTTAAGACGGACGTGATGACCTTTTTTTTTTGGTCGCGAATTTTTTTATGGGCGTTCAGCCACAGGACTATACAGGACCCTACAGGCAGGACTATACAGGACTTGTACAGGACTATACAGGACTTGTACAGGACTATACAGGACCAAAAATTTATTAAAGTCCTGTAGGACGGTGTACAAATTTGGTTCAGCTGATCGCCCCTCGAGTTTCCTCATATCATCCATTACTTAAATCTTTTTCCGATCTAAAAATTAAACCTATTAAAGTCGCTTCCCTCGGTGGCGCAAGAGTCTAAGCTACTAATTGTAGGCTAGGCTACAAATTTCCGCACTTTTTTTGAATTGGTTCGGTTAGGTTTATGACTTTTGACCTAATTACTCGATTAAACAAGTGTTTACTGCGAGTATTTTAGACATTATTTCATACATATTAAAGATGACCAAGAGTTTTAAAAAGTAGACATGTATTAGTAAACATAAATATTATTTTTCAAATTAGATCAAATTTTTATTAAGTTAAGAAATAACTGTACAGAAACATTAATTAAAAAGTGGTTTGGTTAGTTATCATTTTAAAAAAAAACTTTAATTAAGTACACGTTTGCATTTTCACAATTATAACAATATAACCATCAAAATGGAGTTATTTTTATTTTATATTTGGATATATTGGGAGTTTGACTTTTGAGCAGTCTAGTTTTGTAACCGTGTAACCAAATTAAATATAAATATTTCGTCAGTTTAAACAAATAAGTTGTATAGTTTTAGTGTACAGTAGCCATCTTGAATTTCAAAAAATCCCTATTATTCTTTATTTGCATTTAAAGCCTTAAGAAAGGTATCGGTTTCTTATTCCAATTGATTAATAACTGACCTACCAAAATAACAATAGCCGGCTTCGCTAGTTAGTCCTGACTTGCACGTGTCATCGCGTAAAAAAATCGCCTTAACAAGGGAGAATTGTTTATAAAACATGTATACCAAATTTCATTAAAATTGGTTAAGTAGTACCTGAAATAAGCGATAAAAAACCTTGTACTTTTTGTATTGATGTACTGATGTAAGCGCAGTGTTTTAACTGAAAGCAAATATATAAATACCTCTCAGCTTTTAATTGTCTGCTATCTTTATTTTATATTTGCGATCATTTTTGTTTAGTTGGATTTAAAAGCTTATTTACTTTACATATATTTTAAATTTTTCGGTACCGAGTCAAATATTTAGCTGCATTTTAAATATGAAATGTTTTTATAGGTCACCCGGTACATCGGTAGCTAAAATTTTGAGGATTTACTACCCCTTAATCTTGTAATACAAAACTGCTAAATTATAACAATTGGTCCCACTGTGCGACGACACTACACGCGATCATCGCCACTGCCAAGGGGTGCTGTGAAGTCTATACCGGCGGCGTTGCCGGGCTTCAGTTTAAATCTTGTGGCTAAAATTTTTTAGTCGGCCAAAACGATCGGAAAGCTAATTGAAAAAATTGGCCCCCAGACGTCAAATTTAGACGGAGTCAACATGGATATTGAGGATGCAAGTAGGTACTTTATTTTGCCATAATTGTTAACAAACCAGTTATTTGTAGACTTGTTATAACACACGGTTTATGAGAAAGTATTTTTGATGAAAAAATTTTTAACATTTTTAAGTTAGCTAGAGTTATAAAAAACGTTCCGCCGAGTACACCGATATTTCTTTGCTACCTGGTAATTTTATAGCTAATTTAAAAAAGTGTAATTTAAGTCCCCCTCTTTTCTCCTCTTTTTTTAAATGGTTTTATAATACTTGACTCCGTATACTTGTTTCCATACCTATTTCTGTTTAAAATCTTGCGACAGCTATTTCAGATACTTTCTCATGAGCCAGAGACTTGAAACTTGGTATTTGTTTTGAGTTTCAGTGACAATATAACTTTGAAATTTATTTATTAAAAAATAAAAATGTCGGATTTAAAATGGCGGACATGTTTATTTATATATCAGTTTGCCTCATATTCAAAAACTTGCACTGACTGATGATGATGATTGATGACTCAATATAATTTTTGGTTCTTTAAAACATTAAAATGGCGGACTTTCTAGTTTATGAGTCGATATGTATCAGGAACTACAGCAGCGGCAAGCAACAGGTGACTATCCAAAAGCTCCAGTAAAAGAAAAAAAAGTAAACTAACAACTCAGTTTTATGATGAAATGGGTCTCGTTTTTGATCAACCTAAACAAGTTGGAGGCAACAGGAACGATACAGCACGCAAATTTTTTTAAAAACCTGAGTTTGTTTTTAAAATATCCGGTATCGATAAACGAAAGTGCTACTCTCAGAAGATGTAATTGAGATAAAGAGATAAGAAATTTTGACAATATTCCTCTAGGCAAACCTGAAGAATTAACACTAATAGCGATATATTTAACTGGATACTAGTATCCTCTGACCCTATTATGACCAATAAGCAAAAAAAACAAGAAAAATAATTAAAAAAAGTGGTGTTAATTATGCTAATGCTGCCAATCTTCTATGGTGGAGAAAAGAAAGGTAATGAAGATAGTAAAGATAAGGATGATGATGATATGAATAATGAAGAAGACTGTAGATATTGATGTTTAATAATGTTAAGGAAAATTTTTGTGAATTTTAAATACAGCAGTAAATAAGTATGCAATTGTTTTTTGAAAGTAGACTTTAATTAAAATACTTAACCTCAAATAACATTATTTGTGTATATTTTTGCAACATAAGTTTTAGATGTACTACTCATAACCATTTCTGATTATATTATCACATAAAATCAAATTTTATATTTTTGGCGCCGTAAATTGTTATTCTGTCCTTATGTGTGCCGGACCTTGTACTTACCGAGTCAGAATTGTGAGCCTCACACAGAAGTCACGACCTACGTGAGCTCGGTCATAAATTCCTGGTTTTCTCATAGCCAAAAGGTCCACTATAAAATAGGTGATCAAATATTGCCTTATGATTTGCATCGGGTTAATTACAATTTCCTAAAACATAGATCAAATGCTCACTTTGGGACCGAAGCATTGTGGCTTCTGGCCAGACTATTACCACAGTTTTTGGAGGTTTTTTGCCACTTTTGAATTTTTCTCGCTGGTTGAAAAGAGCTATTTAAAAAGCGTTGTTGAAAATAACGCTAACCTTTAGGCGCTGTTTTAAAATAGCACCAGTATCTGCATGATTCATGCCTCCACTGAACTGTCTTCACAGCATATCACTTTAATATTAGATGAAGAAACAGATGCTGAAGGAACCAGTTAGCAACTCTTTAGATAAGCAGTTTGCAAATATTTAGAATTTTCGACCCCCCCCCTCCCTTTTTGTAATGAAGGTTCTACATTTTTATCCACCATCTATAAGTTATAGTGTTATTATTGATGTCATTTTAGACAAGTAAAGTTTCAAGTAACTAATATTTTTTTTTACAATATTTATTTCTTATTTTTATTAAAACTACAACCGGTATTTAAACTAACATTAAGATTAAAAGAAAACGTAATTTTTTTAACGTATTTACGTTATTTACAGTAATATTTTCTTGGTTTTCATTGAATATTGTTGCTGAGCAGGATGGTTTCACTCGCAGAGAGTTGGTTTACTGTGGTTGGTTGACGATTTATG
Organism: Aspidapion aeneum; assembly: GCA_963576565.1. NCBI lineage: Eukaryota > Metazoa > Arthropoda > Insecta > Coleoptera > Brentidae > Aspidapion > Aspidapion aeneum. Next base: position 32,935,924 of record OY755039.1, read on the forward strand.
TAATGGAAGGCATCATAAAGCGTATATCATACACAGTGACGATGGAGCTAGTTTTGATTTTAAATGTAGAAAATATGCCAGTAAAACGGTTTCATTGCTACATTTTGCGTTCCTGGAATCCATCTATTCCATAAAATATTTCAGTTCTTTTTCATAGCATTCTTATGATTTGGTTGGTCAAATCTGCAGTGCGGCCTGTTCTTCCTTCGTAATAATATTTTCGGGTACCGCTTTATGATCTTCCATTATTATTCTAGTTTAAAAAACGACTTATTAACTTTTTACCAACCTTCCACTTTGGAGTCGAAATATAACAGCAAAGGTAATTTTGACATTTACGGGGTGCTGAGGCGCAAGTAGCTTTGATGTTGTCACAAAGCCTATTAAATATCTTAACACAAAAAACCTATTTTTTTTTTGGTTGTTGGATAAAACGTTATGTTTTCTTAGTCTCTTGAGAAATCATACCACTCGGCCTAGCGGCCTCGCGGTATAAATTTTTCTTGCGTGACTTATTTTCAACATAACACACTAGTACCAAAAATAACTATAAGTCTATCAAGAACAGGACGTGTTAAAAAATTAGGACTATAAATAATAATGTCGTCTAGGTAGACCTTAACAAAATTATGAAGACCAAATGGGATGACATTAAACCGATATAACGGTCCATCAGGCATACCAAGCAGTGTATTTTTTTGATTCTGTTGCTAAAGGTATTTGCTAGTATCCAGTTTTAAATCAATAACAGGAAATATTTTTGCGTTTCCAAGGTCTTCTATAGTGTCACTTATTTTTGCCAATTTTTAAGGTTGGTCAATCGTAATTGAATTTAATATCCGAAAATCAATGCAAAATAGTGGTTTTTTAATAGCTTTCTTAACAAGAACCACGGGTGATAACTAGTCTCAATCACCAGGCTGGAAGTCCTGTCCGTAACATTTCCTGAACCTGTTTAAACACAATTGTCTTTGTATTTAGGTGAAATTGGCAACATAAATAATTCAGATAAAACGGGCATATTATAAATAGTAAAAGACACTGTTTTTCCAATATTAGTTAGAATGTAAACACATTTGCGACTTTAGTCAATATTATTTTGCTTAAAAAAATTGATTAATCCACAAAAATAACCTCTTCGTCTAATGTTGATATAAGGTTTCTCCCTGTAAACTTTAGTAAAGATGTGCGAATTGTATCCAATAATGCATTGGAGTCTTTCCATACAATTTTATTTTAATGTGAGGCATTTGAGATACAATGTTTGTAACATCTAAATTTACTAAAATTGTATCAAAATTATTTTTTTGTTCGTTCGTATTAGTATTTGGATCAATACTAAAGGAACAAAAATCAACGTTATTTAGTTTCAACGATTTTGTGCTTGGGGCCTTTGGTAAGTGATCTTGTTCCTTCAAGTGGCCCCAAGAAGCTTTTCGACTGATTATAGGGATTCTCTATGAAAATTATTAGCTTGTCAATATTTACAAGGGGAAGGCGGATAATTAGAGTACTTAAAATTATTATTTGAAGCTTAAATAGTAAAGGGATTAGTCGAAAAATTAGGAGCGGTTGCCAAATTTTAAAGAAATTTTGCAAAATTTTGGGAAAATTTGCCAGAGTTTTCATTTCCAGTAAAATTTAATGGAATTTGATCAAATTGGACTGACCGTTGACTTGGTTAATGTCTTAATTCGTTTAGATTGGTTTCTACTTTACATGCTAATTCCAGAAACTGTTCGGTATCTATAAAACCTTGGTACAAGTCTTTCAAAAAGGGCAGTTTTACGGGTTATAAAAATTGGTTCGTGTAGCCGCTTTGCATTTGTCCGTATAAATTGGCTGTGGATTCAGCAATTTTTTGACTATATATAGTTCAATTTACTCAAAAATCTATTTCTAAAAGTAGTATAACCTACACTTAGGGTATTCTATTATGATAAAAATATACTAAAGTATGTTGTTCACTGTAGTACTCTCCCGTTAAATGAATCGTTGCAAAATCTACTTGGAAATTATCAGAACATCGTTATCTGAAAAATACATATTTAATTTCGAAACAGAACATGTTGGGTTTTCCAGCACCAAATCATTGTGTATGTGAGGCAAAATTGAGAATATTGATTTTGAATTCTTGTGGGTAAATTTTTCTGTTGCTGCTTAAAATGTCAAATTTTTGAAATCTGATATTCCAAGTAATAAAAAATGTCGAAAAAAACATTTAATCAGTCCATCAAGAGTGGGCGGATGGTTCCCCGTCGTTATATTTTCGGGGGAGTATACTGCATTTTCATACCAAGTGTATTGCTTCTCTCATTGAATGCAGTGTGTGTATTATTACTGTTCCAACATAGTTGTCCTAATTGAAGATTCAAGTGTATACCAAATTTGACCATTTTTGGTGCGTCTATGCTAGATCTACGGCTGCCTTGAGGGGAAAGTAATATACATCGTTGGAAAGGAAATTTCTTCAGCTTTAAAAATAAGTTTTAAAACCAGACATGTAGGACAATAAAATTGAAGAAAATTAAAAATATATTGTTTTTTCCACACCTCTTATTTATTAAAATGCCTATAAAAGGTGCGCCACTGATGTAAGGGAGGCGTGTTACATCGTTAGAGAGGACTTTTGGTCAGCCTCAATAACTATTACTTAGTTTTTTTTGACCAAGTTAAAAGTTTGCAAATAATGAAACATGCCATTTTTACTCTTAAGTCATACATACATACAGCAACACTATTCGACTCGTTTTTTACTATACAACGCTTTAAGGGTATTTTATGCGTGTTTTAGAGGTGTGTTTTGAGGTTATATCGGTGTCCAAAAAGTTACCTTATAAAAGAGGCTCTCCTTCTTATTATTGTAAGGGCTGTGCGGCATTGTAATTGGAATTTGATATCACAGGTTGTTTGGGAAGAATCACATAAAAACATCTTTATAGTTGTGTATTTTTCTGTTTACGTTTGGGAACTAAACAAACAAATGAACCTGTTTGCTACCGTGTATGTTCGATAAATAAACGAAATGAGAAAACATTCTATTCAAATTTACCCGGTATAAATTTAAATTAAATTATTTACAATGTTTTTAAGAACAGCTTCTGAGGGCACGCCCCTTTATTTTTTCGGGTGTTGGAAATATTTTTGAGGATATTAGTACAAGGGTTTCTTTTTCCCGGATCTCTTCTTCGTCACAGATTAGCCAGCTCTGGTAGCATGAAAGCACATTCAGGTCCAAGGTTTGCACTGAAGCACTTGACGCTCCGCCCACTGTGATATCTTTGCTACTTTAGTCAAAGGAGAAGATCAGATAAATACAAAATCATGCAATTTTGTAAATTGGGGATAAACGAGGGATAAGACTAGGACCAAAAGACTAAACAAAATCGTACTTTGATATTACATAAATTAATATATAATCATAGTTAAACAAAGTTAATATCTAAAGCAGTTATTCGGAATAAAGGGTTATTTAGGGTTAGCTAGTGGTGAGAAAACTTAACATCTGAGTATTTTTATGCCGTATTTAAGCAGTGGTTGGATGTGTATGGCTCTACTCAAATTCAAATTATTTAGTTGTCTTAAATGACTTATGTATGTAAATGTATAGACATTGTCAAAAGAAAAACAGGTTAGCTAAATAAAGTAGCTAATACTAGTAAATTAATGACATAACTACAAGTGTGTACCTATAGCACATAACATAAATATAATTATAAAAAAGTCAAATATAGTTAATTTATATATCTAGGCACTAAACTTCAAATTTAAAGTTGAATGTAACACAATAATTATTATTATCATTATTATTATTTTAGTATTTTTTTAAATTAAATGACAAAATTTGTTTATTGGCCTCTAAGATTCAAAAACGCTCTGACAGAATAAAAGTATTTGTCATGGTATGGTATGGTATTTGATATGATGTCAAGACAAAAGAGAGATAGGATCAATTCAAAATGAGGTTACATTTTTTTTATAACATCGTTTAACCTCATGGGGTAGATCTCGGACTGGGTTACTGTCTGTCTCATTCTCTCTAACGTAGAATGATGGCAGCGGATCTTTGGTCCGGGTCTCCCCTGTGATGGATTGATTTTGGAAGTGTATTTCTTTTAAACTATTAAAGTAGGTAATTGCTGTGATAGACTTTGCACACCTGTTGGAGATGTCTGTCTGCCTATAAATTGTTATCTATTCGTGTCATTTTAACCAGCCAGCGGGGTTAGGTCAATGAGTTGGTTTATTTTTAACTCCAGGTTGAAAATTCATTTAGAACCTTTCATAATTTTATCCTATTATAAGTCAATTTTTTTCAGTTTTTTTAAGTTTTCATGGTTTGGCTATAAGATTTGAGTTGAACTGTATTTTATTTTAGATCCTTTTTGTAAGATCTATCATTAAACTCATGTGGCGCTTCCTTTTTTTCTTTATTTCTGAAGCCCTTCTTCTCTACTGTATAAAAGTTACCGGGCATGCCATTGTCTTACCTAGCTGAAAAATACAGTTCTGCTTCCAGATATTTGTTTAATTACATATAATTACTCATTAATTAGAGTGATTACGAAAAAGTAGAAGCGTCGCAATAATTAGAAAAATACTGTAAAAGATAACTTTTGAGAGGGGCGAGAGGAGGGATGCCCCATCGCCCCAATTTAAATGAATTGCACTCGAAAAATTAAGTTTTAAGTTAATACTAATCAAAAATATTTTTTTACTCGAGTATTATTTACTCAGATACAAAAATGAGTAGTCAAATTTTTTTTTGATTTGAGGATTTCTACAAACACATTTATTTTTATTTCAAGGTAGCTACTTTAAAAAGTTGGGTGGTTCCCTTTCGTAAAATGTTCGGGCGAGTCTTATGTCTATCCATACCATAAGTGTGTTGTTTCTATCATTAAGCGCAGTATTGGACCCCGTAGGGCCTGAACTATTTTATGCATTTCTTTTTAAAATTGCAGCTAGCTCGACAATGTCAATGTCCATTGATTATTTTTTAGATTTTCAAGGATTATCGAACTGGTGAATTGGATTTATTCCTATAATACTATTGTAATTATTCTTTTCATTAAAGGTTTTTAATTTAAATTAAATGATATAATTTGCCAAAATTGGCGTAAAAAGTAGGCCTAGCATTAAGGCATTTTTAGGGCCTTATACAGGGTGTCCCATAGCTTAGGGGCCATAGACCAACAGGTTATAGAGGAGGTCTTGTCTGATAAAAAAGTTCCCATAATGCATGGGTCAAAACTCTTTCTTTGTCGAGATACAGAGCATCAAAGTTTGCAATTTTTTAAACTTTTTTGATAATAACTTTAAAAAAACGCAGTAAAAATATGAAATTGGGTAAAGTCGTGTACTAGAACAAGAGCAATAAATTGAAATTAAATTATTTTTGAAAAAAATTATTGGTACTGTTTTTTGTTCTAAACTTTTATAAATGCCATATTAAACGCAATGTTTTTTATATTTTTTTTATTAATAAAAACAAGTCCCTAGCGAGACATAATAATAAAATATTATTGATATTTTTTCAAAAAATAAGTAAGCAAAAATTATTTTTTATAATTTTTTTAAATTTTTTATACATTTTTGGAGGTTAGTTTGACAGCCTGTATCTCCTTAACTTGTAGTTTTATCAAAAAAAGGAATACTACATTTTTGAATCACAATTAGCTAAGTATTCAGCTGACTGTGACAGATTTTCTTTTTTTTGTAAAACCCTTTTTCCCCCCACTTCTCTAACTTTATAAATCCTATATCTTAAAAACAGATGTGTGTTGACCCCCATGCTATATAAACTTTTTTCTCGGAAATAACCTCTTCTATCACCTGCTGCACGATGGCCCCTAAGTTATGGGACACCCTGTATAATGAATAAGTCCTACCTTTTTGTTTATGTTAACGTAGCCAGTTATAAAAAATGTCAAACACATCAACACTTCGATGGGACAAATGACGTAGCGGTAAACCCTATGAAACGCGCCTAAATTAGTTGGTTTGGATTGGTGCTTTTCCCTTTGATGGTAAAGCGGATCATCCATCGGAGGTTGAATATCCTGAAATTAAAAAAAATATAAATCTGGGGGCACGGCAGTGACCCGCCAAGTTCGCTCGGAAACTGCTGTACCATCTTTTCTTGAAACATTTCAGCCCATATTTGACCTATCAAAAACTATACTTCGGAATCAGCTACGAAACACAAAATTTGCACAGTCGTAGACCTTTATAGAGTTAACGACGTCTCCAAGTTTCATGGACTTCCATGAAGTAGTAGAGTATTTACGAAATTTCAAAAAACGTCGAAATTGCCACTGACTCACTCACTCACTCACCTACTCACTCATGTATAGATCATCAAAAGTCTACTGTACTTCCAGACATGCTACAAAACTCAAATTGGGCATACTGATAGAAATTGTTACCAAACCCTTGGAAATAATCAAAAAACCTCAAAATTCTAATTTACTCCCCTCCCCTATGCATGTAAAATTATGTAAAAATAACACTGTCCACTTCCAGAAGCGCTAGAGAGCTGAGCTTTGGCAGACTGATAGGAAATATGATAAAACTATTAAAAAAAAATTAAAACCCCAAAATTTTAATTTGCTTCCCTCCCCTATAAAAGTAAAGTTATGTAAAAGCAACATTGCCCACTTCCAGAAACGCTAGAGAGCTGAGCTTTGGAAGGCCAATAGGAACGATGATGAAACTATAGAAGAAAATTAAAAAACCCCAAATTTTAATTAACTTCCCTCCCCTCTATATGTAAAGTTATGTGAAAGTGACATTGTCCACTTCCAGAAACGCTAGAGAGCTGAGCTTTGGAAGACTGATAGTAACTGTGATAAAACTATAGGAAAAATTTAAATAAAAATTTTAATTTATTTTCCTCCCCTATAAACGCAAAGCTATGTAAAAGTAACATTGCCCACTTCCAGGAACGCTAGAGAGCTCAGCTTTAGAAGGCTGATGATAAAACCATTGGAAAAAATAAAAAAACTTCAACATTTTTAATAAGGCATTGCAAAAGTTTTGAACAATATTCCGCATATTTTACTACTTTAAAACTTAAATATTATCCAAATCCTTTAAAAAAGCAGTGAAATCATAACAAAAACATTTTATGTAAAAAAAGCTAACTACGCGGAAATGGTATTCCATAAAAAGAATTGAGATAAAAGTAAAGCCAACTTCTCTAACAAAAATTACAAAATAAAAAGTTTTTACTAGTTTGAAATGTTTTTCTAAACTTAGCTATTCGGCTGCAAATGACTCTTAGGCACAGTGCTAAATTGTGCTTTTTATATAAATGCTGTAAGAATTATACTGAATAAGGTAAGATATTATATTTTGCTGTTGATATTTATAAAGTTTGTAGTCTTGGCTACCATCAAACATGCTGTTTTTGGCTAAATGACAAACAATTAAAAAGTAGGAATAGTTTAAATATTTTATAAGAGATTGAGGTAAAATTGGCAATTGCTAAAATTGCTTAAATGGGATATCCCGTTTTATAAAAATAATTAATTTGTGTTTTTTTAGATACCGTCTTTTAACGAACGATTTTTTGTTTTCGATAAGTCTCTGTGTCTTTCTTTATAATATGTTCGAAGATAATAAGCATTATTTGACTGGTTATTATTAGGTTATTATTTAACCAATACATAATTTGTTTAGTTATACCTACCTAGAGTTCAGGCCTAGATCCGAGATTTAAACGATATGCTGTGTTAGCTCCCGCTAAATTTCGCGGTTGTTTATATATATTTTTAAAAACACACAACTGTATGAAGGACAAAGCGCATTCCGCGTATTTGGACATGCGCACCAACAACCAGGGAGATCATTGTCAATCGCCAAGAGAAAAAGGCGTGTTAATTTCGTTCTCCAACTATTTCAAATATCTACACCTGAAAGTGCTCGATTTTTGTGTACTGAAGCATAGAACTAGAAACTTCAACCCTTCAGCTACGTGGTGACATCATTAGATCCATTCGGGGGCCCCTGGGAACGAGGAGAACTTGACTGCAAAGGAGGTGAGTGCTTGTCTTTGATTACCGTTGTGTGGTTTCAACCATTTTACCTATGGACATTTTGATTATTTCGTAAAATCATATCAATATATTTATGTTTGCTCGCGATATCATTAATTAATAATATTTACAGTCCATTCATTGCCTTTAACGTTTTTCTATCCGTGGGCTAACATAAAAGTGGTCCTTCGAGCCGGATTATTTTTAAATAATAAATCCATACGACGGTATTAATAATTATTTGCTGCAATAAGACGGCGGCCTTGAATTTTTTCGCAGCATCGTCGTTGAAACGTCGAGAGAGAAAGTCGGCCGGCGCAGTACGTGTTTTTGGTCCGCTGCCATGGTAACGGGTCTACTCCGCGTGGTGTAAACAAAACGAGTAGAAGTCAAAACAAAACAAAACAAAAGTTCAGTGGTGTATCATATCATTTCGATATTTAAAACAATTTTTATCAATTGGCGATAGATTAGTGCATATTTTCGACAATTCGTCATTTTTCTATTTCAGAAGCATTAATTTAGCGTTAATTGTATATTTACCGACAATTTCGTCATTTCAAAGGTAAAATCATGTCTGTCAAAAAAGCCGTACAAAAACGCAAGGGTTTTTTATCTGCGATCACCGAGTGTTATGTGTTGTCGCAGCTGCGGAAAAAGATGAAAGAGCGAGAAACGAGTTTCAAGTGAGGTATGCCGATTTGGATGAAACCTTCGATAAATGCATGCTGGCACATAATGACGTCATTATGTTGCTAGACGACTCGGACGATGAGGAATTTAAAACGCAGGATGCGATCCTTTCAGAAGCTCGTAAATATTTTTATGCGTGTAAGGGGGTTTACTCTAAAATATTTCCGGTTGAGGCCCCATCTTTTTCGGGATCATATGTTCGACAAAACGAATACGAAACTCCAAAACTCAAAGAGTTAGGTATTCCCATATTTCGAGGTGATAAAAAATTATGGCCAAGCTTTTTCGATCTTTTTAATAACATTATAGATCAAAATCAAAGTCTAAGTAACGTTCGAAAACTTCAATATTTATTTTCATATCTCGAGGATGAGCCTTTAAAATTGATATCAGGGATTAGCTTATCTGATCAAAATTATAAAATTGCTTACGACAAATTAGTCAATAGATATCAAAACAAGCGAGACCTCGCAAATGATGCTTTGAGCTCAATTATGAACTCCACCTTAAAAAACGAGTCAGCTAAAGAATTGCGTAATTTAATTGACACCTTTTCTGAATCCCTAGAAATTTTAAAATCACTTAGCTTTGACGTTGACAGTTGGGACTTTATTATTTTTTTCATTTTATTAGAAAAATTGGATATTCCAACGCGTTCAAATTTCGAAATGAGTCACGCCAATACTAATACCGAAATTCCCACTTTTCAGTCACTTTTTCAATTTCTAGAAAAAAGATGTAAAGTTTTGGAATCACTTCCTCAATCAACAGCACCCAAAAAGGTGCCTATCTATCAAAAATCAAATTCTATGCAAAATCAGTCTGGGCAAAAGCCTACCTATCAAAATTCAAATTCTATGCGAAATCAGTTTGGGCAAAAGCCTACCTATAAATCATCCAACTCGCCTTTTATAGGACTGGCTGGCACCTCAACTAATTCGAGTACGGGAATAAAATGTTTCCGATGTAATCAAGGTCACGTGCTTTCGAAATGTCAAACATTTCTTGATCTCTCACCTATCGATCGCCTATCTTTCGTCAAACAGAAAAAATTGTTTAGCGTGTTTTCATCCCTTGCATGATGTAGATACGTGCAAATCAAAATATTCATGCAGGACTTGCAATAGTAAAAGGCACCACACTTTAACTCATATCTTAGAAACTAATCAAGCGTCTGGAAGCCAAGGTACTAGTCCTGTCATTCACACACCACCTGTCAATAATCTTCATGTGTCATTAAATGCCTCAGGACCTTCAGGTACCTTTCTTTTATGCACCGCCATAATAGATGTTATGGACGGTTGCGGAAGTTTTCAACCTGTAAGGGCACTGCTTGATTCTGGATCACAGACTGGATTCATCAGTGAAAAGTGTATTCAGCGTCTTAATCTTCCTAGGCGAAGTTACACCACTGAAATATTCGGATTAAATCAGATGTCTTCTTTTACTTCCAAAGGGCTCGTTCAATGTCACATTAAGCCACAAGGACAAGTCACTCCTTTACTTAATTTCGAAGCAATTGTTGTTCCACAACTATGTTCCAATATGCCTACATTCTCCTTGAACGATAATCAGTGGAAACACTTGGGAAACCTTAAACTTGCCGACCCATCTTATTTCAAATCTAGACCTGTGGACCTGGTTATTGGTTGCGAGCTATTCGCACAGATTTTCAAGGAGGGCAGGGTTCTTGGACAGGTAGGGCAGCCTTCAGCCCTTGAAACTATCTTTGGCTGGGTCGTCATGGGAAAGGTTGACGAAGTAGGTAGTCTTACGGAACGAACCAGTTGTTTTTTAACGAGTCATTCACCTCCTTTAGAGGTCATTCTCCCTAGGTTTTGGGAAATCGAACATTTGCCTAAAAAACAAATCTTATCAAAGGAAGAAAAACAGGCAGAATCAATTTTTACTGCTAGTGTAGTACGGCAACCGAGCGGTAGATTCATGGTAGATCTTCCGTTTAAAGACAAAATAAACCCTGACCTAGGAAATACTTATCCGCAAGCTTATCGTAGATTTTTACTTCTAGAAAATAGATTAATCAAAAATCCTGATCTGTACACTGCCTATTCAAATTTCATGCAAGACTATATCGATTCTAATCATATGAGTTTGGTTTTATCTAGTCAACCAAAGGTCGACGTATCGTGTTTTTTAGCACATCATTGCGTTTTAAAGCCGGAAAGCTTGAGTACAAAATTAAGGGTGGTCTGGGATTGTTCAGCAGTCACCCCAAAAAATATTAGTCTCAATGACACATTGTTATCTGGACCGAAACTTCAAAAAGATATTGCTTCTTTAATCCTTACATTTCGTCTTAATCCTATTGCCTACATTGCTGATATCAAACAGATGTTCCGTCAAGTCCTTATCAATCCTTGTCACCGTCCTTATCAAAGGATATTGTGGAGGTTTTCTCCACAGGACCCACTTTCAGTGTGGGAACTTTCTACTGTCACTTTTGGCATGACATGCTCACCTTTTCTAGCCATGCGTACCTTAAATGAGCTGGCAGAGAGAGAAAAGGAACGTTTTCCTATGGCTAGTACTGTTCTAAAAACGTCAATCTATATCGACGATATCTTGGGAACTAGCCCTTCGCTTTCTGAAGCTCTCTCCCTTCAAACAGAACTCAATGATTTGTTGAAGTCGGGAGGATTTGAACTTAAAAAATGGGCAAGCAATTGTCCTGAGTTATTGGCAACATTGCCAGAGTCCGATCGTCAAATGCCTCTCTCTTTCGACAAGGAGGAACCCCACTTTATCAAAGTTTTAGGACTTCAATGGCATCCAAAAAACGACATTTTTTCTTATCAATGCCGAATGAAGGACAAACCCCCAACCAAACGTTCTATTTTATCTATCATAGGAACAATCTTCGACCCCTTAGGTTTTCTTTGTCCCTTGTTGCTACAAGCAAAATTTATTTTGCAACAGTTGTGGATATCGAAAGTAGGCTGGGACGAAGAGCCAGATTCTTCTATCATCGACTCTTGGAACAAACTTCGTTCTGAATTCCCGCTTCTTTCCAATTTTCAATTACCCCGACAAATCAAACTGTCAAAAACCAATACCTGTCAAATCATCGGCTTCTGTGACGCTTCAATTCGAGGCTACGCAGGCGTCGTATATTTTCGTGTAGAAGAGGAAAACAATATATCTGTTTCTCTCATATCTGCAAAATCTAGGGTCGCGCCTATAAAGTCACAAACTTTGGCTAGGCTAGAACTCCTAGGCGCATTTCTTTTAAGCGAATTAATTGACTTCGTTTTATCTAGCTATGAAGGAAAAATAACTTTTACAAATATCGTTACTTTCTGCGATTCGCAAGTCGTATTGCACTGGCTTTCATCCCCTCCTAATCGCTGGCAAACCTTTGTTGGAAATCGCGTCAGTAGAATCCAAGAAATCATCCCCTCAAACTCGTGGCGCTACATTCCTTCTGCTTTGAATGCAGCCGATATTGCGTCACGAGGGGCCACCCCTTCACAGCTCATGTCACATGACATGTGGTGGAACGCACCGTCGTTTTTGTGGTCTCCCGAAAACGAATGGCCCGATTTTCATAAACCAAAAATGCCGATTGATTTCGGAGATATTAATCTGGAGGAAAAGCCAAAAGTCTGTTGCAATGCGATAATTGATGTCAACTTCTTAGATCAGCTTCTTATCAAATATTCATCTATATCCAAAATTCAACGTATCATTTGTTATGTCCTTCGAATAGTTAACCTTTTTCAAAACCATTCCTATCAAAAACCCACTAAGCCGCCGGACCAAAAAGTTATTTTTGAGAATATTGTTTTTCCTACCACCGGTGAGATGCAAAGTGCGTTACACCTTCTTATCAAACGCGTTCAAGGTTCTTGTTTTTCTGAGCTTTTTTCTGCGTTATCTAAGGATAAACCAATACCGAAACCTTTGCGAAAACTTTCACCTTTTCTTGATGAGAATAATATCATTAGAGTCGGTGGCAGATTACAAAAATCTGACCTTTTGTCTTATTCTGCAAAACACCCCGTCTTACTTTCGAGTGACCATCGTTTAACTACACTTCTTATCGAGTCCGCTCATCGACAATATCTTCATCCTGGGTTTAAAACATTACATAATCTGCTTTTACAGCAATTTTGGATATTATCTGCCAGACGGGCAATTCAAAGAACCATATCCAAGTGCTTGCAATGTTTTAGAATCAACCCTAAACCCTATAGACCGCCCATAATGAGTTCACTTCCCGCTCATCGAATCAATCAGCTTAAACCTTTTTCGAGTGTAGCTATCGACTTTTGTGGACCTTTCTTTGTGATTCCTCATCGTTACCGTGGTTGTAGAGCTTTCAAATCGTATGTCTGTGTGTTTGTCTGTACGGCCACACCTTGCGTGCATTTGGAATTAACCATGGAACTGTCCACCGAAGGGTTCGTAGGTGCATTCCATCGATTCATTTCTAGACGCGGAAGCGTGACGCAATGCTGGTCAGATCAAGGCAGTAATTTTATAGGGTTTCGTAACCAATTACTGGATTACGCAAGAAGTGCTGCCACCAGACTTTCTATTCGTTGGCATCTGGGACCTCCTCTCAGTCCACATTTCAATGGCCTGGCAGAAGCTGGCGTCAAAAGTTTTAAAACTCACTTTGTTCGAGTTGTCGGCGACCAGAAGTTGTCTATCATGGAGATGTCCACCCTTACCTGTCGCATAGAAGCCGTACTTAATAGTCGCCCTTTAACTCCTGCCTCTTCAGACCCACACGATCTTCAACCTCTTACCCCTGGGCATTTTTTGACACTTGAACCCCTTAATTCGGAAATTCCGGAGTCAGATTTATCCGAGGTTCCCCTAAATCGGCTCTCGAGATGGCAACTAATCCAAAAACTACATAATGATTTTTGGAAACGGTATTCTATAGAGTATTTGCATACGCTACAACAGCGACACAAGTGGGCTGATTTGTCCCCAAATATCAAATTAAATGATTTGGTTATCATAACAAGTGATCACATTCAAACGCCTTTGAAATGGCCGGTCGGTCGGGTCATCGAACTGCATCCCGGCGGGGACGGTCAGGTGCGTGTTGCGACCGTAAAAACGGTTACAGGTGTTTATAAGCGGCCAGTTGTAAAACTGTGCCTCTTGCCAAATTAAAAGTAATTTTAATTTTCTACCTTTTACCGGGTATTACAATAGGTTTTTTATTTTTAATTTTTTTTTTTTTGAATTTTTTGTTTGTTTGTTTTGCCTTTTTTCGGGATTTCGTTATCTCTAAATAAACTTACGATACTTATCTATTTTCATTCATTTATATTTATCGGTCGATTCTTTTTCTTATATCTATATCTGTCCGGTTGAGATTCTAAATTTGTGTGTTTTGGAGGGCAGTTATGTTAGCTCCCGCTAAATTTCGCGGTTGTTTATATATATTTTTAAAAACACACAACTGTATGAAGGACAAAGCGCATTCCGCGTATTTGGACATGCGCACCAACAACCAGGGAGATCATTGTCAATCGCCAAGAGAAAAAGGCGTGTTAATTTCGTTCTCCAACTATTTCAAATATCTACACCTGAAAGTGCTCGATTTTTGTGTACTGAAGCATAGAACTAGAAACTTCAACCCTTCAGCTACGTGGTGACATCATTAGATCCATTCGGGGGCCCCTGGGAACGAGGAGAACTTGACTGCAAAGGAGGTGAGTGCTTGTCTTTGATTACCGTTGTGTGGTTTCAACCATTTTACCTATGGACATTTTGATTATTTCGTAAAATCATATCAATATATTTATGTTTGCTCGCGATATCATTAATTAATAATATTTACAGTCCATTCATTGCCTTTAACGTTTTTCTATCCGTGGGCTAACATGCTGCGTTTAATGATAGAAGCAACATACTTGGTATGCCTGAACCCTGGCAGGGGGGTGGTTCCCCCCCTTAAACGGACTTTTTGATAGTTTTTTGCTAATAACTCGAAAACAGTCAACTTTTCCAAAAATCTTCTGGTGATCATTTTTTAAGCGTATACAATTTCCTTTTCAACGATGTACCTTAGTACTCTCTAACGATAGTTTTGCACATTCCATTAGCGTACGAAAAAAGGGGTACATTTTTAAAATATATTTTTTTTTATATTTGTTTGTGGTATTTTTTATTCTTAACACAATTTTTTTCAAAAAAAAATTTTTTTGGTTAAAAGCCCATTGTATGCAGTTAAATACTTATTAAGCTTGACATATATTTTTTAAATAGCTGCCTCAAAATAAAAATAAATGTGTATGTAGAAATCCTTAAATTAAACAAAAATGTTGAACATTCATTTGTGTAACTCAGTAAATAATGAGAGTGAGCAAAAAATTATATTTTTGTTTAGTAATTACTTAAAACCGACGTTTTCTAGTTAACCTTTTCTAAAATGGGGTGGAAGCACCCCCCCTCTCACCTCCTCAAAAGTGCTCTCTTACAGTATTTTCCCAATTATTTGCAAAACTTTTAACTTGGCAATAAACAACTAAGTAACAATTATTGAGGATGATAAAAAGTCCTCGCTAACGATGTATAATACGCCCCCCTTACATTAGAAAAATACTGTAATGGATCACTTTTGAGGGGGGCGGGCGGAAAGGGGATGCCACCTCTCCCCAATTTAAATGAATTTAATTCGAAAAATTAAGTTTTAAATCAATACTAATCAAAAATATTTTTTTACTCACCTTGAGTATTATTTACTCAGTTACAAAAATGAGAGTTCAAAATTTTTGTTTGATTTGAGGATTTCTACAAACACATTTATTTTTATTTCAAGGCGGCTACTTTTAAAAGTTATGTCTAACTTATTAGGTATTTAACTGTATACAATGGGTTTTTTCGTAGGCCTATGAAACGTGCACCACTGCCTTTAGAGGGTACTAAGGTACACGGTTAAAAAGGAAATTTTATCCGCTTGCAAAATCGTTGACCGTTTTCGAGTTATTAGTAAAAAACCATCAAAAAGCACGTTTAAGGGAGGGGGGAAACCAGCCCCCTGCCAGGGCTGGGGGAGTGGTTTCTTTTCGTAAAATGTTCGGGCGAGTCTTATGTCTATCCATACGAAGTGTGTTACTTCTATCATTAAACGCGCAGTATCGGACCCCGTAGGGCCTGAACTGCTATCTTTGTGCCATATTAAGAATAAATAGTATATTATTGTTAAGATTCCTATATGATTTGTTTAAACAAATTACATCTAATTTTAGTTTGATTTTTGTGTCGCATTTTTTTTATTTTTGTATTTAACCAGGTTTTTTGTTGTTGTGTTAATTTTATATCCCATTTTACCCTAATAGTATTTTCCATTTTACCTGCACAACTAGGGTAAAATGAGAAACTGCAGTGGTCTAGATTTTTCAAAATAACAAATTATTTTTGAGTGTTTAAAGTACTAAAATAAACTATAAAAAAATATTTTTTTAAACCAAAAACGTCAAAACTTTTTTTGTATAAATTTTTAAAGCTTAAGTATCCCATTTTAAGTACACATCCCCTATTTCAATCATCATTTAATTTCGGCATTCATGTGTTTGTCGCGTCTCCCTTTTTTAATAATACTTCATACATTCAGGGTGACTACTTTGAGTGATTTTCCTCTCTAGAAAAAAAAATATCATTCCTTTCTCTACTTAATTTTAGACATATTCAATAGGTTTTTTTTTAGATAAATGACATGTTAGGTTTTTTTTTAATCCTACCTAAGAATTTTAGTTATGTCCAAATACGTACATATATATAGGGGGATAGGTAAAAACTATAACGTAAAATAAAATAAAAATTAAAATTAAAATAAAATTGAAATAAAATATTTAAATGTAAAAAATTTCATTTAAACCAGACTCGAAAGGGATCGTCCCAAGCACCGATGCAGCGTTTCCTCTTTGAATTGCTAAACTTATCCGTTGGGTAGCTACGTGCTTTTGGGTCATTTAGTTTACAGTTGATTTCATTAATTAAATTTTTAGCTTCATTACCCCACGGACCATAGGTTTCTACAGAAAAAGGAATAAAATGAAAAACTCGGTCTACAACTCTCTATACTTTAAATTTTTTTGTGATTCTCCAAGGCTATAATGGAAGTTTTTGGAAGGTATGATTTTGCCAGGGTATCACGGCAAGTAGCATCCCATAAAAGTGCCCTGCCATTCTGCCACGGCAACAAAGACATACCATCCACCCGCTTTCCGTCATCCCTACATGTACCAGGCGATTCTAAAACTGATGGAATATTAGCTGAAATAAGAGACCGCCTGATAATGTCGTTAATCTGTCTATGGCGGGCCACACGACCTGCACTTTTTTGCAACTAAGGGCGTGTAACCCATATTTATCGACTGTTTCGTTGCAAATGCAGACATGCGGCTCGCATACAGGCTGACCCACTCGTAAAGCATTGGACACACGGAAAGACGCGTCATCTAATAAGTTACCTAGTGTGGAAGAAGGCAAAGCACTTAGCCAGGCGCCACTCTCCGGCTCTTGCAGTGCTAGGAGTCTTGATTTGTCCACTATGGAATTTGAATTTAAAATAATATTGTCAATAAAGGTTTTGCACATGTTCAAATCAAAATCTTTTTGGCTTTTAAAATTTGAAAAGTCTGATATTTTTGTTAAGTTCTCAAATTGATCAATAGCTTCATTAAAAGCGGAGTCCGGATCAGAAAGAATATTTGTTGGTAAAATAGAAGGTAGGAAAGATTTAGTGTCTGAAAGAGATCCTAAAAAAGCAGAAAAACATAATGTTGATGAATCTCTAATTCCTATACCTCCCAGTTTGACTGGTAAGGTGGAAAGTGACCAAGCTTTGTCATTTAAAATAGAATTTGTAATGCACTCTAGAGATGTTTTCAAAAGAGCATTAAAATTTTTTAAAGAATTAGGAACTCTCCAACAAGGAGCGCAGCGAAGAAGGTAAGTAATTCTTGGAATAGAAAACGAATGTTTTAAAAGGTAATATGCAATATGGGAATTCATTTAAATAAGGTTTTTAGAAAATTTAGAGAAAGTTTCGGATTTCAAATTAAAAGCTTTTTTGATTTCACAATCAGAAAAAGGACAAACTAATAAGGTTTTGTTTTCAATGTCAATGTTTGTAAAATTTTTAATTATAGAAGTGTAATTTGAACAAATTGGAGTATCTTTAGTTTTATTTATAACTAAATATTCACATTTTTTAAAATTTATTTTTAAACCGATATCTAAACAACATTTTTGTAGTTTATTAAAATCAGAAAAAACTATATCTGGGTCACCAGCAAGGACACCGTCATCGAGGTACCAAAGGTTTATTTCTGAATTTAATTGTTGAATTATGGGGTGTAAAGCTAAACAGAACAAAGGAGGACCTAAAGGGTCACCTTGCTGGACTCCTCTTTCTGAAAAAATGAAATGTTCTCCAAAAGACAAAATAGAGGGTTGTTGGTAACATTATGAAATAAAAATGTAATATTTTGGTATATATTTGGCGACCCTTTTAAGTAATGTTTCACGGTTAACCATGTTAAAGGCATTGTAAAAATCAATTTTAATAACTACTTTGTTGGTATTATGTGGACACATAAGGTAACGTCGAAAAGCATGTGTGATAATTTCACATCCACTTTTGGTAGCAAAGCCTATTTGATTTGGTCGAAAAACATTACCTAAAGAGTCATAGACTGACGAACAAAGTTATTTTTCTACTAATCTTCGAAAACAAAGACCGACAGCTATTGGCCTAATACCGTTATCTTTCTAATTAAAAGCGCAGAGTGAAGCTCCAAAGAAAATCGGAGAAATTGGCTCAGGGATTAAGCCTTGGAGAATGTGAAAAACAAAAGTGGATAAAGCCGATAAAAGATCTGAAGAAAAAACACCGAGATCCTCACCAATTAAATCCTTCAAATGCTGAGGTCTTAATGTATCAAGACCTCTTGCCGAGCCTGGTTTAAAAGAAAAAATTGATTTCTTTATGTTGGTCTCTGATAAAAAATTTAGGTTAAAATCTTTGGAATAATTGGTTAATAATGGAAAATTTTGAGCCTCGTCGTGTTTTGGATGTTTTTCTTTTAATTTTTTCAATGTACCTGCATTTTTCGGCGCCAGTGTATCTTCGGATGAAATCAAACGTATAGCTCCTCTAATGTCTTCTGAAATTTTTCCCTCTATTTTCTTAGACAGATGTTTTTCATTATTCTTGATTGGGTTATTTTCTTTGGTTGTTGAAGATCTCCGTGAAGTTTGAAGCGATTCAATTAAAAATTTTGTAGGCAACTGCTTCAAATCATTCCATTTTTTTTTAAATTTTCTTTAATACGGGAGGACAGAGATTTCTTTTTGTTTGCACCTTTTTTCTCAGGAACTTGAAGAACAACATAGCAAAACAGTAATAAGTGAAGCCAAGGCTTAAGACAAGTGTCTGGTTTACAACAATTTCTAAGTAATAATGTGAGTTCTTCCGCAACTAAAGAGCGTGCAGCTTTTGGAATTCTTTTTACTACTGGAATGAATAGTTTTAAATTACTTAAAAGTGAATTTATTTCTATAGCGTCCAAATTATCTTCGTCTAAAGAAGTAAAAGAGTCTTTATGCTTGATGGCATAATGTTGTTTAAGATCTCTCTTATTTTTGCAATGTTTTCTGCATATTTCACATATTGAATCTGAATTTTGTGAAAGAGGAGAGTTATTGTTGTTAATGGTAGTTGAATTTTGCGAAGGAAAGTCTTCATCGGGATGCTTTTGTGATAACTGATTATGTATTCTTGATTGGTGAATTTTAAGACCGTTGTCATTTTTAAAGGTTTTATTGCAAAATTTACATAAAGATTTATTCATTTGGATTGTATTTTCTTTTTTGTCTTCCTTTAGTGGTTTTCAAAGATCGAAGTGTCCATGGTCCAAATTTCCAGTAAAAAGAAGTTGAATTGTTTGGTTACTATTAGCGTTTTCAATTTTACTTGATGAGCTTTTTAATGTTAATGTCGGTATTGGGATCAAAAACAAATATTTCAAAATTTATTAGTTGTATATTGAATGAGTACCAAAAGTACCGTCCTTGGACATTAAATTACAATATTTTTCTTTTGAATTTTGAACCGTATTTTCCAGAAAATTTGAAAATAGATCCCAATTATCTCTAATGTACGAAACAGCATGTTTTCTTAGATTTAGATGATATTCTTCGGTGTTGTAAAGAAATTTACTTACAGAGTTGAAGACGCAATTCCCATTTGCAGTGATAGAGATTTTTGTGAATTTTGACATTTTCTTTTCAAAACACTTCAAAATATTTGGCAGAGCTTCTCAGGTTGATTCTTTCCGCTTGAATTGAGGACTTAGGGTTAAGGTTTGAGGTAAAAGTTTTATTTTTAAAAATTTGTTATTATTTCTTGCAGAAAAATGTAGAAACTTGTAAATATATTTTTTTGTCAAGTTGATTGGTTTATGCAAAGTTGTATTGTAATTAGGTTATTTAAATAATCAATTTTTTTAGAATAAAGTTTTTTACCTGAAAATAATGGATAAACCCCACAGAATATGGAGTATAAAATGTCTCAAAAGTCCATATCACAAAAAACAGGATTTCTTTTATCATATTGGCTTTACTGAATGGATGAATGATAAACTTGGCTCCATGCAGGTGTCTTTTCCTTTCATTTATGATTGCTGACTTATTTTTAAAAAACCCTAAAAATTCATAGTGTTAAGATAAGCCACAATACAAGATTTAGCACATTTGGCAAACTTGGTTCATGATTTACCGCATCTTGTCAGTATATTTCCACCAATTACACTGGTAGGCATGAAAATCGGCCCTGATACCATTCTTGCCGATTCTTATGTAAAATGACCTCCTGAATCCAAATATGAACTCCGTTTTTCCCCATCACCCCCCATTTTCGGGGGAGACCCCCCTACCTATTTTTACTGTTTTTCGATAGTTTGGTGGGACGGAAAGGATTTTTTTTGGCCTTAACATAATTATTTCTGAGAGACTGGAGAGTTTAGTGTTCTCAAACATTAATATTGTTACAAATTTAAGTTATTTAAATTTTATAGTTAGAATTTATTTAGGTTTAGTGTAGTATTAGGTTGACGTATTTTATGGTTGTATTCTTAATCTAGGTTTTAGTTGCGTTATCTATGACAAACTGGTATGCGAATGGTCCGTGTTCTAGAAAAGGGTGGAATAATTCCGAATCGAACAAGGATGGAAAATTCTCAAATAGTAGGCAGACCCTTATATATAGGGCCGGACGACGTGCATCGGGCAGTCAGAGATAACCAATGGTAGTGACCGCTAGATGTTAACGCGAAGTTAATAGGCGTATTGAAGTAGTGAATTATTAGCAAGTTATTAGTAAGTTTAAGTGCGTGTTTTTGTACATAATTTGTCGAAATAAATTGACGTATCGTTTTCAACAATTGTCGTTGTGAACCCGTAACAATTGGTGTCAGAAGTGAGATTAAAAGAAATAAAGACTATCCTTACATAGTAACACCGGCTAGGACAATTGAAAAGAAGAACAGTAAGTGATTTTGCCAGAATATTCAGAACTGAATAGTGCAAAGACTACCCTTACATAGTACCACCGGCTGGGACAATTGGACAGAAAAAACAGTAAGTGATTTTTCCAGAATATTCGAAGAAGTTCGATATTGATTTATTAAAAAACCAAAAGAGATATTTAAAAATCGACTTCGATATTAGCTTAGTTAGTTAAAAAGTAAGAA
Source organism: Aspidapion aeneum (assembly GCA_963576565.1). Classification (NCBI taxonomy): domain Eukaryota; kingdom Metazoa; phylum Arthropoda; class Insecta; order Coleoptera; family Brentidae; genus Aspidapion; species Aspidapion aeneum. The sequence goes on from OY755039.1 coordinate 32,957,396, forward strand.
TTAGAAAGAATTTTTAGAATATTCCATCACTTTCTACGACGCTCTATTCGAAAACCAGAAGAAATATCCAAAAAGCGACTTCGACATTAGCTTAGTAATTTCAAAAGTAAGAACTAAAAAGAATTTCTAGAAGATTCCATAACATTCTACGACGTTCTATTCAAAAACTAGAAGAGATATACAAATACCGATTTCGACATTAGTTTAGTTATTTCAAAAGTAAGAATTAGAAAGAATTTCTAGAGATTCCATAACATTCTACGACGTTCTATTCAAAAACTAGAAGAGATATACAAATACCTACTTCGACAGTAGCTTAGTTATTTTAAAAGTAAGAATTATAAATTATTTCTAGAATATTCCATAACATTCTACGACGGTCTATTCGAGAACCAAAAGAGATAATCAAAAAGTGACTTCTACATTTGCCTAGTAGCAGAAAGAGTAGCATTTACCAGTATATTCCAGAACATTCCATTAGGTTCTATTTAAGAATTGGAAGAGATATTGAAAAACCGACTTCGACATTCGCTTTGTAGCCCTAAAATACACGTTTTAAGTGATTTATCACGAAGTTGATGCTTACTAGACAAAGATCGGCCAAGATGGAAGATTTAACTAAAATGATGCAGGCTCTAGCAGCTCAAATGGCTCAAAACCAGAACGACATGAAACAGACCATTGAACAAAACCAGGGCGATATGAAACACACCATGGACGACATGAAACACACTATTGAACAAAATCAGAATGATATGAGACAGACCATCGAACAAAACCAGAACGATATGAGACAGACATTAGATGGCATGCAAGAAAACTTCGATCAGATAAAGAGCAACTCCGAACAGCTGAGAGAAGAGTTCAAAGCAGCAACTGAAGATCTTAAGGAAGAAATAACTCAAAGAATGCAGAATGTAGAAGAAAAGGTACAAAACCAATTGCAGAATGTAGAAGAAACGGTACAAAACAAATTGCAGAATGTTGAAGAAAAAGTGGAGACCAAGCTACAGAATGTAAGAGGAGAAGTTTTTCAAACAGTGGAAGAAAAGCTCCAGGATGTGTCAAAACAGCTTATACAGCTTCAGAAAGAACACAACAAAATAAAAGCTCAGGGATGTGTCGTGAATTCCAACCAAAACATTAAGCCTCCAAATTTTGATGGTACGTCTTCCTGGTCCACCTACAAACAACAATTTGAAGCTGCCGCCGCTGCAAATAGTTGCAACGATGACGAAAAAGCTAGAGCTTTGTTAGTAGCTCTACGAGAACCTGCTCTTGGACTTTTACGGTCTATTCCAGCGGAACAGAAACAGAGTTACAATGCTTTAGTGGCAGCTTTAGAAAGAAGATATACATTTACGAAATTTGCATTGGTCAGAATTAAATATTCGCCAACAAAGAGCAGGGAAGTCATTACAAGAGTATGAAGCGGATATCAGGAGGCTGATGTACTTGGTTTACCCAGAAATGCCCTAAAATTACAGAGATCCCCGGTAGATCGCTTTATTAACGGTTTGCGAGACACGGACGCAAAGTTACTTCGTCGAGAACGCTTCCATAACAGCAGTGAAGTGTTGATTCGAGCCCTTGAAATTGAATCATCAAATAATATGTCCAGGCCAAAAGTAAGAGCTGTTTCAATTCAGGAAGGAGAAGAAATGAGCACTGGAGAGGAGGTCAACTTAAAAACGCTAAACCAACTGTTTCAGTCACTGATAGAGAAGATTGATTCTTTGAAAGAAAGCAGACGATCCCCTCCAAATGTAAAGTGTTTCAGATGCGGACGTACAGGGCATATTCAACGTGATTGTCGTGTCCAAATGAGGTCTCGCTCACCATCTACTGGGACAGAGTACCGAAGAAGAGATCAGGAAAACTTAAACTAGTCAACGCAGAGGGGCGGGTGTTGGCTAATGGGAATTTAGCCCCCAGAATTTACTCTATTAAGAGCTTAAAACATACTGCTGACAGTCTTAACATCGACGGACTTATTAATGGAAGAAAAGTTAATATAACAGTAGACACTGGTGCTGCCATATCATTGCTTAAGTTCAAAATTGCAACGAGATATAAAATTCGACCAACAGAAAAGAAAATAACACTTAAGACTGTGACTGGAGAATCCGCCGACGTGTTGGGGGCAGACAGACATAGACCTACAGCTGGGAAGATTGACGATTCACCACACTGTATTGGTTGCCGAAATAGAAGACGAATTTATTTTGGGAATGGACTTGATAAGTAAACATGGATTTGCGTTTGATAATAAACCTAATACCCTAAGATTTGGGAATGAAGAGTTCATTTTGTCAAATAGTCACTTCAATAAAGAACCAATAAAGGTCGTGGCAGTATGTACAACAAGACTGGTCGGTAACAGTAAGACCATAATTTTTGGGAGGCTAGAAAGTAAAACATCAAGCTGTGTCAGACTCATAAGCCAACGGAAATTATCCAACACCTACCTCGTTGCAAAGTCACTAGTTAAAACCGATAAAGACATCCCGATTAGAGTCGCCAATATTTTCCCAAATAGTGTCAAAATTAATAAGGGGGAGGTGGTAGCATTATTTGAACCAGTACAGAAAGTAACAAGATGTGAAGATCCAACCTCCGAGGATAAATGCAAGTTATCAATGGAGGTACTTCAGCAATTTGAGTCAACTTGGCAACATCTCACTCCAGAAGAATTTAGTAAAGCGAGAGAGTTTATAGAAGAACAAAGTAATATCTTCGAAACTAAGAGTAGTTCGGGACGCACAAACCTTATTCAACATTCCATCAACACTGGCGATGCCCAACCGATAAGACAGCCCCCAAGAAAACTACCAATAGCCAAACAAGAAGAAGTGCACAATCTCATTAATAAAATGCTCAGTGACAAGGTTATTGAAGAGTCATCAAGTCCTTGGTCATCTCCTGTGGTGTTGGTCACTAAAAAGGATAGAAGTACTAGATTTTGCGTCGACTACAGAAAACTTAACGATGTTACCAAGAAAGATAGTTACCCACTGCCAAGAATAGACGACACATTAACAACATTGGCAGGATCATGTTGGTTTTCTACTCTTGACCTAAAAAGTGGATATTGGCAAGTAGGAATCTTTGAAAAGGATAAAGAGAAGACAGCATTCTCTGCTGGAAGTGGACTTTATCAGTTTAATGTGATGCCATTTGGCCTATGCAATGCTCCAGCTAAATTTGAAAGACTAATGGAAGTCGTTCTACGAGGCCTTACTTGGAAAACCTGCCTAGTCTATTTGGATGATGTCATAGTAATGGGGAAATCATTTCAAGATCATCTAGACAATTTACGAGAAGTATTTTCAAGAATCAGGAACGCAAATCTAAACTCAAACAAGTGTTTTCTATTCCAAGAAAAAGTTGAGATCTTGGGTCACGTCGTTTCCCGAGAAGGCATCCATACCGACGAAAAAAAGTTAAAAGCAATAAAAGAATGGCCTCAACCTCGTGATTAACATGAATTGAGAAGCTTTTTGGGTCTGTGTACATACTACAGACGATTTGTAGAAGGATTCGCCAAAATAGCGTCTCCATTTCATAGACTTACAGAAGATAAAGTTTCTTACAAATGGAATACCGAATGTGACCAAGCATTTAGAAGACTAAAAGCAGCATTATGTTCTAGTCCGATTCTTGCATATCCCATTCCCAAAGGTAAATTCATATTAGATACTGATGCGAGCAACGATGGCATAGGAGCAGTACGCTCCCAAGTACAAGATGGAGAAGAACGGGTCATCGAATTTTTCAGCAAAAAGCTATCTGTAAATAATTCTATTATTCTATGAATTCTATATATACCAAAAACTGTTTAAAACTATAAAAAACAATAAATGTAAATAATTCTATTATTCTATGAATTCTATATATACCAAAAACTGTTTAAAACTATAAAAAACAATTTGATTAGAACTTTTTTATCTATTGACAACTATCAAAATCAAAATTCTTAAAAACAATCTGATAAAACAGGTATAATATAAATAACAAACACAAAACTATAACAGGAGACTCTCTAACATTTCTCCCCTCAGTAATCTTCTCTTGAAGATTACTACCACTACTCTTCTGTTAATTCTAATTTATTTATGGGGCAAACTTTGACTACTGGACGCCGGTATTCTCCATTACTGGTTTTAACATCTTATCATCCATTATATTCTCCAGCTTTTCGTTATATTCCTCTCCGTCGTCCATTTCTTTCTTTATTAAGCTGATAAATTTATCTCTGTCTCTGTCTAGTGACCTTTTGTATTTGAACGTGTCGACTTTCGTTTGTAACTTATTTTCTTCCAACATCCTTTCGTATGCTTCCTTTACTTGACTGGCTTATAGTTGGGAATTGCGTTTTTCAATGATTTTCCTTAAATTGACATTCTCAACTTCGCTCTTGGAATTGCTAGCAACAACTGCCGCATACGCTTCTTTCTCTTTTTCCAGCTGCAACTTCAAATCTTCAATCTGTTTTAACATGTCGTTTTTTGCCTCAACGGAGCTTTCGTGCGCCTTTAGCAAGTTTTTCTCAGTTTGCTTCATAATACTAGTTCGGGTTTGCAAAATTTTAATACGTTCTTTTTTGATTTTTCGAGTTTCTTTCTGGCGGCGCTCCAAAGCAAGTGTCAACCTTGAGTTTTCTTGATTGGCACGCTCTAACATTTCGTACAGCTCCTCGTTTTGTCCAATAAATAATTCCTGATGTTCAAGCTCTTTTGTCCCCTTTTGACTATCTTTACAATTTGGTAAAAAATTTTCTTCTTCTTGCTTTATCACTAATAGTTCATTTCTTAAATCGACTTTTTCACAGAGTTTTTTAATCTCTTTTTCTTTGTTGAATTTTTGTTCTAATTCGTCACACTTACTTAACAATTCCATTTTTGCTTTATTAACAACATCCAACGTACTTTTTAAGTAATTTCGTTCTTTCTCGAAAGACTTCGAATTTCTCAACACCTCATTTTTCTCGTTTTTAACTTTTTGGAGAATTTCTAGAATTTCAGACTTGTCTTGCAATAATCTTGATTTTTCTTCAAATACTAACTTCAAACTTGCTAAATGTGTAACATTTTCTTCTTTGACCAATGATTTTTCCAACAACAGATTTTCTAACTGTTGTTTTTGCAAATCTTTTTCAAACTTGTTACTGTCTAACTTTAGCTGTTCATTTTTATTTTTAAGCAAACATTTTTCTTTTGGTATATCTGACAATTCCTGGTTTTCATTCACTAATTTCGTATTTTCTGTAATTTTCTCTTTAAGTATTGATTGCTGTTCAATTTGAGTTTCACCCAGTTCTTCAATTTTCTCTTCAAAATCACATTTCTCTTGTTCAAGATGACGTACTATCGTTTCAAATTCATTGTTCTGGTTTATAAAATAAGTTTTTTCTGACAAGACAGATTGTAGTTCTTCATGTTTTTCTTCCACTCTGACTCTGAGTAAATTGATATCTAGGTGACCGTTAAAAATTCCTGACTTTCCGTGCACTATCCAACCTAACTTGGTGTAAGACAATATTGGAGAATTTTGCGGACCTTCTATCAAATGTCTTGTCGTAATAAGGTCAGCGTGATCTTGGCCTATTAAAATTTTAGGGTGCGCTCCATTTAAATCAATCAAGTTTACGTTTTGTAAATGTTTCCATTTGTTTTGAAGTGACTTCAAACTAATATTTTGAACTGGAAGGTCCATGTCTGGGATTGTATAAACATCATTCATTTGGAAAAACTCTTGATCCAGGGTATTGGATATTTTTTGACTAAAGTTGAAAATGTCTGTTTATTTGTATTTTTGTCTGTCCATCTTAAATTTAAACATTTTTTAGGACCATTTAAATCAAGCGAAGTTGCTAATTCTTCGTCAATTAAACTTATTGTTGAGCCTTCATCAAAAACGGCATAGGTCTATATTTCTCTTGTATCTGTTTTCAAAATTATGGGAGCAACTTTTAAAATTATTTCATTATGTTAATTCTTCAACATGTGCCCAACCATTTGTGAAGTAGATGGCATTGGTTCTAAATTCTCTGATTTTATTTGAATATTTTCTTCTTTATTTTTAGCATTATGTAAACTTAGTTCGGATGATTTTTGAGTTTCAAAGTGAAGAAGTTTGTGATGTTTCTTCTTACAGTGTGAAACATCACAATCTTGTCTATTTCTACAATTAACTATACGATGTGTATTTTTCAAACAACAATAGCAAGCTTTGTGTTCTTTAACAAATTTCCATCTGTCATTAACACTCATTTTGAGAAATTTGGAACAATTTTCTACATTATGTTTTTCGGAGCAGGCAATGCACTGTTCAGTCCAATTTCTAGTTTTCTGATTTGAGACCAACATGGTTCTCTTAAATTTATCATTATTAGGCTTGGATGATCCTTGAACATATGTACAAGCTCGAGCTTTAATAGCTACCCAATCCTTAAAATCTTTTAGGGTGTATTGACCTTCCTTAAATGAAATTTTCTCACCCCAAGAAAGCTGCATACCATAAGGCAATTTCTGCATGAGTTCATCCAACAACTGTAGACATGTTAGATAATTTTGCATATCAAGTGACTCGAGAGTCAAATATAAATTGTTTACAGTTTCATAAAAAGATGTTAAAGCAGCAAAATCGTTCGTTCGTACAATTGACATATTTTTTGCATCTTGTACTAGTGTTCTTACAATAATATCTGGTCTACCATATTTTTCTTTTAAAACATTTATCCTGAAGTAGCTTTTACTGTGGTGGAAATAAGTAAACCTTCCACTGCTTTTCTGGCATCTCCTTTTAGGCATTTTCTAAGTCTGCAAATGTTTTCTTCTCCTGATAACTGTAGCATATTAGTAGTATGTTTATATTGATTGTAAAAATTAGGCCAATTTTTATGGTTCCTGTAAATACGGGTAGTTCTTTGTCAATTGTTTGCCTTAGCATGAGTTTCTCTAATTGTGTTTTCTCGCTTACAGAGAAGTTTTCTATATTGTTTGGTGTTTGATGTATATTTTCATTTAAAGGATTTTCTGAGTGAATACAAAACTTGTTTTTATTATCTTCCAGCCAAGGTACAACTTTATCTATATCTTCTTCACAAATTACATCCAAAAAGTGGCTGCTTTTATTACTTTTTACTTCATCGAACTTATTACTAACACTTATCTGACTTTTAGATGATGAATCTACATCCCTCAAACTTAACTGGTATTCCATTTCCATTATTTCTTTACGAAGTTCTCGTTCTTTTTGTTTCTTTTTTCTTTCCATTTGTTGGATTCTTTCTTTTTCTAGTCTGGCTAGTCTTTCTTTTTCAGCGTCAATTATTTCCTGTTCTTCTTCTTGTTGTAAAATAGCTATATCTTTCTTTCTTTGAATTTCTAGTAATAACCTTTCTTTGCTTGAAGAGGTTTTAGCAGTTCTACATGTCTTTTGACTTTCACTTTTTCTATCAAATTCTTTGTTTGAGAAACCTTTACATTCACTAGCAAGTTCTAAACTGTTCAACTCTTTACTATTTATATTTTCTTTACCATTATTTTCTTTTGAAATTTGACTCATGATTATTTCAAGGTTCGAAGATTATTTCTATAAATTTCTTTGTGGACTATCTTCTATAGAGCTGTTCCGTAGTTCGAAGGACCAAATGTAAATAATTCTAATATTCTATGAATTCTATATATACCAAAAACTGTTTAAAACTATAAAAAACAATAAATGTAAATAATTCTATTATTCTATGAATTCTATATATACCAAAAACTGTTTAAAACTATAAAAAACAATTTGATTAGAACTTTTTTATCTATTGACAACTATCAAAATCAAAATTCTTAAAAACAATCTGACAAAACAGGTATAATATAAATAACAAACACAAAACTATAACAGGAGACTCTCTAACAAAACTCCCCTCAGTAATCTTCTCTTGAAGATTACTACCACTACTCTTCTGTTAATTCTAATTTATTTATGGGGCAAACTTTGACTACTGGACGCCGGTATTCTCCATTACTGGTTTTAACATCTTATCATCCTTTATACTATCCAAACCAGAGAGAAATTATTGTGTTACCAGAAAGGAGCTCCTAGCCATCATTAAATCCGTAGATCACTTTCACAAATATCTCTATGGACAAGAGTTTCTGATTAGAACGGATCATGCTGCGTTACAGTGGCTCATGAAATTGAAACAACCTGAGGGGCAAGTCGCGATATGAATAGAAAAGCTACAACAATACCATTATCAAATTAAGCACCGAGCGGGAAGGGTGCATAATAATGCGGATGCATTGTCCAGAAGACCTTGCCCTGAGGATTGTAAACATTGCAGGAAAATTGACCAGAAAGAAGGAATTACCTACGTGCGCCAGATAAAGTTAGAACCAGATGAAGAATGGATGTCGGCTTCGATTAGAACCACACAACTTAACGACAAAGATGTAGGGCCTATCTTGCGATTGAAAGAAGAGAACAAGCCACGACCATCATGGCAAGATATCGCAAACCAAGGGGTGATATTCAAATCACTGTGGGCACAATGGGATTCACTGATAGTAGAAGAAAACATCCTTAAACGTGCCTGGGAAAGTGCCGATGGCCTTACTGTAGTTAATCAAGTAGTGGTTCCTAGGAGCATGGTAGACAATATAATGGCCGAATGCATTGGTGGACGCACCTAGGCATAAATAAAACCATGGACAAAATTCGAAACCGATTTTATTGGGTCAATTACTTTCAAGATGTGAAAAACTGGTGCCGCCGATGTTCGACTTGTGCAGCCAGCCAAGGTCCCAAAACATGGTCGAGAGGTCAAATGAAACAATATAACGTAGGTCTGCCATTCGAACGCATTGCTATTGGTGTGACCGGACCATTTACAGAAACTAAAAAGGGCAACAAATACATCCTTGTTGTCATGGATTACTTTAGCAAATGGCCAGAAGTTACAGTTACAGTTGCAGAAGTTCTGGTAAATTATGTTTTCAGCCGATTTGGCATTCCTTCGGAACTACATTCAGATCAAGGAAGAAACTTTGAATCAAAGCTTTTCCAGAATCTCTGTGACCTTTTAGGAATACATAAAACACGAACTACTGCTTTACATCCGCAGTCAGATGGTATGGTTGAAAGATTTAATAAAACCATAGAAGAACATCTTTGCAAAGTTGTTGATGACCACCAAACAGATTGGGACCAATATATTCCATTGTTTTTGATGGCCTACAGAACCGCCATACACAATACGACAGGAGCTACTCCATCTAGTATCCTGTTTGGTAGAGAACTGCGTTTACCATGTGATATCATGTTTGGTTCACCTGAAGAAGAACACTTAGAGGTTAATGATTATGTCGAACGTTTAAGGCAAAAGCTGCACGATATCCATGAAGTGGTTAGAGAGCGAATAGAAATAGCCATTGACCGCATGAAAGCAAGATATGACCTGAAAGCAAACTCTTCAGGGTTCAAAGAGAATGATCAAGTCTGGCTATACAATCCTCAACGCAAGAAAGGAAGATCACCTAAGTTGACACCACCATGGGAAGGGCCTTATAAAGTTGTTAAGAGAATTAATGATGTAGTCTACCGAATCCAGAAAAGCCCGAAGTCCAAGATGAAAGTTGTTCATCTAGACAGACTAAAACCTTACCTGGGAAATGTTGATCGAGACGATCAAACCTGAAGAGGAGGATAGTGTTACAAATTTAAGTTATTTAAATTTTATAGTTAGAATTTATTTAGGTTTAGTGTAGTATTAGGTTGACGTATTTTATGGTTGTATTCTTAATCTAGGTTTTAGTTGCGTTATCTGTGACAAACTGGTATGCGAACGGTCCGTGTTCTAGAAAAGGGTGGAATAATTCCGAATCGAACAAGGATGGAAAATTCTCGAATAGTAGGCAGACCCTTATATATAGGGCCGGACGTCGTGCATCGGGCAGTCAGAGATAACCAATGGTAGTGATCGCTAGATGTTAACGAAAGTAGTGAATTATTAGCAAGTTATTAGTAAGTTTAAGTGCGTGTTTTTGTACATAATTTGTCGAAATAAATTGACGTATCGTTTTCAACAATTGCGAGTTTTAATTTGTCCTTGTGATCCCGTAACAATATTTATAGCAAGGTGGTAAGCCATTTGTTTTGGGGGGCGGTAAATGGACATTGTCGATTTTACCGTTTTATATGTATTTTCTAATTATTTTTATAAAATTTTTGCTGCCAGCAGCTTAACGGTAAAGGTAATAAGCGTTATAGCAAAGTATAAAGCAAATTCAGCAACATATTAGTAAAAAGTATATATATATATATATGTATATATATACATACAGAAACCACTGGCGTATACAAAAAATCGCCCTGGAGGGGCTAGGGAAATTTTTTCCACTTTTATTTATTAACATTAAAAAGTAGGAAAATAAATAGTTTTAACACAATATATTTTTAGATTCTTTCGCTTTCGCTTTCGCCCCCAAGCCCCCCTCCCCCCTTGTATACGCTCATGCAGAAACTATAATAAAAAATAAAATATTGTTGCTTTCTTTGTGAGTGGGACAGCCGAGCACGGGACAAACATTACATTGTACGGAACTGGCCTTTGCGAGAAAGATTTACTCCCGGTCAGAAAAATGTCGCCAACGATCCTTATTAGCCCCGCAAGATAATATTTACTTGCCGCCTTTGCACAATAAACTTGGATTGATCAAACAGTTTGTAAAAGCACTGGACAAAACAGGCGACGCATTCATATATTTGAAAACTAAATTTCCTCGTCTTAGTGAGGCTAAAATCAAGGAAGGTGTTTTTGTGGGGCCCCAGATTAGACAACTTTTTCAAGATTCGACGTTTATTAAACACCTGAATCAAAACGAAAAACGAGCTTGGTTTGCATTCCAAAACGGGTGTAAGAACTTTTTGGGACCATAAAAGTGATGATTATGTCGCTCAGGTCGAGGAATTGCTCTCAGCGTACAAGGCCATGGGATGTAACATGTCCCTTAAAGTGCAGTTCCTTCACTCGCATCTGGACTTCTTTCCTGAAAATTTAGGAGCAGTCTCGGATGAATACGTGGAACGGTTTCATCAAGGCATCGCTAAGTTGGAAAAGAGTTTTCAGGAAAGTGAAATGCAAGCATGTTGGCGGAATACTGCTGGTTGTTGAAACGAGAGGGTTGTACCTCAGATTTTAAAAGGAAAGCAAGCACCAAGTGAAGGTACGAAAGTTCTTATTTATCAGTGGCGCACCCAGGAATATGTCTTGGGGGGCCCGACGCCTCTATAGCCTCATGATGTCAAATTTTAAGCAATTTTTTGTGTTTTTTATGAAATATGTACAATATATGTAAAAAAATCGAAGGCTTGGGGGGCGGGCACCCCCCTCAGGGTGCGCCATGTATTCATTATTGTTTGAAACTAAATTAACTCTCTTTATACTTAAAAATTTAAATTCATGTCGATAATTTTATAATTATTGTCGAAAAATAATAAAAATAGATAAAAGGGCTGCTCCCTCAAAAATGGTGGATGGTAGAAGAAAACGCAAGCTATATTTGGATTCAGGGCGTCGTCTTACATAAGAATCAGCGGAAATAATGCCATGGCTCAAGAATTTTTTTTTTGCAGACCATTGTTATTGCGCGAGTGTGCTGGCAAAGCGTTCCATAGACCTATAATAAGAATGGACTGAGCACGTCGCACAGTGGTTCAAAACCGCATAAAAATGCCGCATTAAATTTATTTGGGTATAAATTCGTTACTACTGGACCGATTTCAAAGACTTTTAGCTTGTTCGAAAGCTAAAGCTATAAGCTATATGACAAAACTACTAGAATCGACATTTCGCTAAAACTAAATATCGCAGACGTTTTTTAAAAATGCCAATTTTTGACTCCCTTAAAAAAAATTACGCGCACCGTCATCATTTTCAGTTTGGATGTGTTAAAAAGCTTTATCCCTGTTGTGAATAAGAAGGTATCACTTGTTAAAATTCGGCCTGAATTAAAAAGAAAAGAATGAAATGAACAAGGTGACTTTTAGCTACAAAAATCATTAAAATCGACAATATTCACCAATCATAATAAAATGTTTTTTGTCGGCAAAACCATGGTCCGAGCAGTAGCGACCTGTCATGCTACAGTGATTTAAAATCGTGTAAAATTGACGCATTTAATTTTCTTTGCCAATAAAGCCATTAAACCTTATTCAATATAAATATCCGAATTGCAAATAAAATAATATTAATATAATTATATTTTTCTCTTATTAATTTGACGGTATTGATAATGCACAGTGGCGGCTCGTGGTAAAAACCCTTGGGGGTGCACAGCAAAAAAAAATTGCGGCGCAGGCGAAATTTTTTTTTGGGTGCCACGTTTACTTTTTGGGCTATCGAGTGGGCCGTCATATTATATCATTTAGAGCAAAGAATTAAAAAATTAGATATTTTGATATTTAGTTAGATATTAGTTACCTAGGTACCTATTATTATTGTTTTTATAAATAAATAATAAATGTATCATACCTAGTTTACATATTTTGCTCTTCTAATGGCCAAGATGAAAATTTAATTCTCTTTAAATATTGCACGCTAATGCTATTAGAATTAGAAATTTCCGCCATTGTCGTAAATACCAAATCGTCGAAATCAAAACAAACCGCCAGCGCCCGACCGATAATTTTTGTCTAAGCGCACTAATTAAATGTGCCCGTGAGCTGCTCTAACATGCAACGCGAACCGTGGACGCGGGGGTCATCACGGGGGTGCGGACTGCAACGAGCCTAGTTTTTATATAAGCGCGGTGCCGAAGGAAGGTTCAGATTCTATGTACTGTAAAATTCTATTGGGACGTCGCCCTCTCTTTCTATATTTCGTAATTAGCATGAGACATAACATCTACCGTGTATAGAATTTGGATCCAGTCCAGTTCCATTCACCGCCGGGGGTTTGAACACGAATACAAACACATACATAGCGGGTGTTAATTTCTAGATAATATTCCAGTCTTTAGTGAATTCCTTTTGGGGTAATTATTAATGAAATTAAAGAATGATCAAATTTTAATATTTTTTTAAGTAAAATTTGGGAGTGTACGTGCTCATGTGCATTTATGGAGAAACCGTCACTGATAATGCACATTACTTCTTACCATACGGGGTGACTGAAATAGCTAAAACATAAGAATAGTTTTTTAGATATTGACATTTTTGAGAATTTAAGGCGCTCTAAAATCTTTGTAAAACAGATTAAAATACGAAAATCTAATTCCGTTTGAAAGTTATTAGTTGGGATGGATTTTTACGGCCACACTGTATATTATTTACCAAGGGATAAAAGTGGAAATTTTCCCTCGAGGCAAAAAGGTTGTAGCACAAGCATGGCAAGGACTCCAATCCTTTGGGGAATAATAACTTTTATTGCGAGGTTTATTATATATTTTCCGCAATTTTCAGGATAAAAACGGGCACTTTGATCTCTTAAATAAGGGATAAAACTGCACTTTTTATCGGAACAGTAACATTTTTTTAAAAACAGGCTAATATGTATAATATACGGTTTACCATAAATTTTTCTATTTTTAAAATTGGGACACCACACCAAATATTAAAACGTATTTCTTAAAAGGACGGGTCAGGACGGGTGGGATATTATTAGCAATAAAAGCAGTAATATATAGGGTTTTAACGTTAATAATTTTAAAGGTGAGCTAGGTAAGCTAGGTGGAGCGCTAAAGATATATTAACTTGAATCTCAAATTCTTATTAAATTATCACCCATTAAAAAAAAATCGTTTTATACTATTAGATATCTTAGTATTGTTAATATTATATTCTAGAAGTACCGAACAATAGCTAATTTATCCATCCATATTAAATTATCTTTTAAAAAAAACTTTCACTAATAAAAACAACGTAAACAAGTCACTAATTTGTTTCATCCAGGACTAGAGACAAACAAACCAAAAAATGCAACCTTTCAGCGACCCAGCAACAATGATCTCTATATAACGGGTGGGCCAAAAAAACCCGGACAATTTTTTTCATTATAACTTTTGAACTATATAATCGATTTTAATGGGACAAACTGCACTTGGCAGATAATTAATCAGGGTTTTGACTGAATGTATTTTTTTGTCCACCATCTTAAAATCCAAGATGGCGGACGAAATTAAAATGTACCCTTCAAAGATGCTCGTTTATTCTCGTGTTGGAAGCATGTCTTAATTATTTCTTTAAATTAATAAAAAAGCTGCATTTTTGCCACGCACAACAAGGTATGAATTAGCAAAATCGGTTTAGTGGTTCTAAAAATAATATTTTTGTTTCAACCATTGTTTTGCATATTATACGATTGCCTTGCCAATCATGTCTGCATTTATTTCCTTATAAATTCATTACAACTGAACCGATTTTAATGAAATAAAAACATCTTGGTGAGAATTGATTGATTTTTTTCCTAGTGTCCGCAAATGTTTTAATCTTTTTTTAATATATAAAAAAGCAGCACTTTTCCCCCACACAACGAGGTGCAAATTAGTAAATTAGGTATGGTGGTTCTCAAAAAATCTATTTTTGTTTCAGCCATTGTCTTATAAGTTATACGATTGCATTGCCAATCCTGTCTGCATTTATTTCCTTATAAATTCGTTATTACTAAACCAATTTTAGTGAAATAAAAGGAATCATGTTGAGACTTGATTGTGCTTTAAAGATTGTAATCGAAATTTACCGCTATCTTAGAATTTAAGATGTCGGACAGAATCATACTTGATTCTTCAAAATGGCGTGCTGATTCTTATTTTCAGAAAATGTTTTAGTTTTTTTTTAATGTATAGAAAAACATTACTTTTCTCCCGCATAAAGAGATAAAAATTAATTAAGTGCTTTTCTATAAATTAAAAAAAAAACTAAAACATTTTTTGAAAATAAGAATAAACGTATCTCTTTGAAGGGCCAAGTATGATTATTTCCGACATCCTAACTTTTAAGATGGCATGCAATCGTATAATCTGTAAAGCAATGGCTAAAACAAAAATAGATTTTTTGAGAACGGCCAAACCCATTTTCTAATTTATACCTTGTTCTGCCGGGGAAAAGTTGTGTTTTTCTGCAAATTAAAAAAAAAACTCAAACATTTTTAGAAAATAAGACTAAATACGCCATTTTTAAGAACCAATTATGATTCTGTCCACCAGTGGCGTATATAAGGGGGGCCTGAGAGGCCCGGGCTCCTCCCGAAGCTAAAATTTTTTTAGATATTTTCCACATATTTCCTGAATACAAACATAAAATAGCATAAAATACGGCCTCATGGGGTCTCGGTCCCCCCCCCCAAACTGCCTCGGGCCCACCCCGAAACTTTTTTCTATATACGCCAGTGCTGTCCACCATCTTAAATTTTTAGATGTTAATAAATTTTGATCATTATCCATAAAAAGCAATCAATTCTCATCAGGATATTTTTTATTTCATCAAAATCGGTTCAGCAGTAATAAATTTACAGGGAAACAAATGCAGACATGATTGGCAAGGCAATCGTATAATATTCAAAACAATGGTTAAAAACGTACTTATTACTTCAAGTACATTAAGCCACTTTTGTCTGCATTTTTGCGTACCGTAATGATACTTGGCACGAATATAGTACAACACTATAGTATTATTTTACGAAGTGGTGATCATCCCGAACCCAGTGCAGAGCAAAGATACAGGGTGTTTTATTTTTAATTGCATATATCTCATTAAAATTCTGTATAAAATTTAAATGTAAAGCTAGAGCAATAAAACTTGGCACCGATTATAAGCACATATACACTTTTATTTTAAGCAAAATATATTGATTTCTTTTCTTTCAAGAAATAAAAAAAAATATATTTTTTTAGTGGCGTGGGTGTTGAGTAGAAAAAAAAATACAGGAGCTTAGTTTGCAGAATACGTCGGTAAAATTTAATGTGGGTATAAACAATTTGTTTCTCTTTAAAACAAAAATTACTGCACTGGTGTGACATATACCCGGTCGAAGTATAGGGTGGTTTTATTTACTAATTCTAAATTTAAAAAATCTAAAAAGATGGAAAAGTATGTGGATTTATTAGACGTAACGATATTGTAAACAAATATATACCGAATAAAAGATACTTAGCTCTTATATATATTTTATAAAAAGAAAAGAGCTTGGTTGAACTGTTAAAAATACAGGGTGATTTTTAAAAATAAGTAAAATTTTTATGATCAATTTAAGTTGTTTTTTTTAAAACGTTACAAATCATTATAGAAAACTCAAAGTCAGCACATTACAACAACACTAGTACAGCTTTTATTTTCTTTAATAAAATTTTTTGAACAGAGTGTTATAAAGTAACTACACAATAAAGGTTTTTCGTAATTTTTTATTTTAGTGCTAAAAATTCAAAAAACTCTATATATGTCAAATAAACATGTGATTGAAATCACTATATTCTCCTTTATAAACCATTTATCGGACTCTATTTTTGTTTCAAGTGCTACATCATTACCAGTTTTTAAACGTATATACTGGGCCACAAACTACTTTGCTCTCATTTTTACTGTTTTTTTTATAATATCTACTGTAGCCACTGCGTTAATTGCAATGAAATTTGGTAAAATTTGTCGGCTTATTACAGGTTATAAAAAAAAATTTAAGTTTGCGTAATTTTGTAATATGTTATAAGATAAAGGGTGATATTAAAAAAATCTTGTAAAAAGTAGTAGTCTCAAATTTTTGTTCATACCGGTAACGCAGTTTAAGATACCTTCTAAATTTTACTACTTGTTATAACTAGAGACACGTCTTTTTAACGTGGTGTTACTTAGTTTTGTAATGGTAAAAAAATACAGGGTGTTTCTTTTGACAATATATATAAAAACTTTTAAACACGTAACATTTATAATTTTTTTTCTTTGACATCATTTAAGTGCATTAAGAAATAAAACAAAATAAATTGCACTAAGACACAAAATTTTGGAAACAAATGAAAAATCGAAAAACGCATACATGAGTTAAAGTAAAAAGTAAAATTTTAAATAATTTTTCTTTTGGTTTAACACCCGTTGCATAGTACCTTCAATCGAAAGAAAATGTAATTTTAAACAAAACTTGTCCTTGGATGTTTTCTTCTAAAGATAAAATACAGAAAATATTAACGATTGTCTAAACAAAGACAGCTTTCGATAGATTTAAATACCACAGCCCATATCCCCTATGATTAGGAAAGTTGTTAATAACTTCGTTATTTTTGAGAAAAAGTCATAAAATAACTTTCGTTTAAAGCCAAATGTTCTTTATATTGGTGTCCCATTGTGGTTTTTTTATCATAACTCACCTACTCGTCATTTGATTTTCTTTTCGTTCATCACCATCGTAATCAGAGGAAAAAATACCACAACTTTGTTTATTTAATCGACCTTATAGCTCTAATATTAACGAAGTAAGTAATAGCGTAATTCTCTGAACACCCTGTATATTAAAATTCAAAGATTTCAGAAACTTTACTTTTATTTAATTTATCAAATTTTATTATGCTTGGCTTGGTTTGGTGTTTTTAATATTCTCGGCGTAGATCTCAGAACAAATACATTTAAGGTATCAGTTTTTGACATCATGTAAACCGTTTGACGTATTGACTTAATTTATATCTATTTTCGTTTAGAATATGAAATTACCTAGAAATCGCAACACGACCACTTTAGATGAAATAAGATTTTAAGAATGTCTGTCCTCCTTCCTTTTGCTCCCCCTCCTCACCTCTATTATTTGCAAAATTTTTATCTGTACTGTACGCGAAATAAGTTTTATATTTTATTTTTTCTGTCCGACCTTAAGTACGCCCCTATATCTGGGTCCTGCACTGGGTTCCATCGGAGCACCACTTCTAAAATGGCATCCCTAGGTGTCTACTACCTCTGTGCCAAATTTCATTACGGTACGCGAAAATGCAGACAAACCCCAAAATTTCCCTCTTAGGTCCCGAACTATTTGGTAGAACGCAGTTTAAGCATAATTTTGAACTTTAAATATCTCCGTTCTTTTTACCTTAAAAAGAATTGAATTTAAAAATTTGAAAATGCAATTCTCGATTGTTTTTTTAATTTGACCATCTTAAAGAGCGTCAAAAATTCTACTAGTTTGCCAATTTTTTACTACCTTTAATAATAACAAAGTTAGCAATGGTAAACACTTAACTTGTAACACCCTGTATATATGCCAGTACGAAAATATCTGTAGCTATTTATTTTTTCTTGTAATTTGACAGACCATCACAAGCCTCATAAGATTTTTAAAAATAAAGTTTGCAATTGCATAATTTTCCTGGGTCACCCTGTAAAGGGTTTTCCCGTATATTTTTACACCATATCTAAAATGTTTATTTGAATCGATATCAAAATATGATAAATACAAAAGTATCATATTTTTTTACGAAGTTTAAGAATTTTTATTTCGGAATGTCAAAAAAAAATCTAAATGTCAAAATTTGACAGGTCGATGGTTTTTTTTAAGGGAACACCCTGTATATTATTTTAGATATTTAGAGATCTTTTATTCCTGATTTTAAAAATATATATCATTGTATTATTTTATTTATTAGTTTTGGAGATATTTGCGCTTAAATGTTTAAAAAACTTAAATTGGTACTTTTTAAAACATCAAGGAAGCCATGAAAAAAACAATCGCATTGACACAAAAGTGATGCTATTGTTTTGTCACCTAGTCAAATTCAGTTTTAAGAGCGGTTATGGATGATTGAAATACTGAATATTATTAAATTATTTCACTCAAATAATGAAAATGCATCTGTAGCTCGCAACCAGCAAAAAAAATTGTGTCATATAAACAACAAGTGAAATTAAAGAAAGAAAAAAAAATTTCTTATTTTTCTTTCTTTAATTTCACTTCAGTTTTAGGTCCTTGCATTCTTTGCAATTTGGTATTTGAGAATTATATTGGCAATCGCCCATTGCGATCAGAAATTTTAACACACGAAAAGGTGATCTCATGTTTTCAGACGTTGATAGTTTACGTCTAACTTTTGAGTTTTCATACCTTTGACAGTGGGAAGGAAGAATTATAGAAATCAGTTTGATGACTTGGTCGAGTTAATACCCTGAGAGTCTCTCGTTCTTGTATTGAGACATCGCAGCCTGCATAGTTGGAAGTTTTCCGAAAATTTATGTATGGCTTCGGTAGTTCAATGCTTAGAATGTTTGCCTAGAGAGCAAGAGATCCCGGGTTCGAATCCCGGCCGAAGCAGAAAACTTTTTTCTTATTTTTCTTTCTTTAATTTCACTTGTTGTTTATAGTTTTAGGTCCTTGCATTATTTGCAATTTGGTATTTGAGAAACAATTTCTGTTTTACATTAAAATCACATTTTTTGTGCTATATCAAGAAAATATTCTCTTGGTGAATAGGAAAGCACAAATTATTTTACTTCAAAGCAATTTGCTTTGATCTAAGACAATTTTTTTACCTTGTATAAAAGGTAAAAGTTGTCTTCTCTTTTCTTTTTATGTCTCATGTTATGTCCTGTTATGTTATTATCTGCATAAACACCAACAGGGTTTGTCATAAGCTGAACTCTGTTATGTTATGTCATGCTATGTCTTATGTCATGCTATGTTTCTGTATAAACCCTGCCTTATTATAGGTCTATGTGCAAGTCCCTTTAAATGAGAAACCGGCCAAATTCTTTTCCTTCATAATGTTTTAACATCTTGGTACTTACTTTTGGCAATAGCTGACTGTGAGTTGACTGTAAATTGCTTTCTAACTTTTCTCCAAAAACTGTCTAGCCACGCTGCATTCGGGGGCAATTTAGGCAGCCCATAGTTATCGATATGCAATTCGCACTTGTGAGCGTCATATCTTGCGTAATTTTTGCCCATTTTTTATTTGTTTCTGTTTTTCTGTTTTCTTTTTATGCATAAAAGTGGCAAAAACTTGAAAAATCATTCATTGTTGATTGCTTATTTACTTAGAAACAAGGTCACCAAGGCTTTTGAGGAATTTTTGATGAGTGACAGATTTGATAACATATGATATATAAGGTAACTAACTGAAAATGAGTGCTGGTAGTTAGAGACCCTGTATGTATGACATGTTTTCAAAATAGAGAGACGCGACAAACCCATCAAAGTCACTGAAATTAACATTTTTTGGTTATGTTATTTGCTTGCCAAGTTCATTGGCGTTTCACTAAAATAATTTAAATTGTCAGCAGTAAGTGACATTAATCACCATGCAACACATAAACAAACACGTTTGTACGCACCCCCTGTATAGGTTTTGTTAAAAATCGATTATTTTTATTTTCCGACGTTTATGAATTCTCTCTCTAAACATCGCTAGAGTATTATAGAGGACCGATATTTTCATCCTTTGATTTAAATAAATTTGACTTTGAAGAGTTTGTCGCGTCTCTCTATTGTAAGAATATGTCATACATACAGGGTCTCTACTGCTAGTTACCTTTTAGTACATTACATAGTACATTTTAGTTTGCAAAAGTGGTATAGCCGCGATTTTACACATTTTGTTGACACTGGAGTCCCAAAAATACATTTAAGTTTTCTACCTTGAGGGGGGCAGTGCCCCCCCGCCATCTTAAAAATTAATTGGTTACTATACGCTTTAGAAAAAAAGTTTTATACAAAAGTTGAAGGCGATAAAATTTCCTACGGACGTTTTTTTCTCAGACGAATGGTTTTTGAGTTATGACGCTAAAAATCGCCGCCAGTTTGGATTTTGACCAATTTTTTTTTAGTGGCCTTTAACTTTAAAACTGTTTATTTTTGAGAAAATCTGTAATAACGTAAAATAAAGACAAACAGCCTATAAAATCAAACATTACTGTGTTCTTTGGGTAGTACCCTTGCTGAGATACGAAGCCTGAAGTATTAGCAGTACACCCGTTTTCTAAGTATTTTTATAGCATATGCAAAGTAAACCGAAATTATTCAGTTTTATGTCATTTTCTCAAAAGCCAGCATTTTACAGAAAGTGCAATTAACTTTATTCTAGAAAATTAAATTATCATTTTAACGATGTATTAACTAAGTTGACCAAGTTCACGGTTAGCACAAAGTTGTGTTAAAGCTTACTTTTTAAGAAAATTGAATAAAACAAATAAAAAATATAAAAAAAAATAAACTCAATATGCGGACGTCCCTGGAGTGTCAATAGTAGCTTTAACACAACTTTGTGATACGCCGTTTGAAAGAACATTTTACTTTCTCTAAAAAAGATGTTTTAACATTCTTCCCTAAAATTCTCAGTTTTTTTGAAAATTTAATAAAACCTAAAAAAACATTATTTTTTATTAATTGCTAACCGTGAACTTTGCATAGTTCGATGATACATCATTTAAAAGATAATATAAATTTCTGTAATAAAGTAAATCATTTATTTTGCATATACTACACCGTTTCATGTTTTCAAACGTTGATACTTTACGTCTAATTTGAGTTTTCATATCTTTGACAGTGGGAAGGAAGAATTATAGAGATCAGTTGGATGGCTTGGTCGAGTTAATACCCTGAGAGTTTCTCGTTCTGGTATTGCGACACCGCAGACATGCATAGATGGAAGTTTTCCGAAAAATTTATGTATAGTCTTCGATGGCTCAATGTAGATAGCGTTTGCGTACAGAGCAAGAAATTCCGGGTTCGAGTCACGGCCGAAGACAGAAAACTTTTTTCTTTCTTTAGTTTCACTTGTTGTTTACAGTTTTAGGTCCTTGCATTATTTGCAATTTGGTATTTGAGAATTATAACTAATTGTTAAAAATTATTGTCAGAGCCCCAGTCATGCCTCTAGTCACCTCTGTTTAAAAATATATATTGGGACCTCTTTTGAAAGTTGACGACTCGATTTCTTCTTCTGTAATCTTCGTTTAGGCGTCCATTATGCATTGTTCTCCATGGCCTAGCTAAGGACACCCAAACATTGAACGTCAACTCTTAAAAGTGGTCTAAAAATAAACTTGGGACTACGATCGCTAGGCTGTACTTTACAAAAACAAATATAATTTATATTTAAAACCAAAAAAAAAATTATAAAAACATGCAATGGTTAAATATAGCAACAATCTAAAAAATTTATTTATTTTAACATCTCCTAATCCTAACCAAAACGATGGAACAAAAAAATAATCACACAACTGTTAAACAGTAAAAGAAAGAAGCACAAGAATAATATTTTGTTTTGATCGGTTAGTTAATTCTTTCAATCATCAAACTCAGTTTCTCTATACTTTCGAGGTTCCAAGATCTTGCCTCCACTAAGCTCTGTCAAAAAATTGGCACTGTATTCGTAAGATTTTTCAGTCTCTATTTGTCTGCGTTTGTTGATTTTTTCCTGTAACTTTTTCTTAAAGAATTTCAATATGTCTTCCTGATCGAATACGCAAGATCTAAAAAATAATTTAACTTTTTCTACATATTCCTCTCACTATCTGAACATTAAAAAATAGGAAAATAAAAAGATCATAATCTATTCTCAGGTTCTACCCCAGTTGTTTACAACAACAAAATAATAATTAAGTATTATTATCTGAATTAAAAAGGGAGAATATAATATTAGAATAAAATTCTTACCTAAAATCCTTTTTAGACACGATATAGATCTCGGTAGTCTCTACAGCGATATAGGTGAAAAGGAAATTTTCCATGTCAGCGTTGACACACGAGTGGAGGCCAATCTCTTCTCCATCTTCCAAATGAGATAATTCTTGATTATTCTTGCCAAAAACTGCTACTGTTCCCGACGATATAAAATAGATTGCATCCACTGGATCACCTACGTTTGAAGATATATTGAGCCCTTTACTAGTTTAGGATTAAATATCTGTCACACACAAAAAGATAGAGAAGAGAAAAAGGTCGGAATAAGAAGAAAGAAGAAAGAAGAAAGAAGAAAGAAGAAAGAAGAAAGAAGAAAGAAGAAAGAAGAAAGAAGAAAGAAGAAAGAAGAAAGAAGAAAGAAGAAAGAAGAAAGAAGAAAGAAGAAAGAAGAAAGAAGAAAGAAGAAAGAAGAAAGAAGAAAGAAGAAAGAAGAAAGAAGAAAGAAGAAAGAAGAAAGAAGAAAGAAGAAAGAAGAAAGAGAAAGAAGAAAGAAGAAAGAAGAAAGAAGAAAGAAGAAAGAAGAAAGAAGAAAGAAGAAAGAAGAAAGAAGAAAGAAGAAAGAAGAAAGAAGAAAGAAGAAAGAAGAAAGAAGAAAGAAGAAAGAAGAAAGAAGAAAGAAGAAAGAAGAAAGAAGAAAGAAGAAAGAAGAAAGAAGAAAGAAGAAAGAAGAAAGAAGAAAGAAGAAAGAAGAAAGAAGAAAGAAGGAAGAAAGAAGAAAATAGAAGAGAGAAGAAAGAAGAAAGAAAGCAGAAAAAGAAAATAGAAGAAAGAAGAAAAAAGAAGGAAGGAAAAAAAAGAAAGAAAGAAATAAGAAAAAAGAAGAGAAAAATAAAAATGAAAAAAGATGAATGTAATTTTCCTATTTTATCGGCTCACCGTGTCTTACGACGACATCATTAGTTAAATAGATAACCGATTTAGAATTGCCAATAAGTTGCGCAACTATCCGCTTCGGAAAACTTTTAAACAAATCAACTTTGTTAATTAAATTTCTGGCTCTAAACAACATTATTTCTTGTAAGAGGTATTCTGACAGAGTACTGAACATGGCTTTCTCGTTGAAATAGTGGAACTGGTACTTGTACTTGTAGTATTCGATTAAACGGGATCTAAGACTCTGAAAAATAAACGTAAAATAACCAAACCAGTTTTTGTGACTAATCGGGTAAAAAGAAGTTTTTGTTTCTCTCATATTTTTCCGTGGGTAGCTCGAAAGCTTAACCTCACGGACGTCCAAGATATGGACATCTAATAAGTGTTGACAGTTAACTGTTTCGTTCTTATGAGACTCTTCAGTTCAATGTGACACCACACCCTTGCGAAGTTAATCAGACCGTTTTGTCTTTCGTCATACGTCTATAGTGAGAAAACTCTTGCAAGAAGCGCCATCTACCGAAATACGACAGAAACTAGAACAAGAGCAGGCGAGTATATATATATATATATATATATATATATATATATATATATCCGTGACCTACGACAGCACTTCTATCTTTCAGGCCAGAGCAATGCTGATTAGCGTTTTTACCCACCTTCACTATGCACCTTCAGACGTGAGCGTCAATCAGCAGAATTCTTAAGCCAAATAATACTAACAAGTCTTATTGTTAGTATTATTTGGCTTACTTTTGTGTCTCTAAAAATCGACTCTCACAGGTGACCTAAAAGTGTGTAATCTATACCCATCAATCTAACGTAGCCTAAAAAAAATTCTCCTCAGCTTACCCACGAGGCACGTTTTTTGGCTATAATCCACTCAACTATATGGAAATATAATTTAAAGGGTACACGGGAAAAAGGGGCTCATCAACATTTTATCGAAAATTGGGATATTGTTTAGAATTTTAAGAGGTTTATTGCCCCATATTCCAGAAACTAGAGATAACGTGTTCATTACAGATATATTCTCGATTAAAATTAAGGCGTACAGGAAAAGAAGGGGCTCAAAAAAACCTAGAAATTGCTCTCCTGTAAAAAATAATAAATGTTCATGAGCCCCTTTGTCCCCAATGATCTCTATATACAGGGTGTCTCTAACATGTCTGTACAAAATCTTAGCACATATTCCTGAGGTCAAAATAAGTCGATTTAAAGCAACTTACCTTAGTCAGAAATTGCTCCGTTTCAGAGATACAGGGTGTTTTTTATTTTAATTGAACCAAGTGAAACTATTTTCCCAGAAATTGACTGATACCTACCGAAAATGACTAAACGACAAAAAAAAATTAATAACTCATTTACTGACTAAATTTAATCCTTAAAGGTAGCAGCAAAATCTTTTGATCAAAAATAATTTCATAATTCCGTTGCGGCATCGAACACTAAAAACGGAAATATCTCGGAAACGGCTCACCGTAGCAGATTTTATCATATATACCTTTTGCTTAAAGAAGTTCAGAAAATTATTTTATCGACAAAAAAAGTAAAAAAAAACACTGA
The DNA here is from genome assembly GCA_963576565.1 of Aspidapion aeneum. Taxonomy (NCBI): domain Eukaryota; kingdom Metazoa; phylum Arthropoda; class Insecta; order Coleoptera; family Brentidae; genus Aspidapion; species Aspidapion aeneum. Next base: position 32,982,480 of record OY755039.1, read on the forward strand.
GAAAAAAATTATGGTCATTTTAAATCATAAGATGAGCATTGTGAAGCGCCCTCTGACGGCCACAGTGAAAAAGTGTCCATATTTAGGTTTCGCATCCCAAAAAACCCCCGACTACCAATTTTTAAAGTAATGCGTTGAGAAATGTTCATAAATTTTAATAAAATCGATTTTTAATTTTTAATGTCTCAGAAACGGAGCAGTTTTGGACTAAGGTAATTTACATTAAATCGATTTATTTTGACCTCAGGAATATGTGCTAAGATTTTGTACAGACCTTTTAGAGACACCCTGTATATATAACTTCGTATATAATTTAATGTTTGTCCCCCGTGTACCCTTCATTTTGTTTTGTCACGTGTTATCTGTCGAACGGCAGTAGCGGATACTTCATTGTCAAACTTGCCTTGGGAAGTCGTTTTTGTATCATGAAAACTTCCAGCTGTCCCAAGTATTCTTCATATTTGCTCTCTGAGGCCGCTACTGCACTAAAAATTTTCAGCATGTACGCCAAAACGTAGAGGGTCCATAGGCGTCCCACTATCATAACCACCGTCTAAAGGATAAATAAAATAAGCGTATCGTATATGTTGGTATTAAAACAAAAAATAGATGGCTCAACTCAATTAATCTCCCTCTATTTACAGTACTTTTGTCTTACGGGGTGGTCTTCATTTTTAGCAAATTTATCATAAACAAAATTTTAATATTACAAGAAAAAACGGTAGTTGTCTTGTACGTTTAACAAAATCGACTTCAACCTGTTCATAATTCACACCCTTTTATTGGGCTTCTATTGTTATCGCTGGGGGCTCAAAAAGGATGACTAGGCACGTTTCATACACATTCTATTTAAAAAAAGAAACAGTGGCGTACCATTACTATTTTTTAATTTTTTAATAAAACTGTGCGGAGTTCCAATTTTGAAGATATAGCAAATGGTTTTGGATTTTTGCAATTGTTAAAAATTCAATTGGTATTTTTTTAGGTTTTTGGATTCGTACTTACCTACCTTATGAAGTAGTTACCTATATAATATAATATAATTATAAAAATTTTGAAAAAATATTTCTTTTTAAGAAAAATAAGGTATGGATTTTTCCAGCAAAAACACGCTTAGGAGGAGTACAATATAAAACTAATACCTATAATAATGATGAAATAAAAAATTATAGCACGCCACTGGACAGAGAAATTGGAGCCCAGCTCTTTTGCGCATTATTTTATTCTGGCCGGACAATATGCTAAATTGTGACAAGCATGAGCCTCCGTCGTTGTCCCCTTGAAACTAAGCCTAGTGACGCCGATGATAAAAATGGTGTTGAAATGTTTTTATAATATAGAAACTGGATCTTAGATTTACGAACAAATCTTAAACTTACTAAGAAAGGCCCTTCCAATCTTAAGTCTTTAATGGGAACCCGGCCTACGCCGGCCCCAAAAAAATGACAAACAATCATGCAAAAAGTAACTCGGTAGGCTGACCATATGTCTGTTTTCAGCGGCATAATTCTGGCTAGGACCACCCTAAAATCATTAAAACACTAGAAATAGAAACTGCGTTTAAGATTCGTATAATTCGAAAAGTTATTTTAATTTCTTCCTTTTTAATGGATTTTAAAAGTTTTGCTATAATTTATAAAAAAGAAACAATAAAACAAGGATCACCTAACAATTTTTAAAATGCAGTGGCGACTCGTGAGGTAGTGCCACGGTGCCATGGCACTACCCTATTTTTCTGCAAAAACACGTTTTTTTTTTCATTTTTAAAACTTTATCACCAGTATTTACTAAAGGGTCTACAGTGCTAAGTGCTACAATCCTAGGTTTAAAAGTCTACATTTTGGTTGAAGGTTTAACTTATATGTCTCGTGAATGCAATAGTTTTTAATATTTATATAAATTGTTCATAAATGTCTTGCGATATGGGTCATCTTTTTTCGTTGTCAAAAAGACATTATTTCCACACAAAAGTTATAAATAAATAAAAATAATAAAATATTTTGGTTTAAAAAAGGTAGCCATATTTAAACCTCCAAACGTCACTAGGAAATGTCGAATAAAAACGGTGGAAGTCAGTGTCAGCTGTCCGCTATATTTTACATGTTAATTTGTTAGATAAGTTAGCGACGATTAAACCGATGGTCGATTGTTTTGGTGAATGTGTAATTGAAAAGGGATTCTAATATATCTTGTGCTTTTTACAGTATTTAAATATTGATACGTATTTAATACGGTAATGCATCTACAGATATAGTTTTAAGTTATTTATGTATTATTTAACTTTGAATATTTTTGTATATAAGTTCTTTTGTCAATTATGGATTATTTCTATTGTTTTTCGAACTTCAAACCACCCCTTAGAGGTGGTACTACAATTTGAGACTATTTTTAACGAGAATCCTACGACTGCACAGACTAAATTTCCAAAAAATGACATTTCGATACAAAATTTTTATGTGGTTTTTCTTTATTTCTAAAGTTAATTGGAATTTATATGAGATGAAACTCACTGAGAAATGCTTACTATCATATCGCACATTGGGGTGAAGCAAATCCTTGCGATTATTTGACCTGTGAGTATTAAAAAAATTCACTTAAACCGGTCGGTATCATGTCTATAGACTTGATACTTAAACCTGGTCTACAATGCTAAGTCTTAGTAAATACTGGTGTATAGGTTTTCATTTTATTTTATGCATTTCTTTTTAGTTTACTAATTATACCAAATTTGGTGACAATTTTATGGATCACTCTCCAACTCGACGCGACGCGATAAATGGGTCACTAAAACCCAAAGCAGCGTGGAACACGCTGGCCAATGAGTATGTTTTCTGTTGGCTTCTTTGGATAGACATCGATTTTATCAGCAGCCTAGATGAGCGACACAGAGAGGGCCAATGTTGGACATTTTAGCGTTGTTTAAATAGCACCAATCAAAAACGTTTTGTGCCTGGCACAGGTTATCAGTTATCGTGTTACTTACATTGTTTTTATGCGTAGAGCGAGGTTGTTTTAATTTACCCCCTTTATAAATTTTAAGACATTTCATGTCAAAAAAAATTAAATAGAATTAGAAACCCCAAACATAGTAGTAGTAGGTTTATTTTTTATTGAGTTGTGGGTAAAATTCGGGCGCAATTCAAAATTCTGGCAACACCATGTTGTATTGACACGAGCCGCTGATGTTAAAATTAAACAAATTCCTAAAAATTTCATTTTAATATTAGTTTTTAATTCGTATACAAGTTTGTTGTTTTCTGGACTATTTATTTACATGTAGGCCAAGTTTTATCATGGGATGACAGTGGGTTCCTATCTAAAAATTTATTTTTGTAAATTGATGTTGTTCAAAATTGTTTTATTTTAACTTAAATATAACTATTTTTCAGTTCACTTACTTTAATTTTTTAACTATAAATTAGCCGTGACTGGAATTATACTATTTCTAAAGTTTTTAATCATTTTCACTTACTGATTTAGACGCCTAAGTTAAGATTACACATCCACTCTGTTTCATTTTGGGAATTTCTCACTGTCATAGGATGATTTATATTTATACCAATCAATTTTTTTTTCGATTTACAATCTACCATTTTTTAAAAAATGTATACTGGGACTTTCCATCCAGTCAGGATCGATCCCTAGCCAGGAATCGAACCCGGACCGCCGGTGTGGGAAACAAACATTGCTATTTCGATTTCGGTAACTACGTAAAATCAAATTAATTTTCAGAACGGATACGTCGCAATGCCAAACAGACTTAGAAAACACGCCACGAAACGTCATGTTTACGCAACTTTTGTTTTTTACAAAAAGTCATCAGTCAAAATAATACGCCACCTCTGATATTTAATTAAATTTATCTTACGGCCGATTTTGCCACTATTTTAAGACCAGTAGCGGTTCCTCCATAAGTGCACATATCCGTGTGCACCCCAAATTTTACTTTCAAAAATATTAAAATCTGATCATTTTTTAATTAATAATTTCATCATAAAGTAACAATAAACCCCAAAGGGGATTCACCAACGACAATACTAACTAAAAATGAATACCCGGTTTGTGGCCACCGGCGCCGCGCTTAACTGGATCGGATCCAAATTCTGTGCACCGTGGATGTTATGTCGCATTCTTATTACGAGATATAGAAAGATGGACGAGACGTCCCTATAGATTATTACAGTACACAGAATTTGACCCTTACTTCGGTTCATGCTCTTGTGAATCAATTGCGGCGATCGATGCCGCCCGCACCCCCGTGATGCCACCCGCGTCATCGGTTACCGTTGGCTGTTTAGCTTAAATTAGTGAAGAGAGTAAGAAAACTTGGCGTTATGTTCGGGCCGTATTGTTTTAATTTCGAAGATTTAGTAGTTACTCGATGATTCAAAAAATTGGGTGCGGCCGCAATTAATTTTTGGTGTGCACCCCTAAAGTTTTACATGACTCACCACCACTGTTTAAGAGATAAATAATGTAAGAATTTTCATCAATGTTAAACATTGCAGCGAAAAAAGGCCAAAAGGGGGCATTTATGTACAGGTTCTTAATTATTCTTGTGAGCCCGTTATTATGTAAGTACGTTTTTTTAATTAATTGTTTTTTTATTTCAACGTAGCCCTAGTGTCCACGTTTTTATAATAAACGGGCTGTATAAATAAGATGCTTCATAACAATATGTGCACTTTAGATATTAATTTTTATAGTAATAAAAATATCAAACAATATATGCATCAAGATATAAATAAATTTATTTAACTATGATCCCATTTTCATCCGAAGGTAAAATTTAGCATACATGTAAACAAATAGTCTAAGAAAAAAAATTATAAAAATTAATGAAAACAAAAAATACGTTTTTGATATTTCATCAAAAATATAATTTTGGCATAGACCCTTTGTCCTGTTTTTTTAGAAAATGAGGCTATGAACACATCAAAGCTTGGCTTGTGAATCGTTCTCTATACACAGCAAGTTTTAGCTAGTTATCTTTAACGGTTTAAAAATTATAGAAGCTTGAAAAAACCGATGCAGGCTAAAAATGGGTCAATATTTTTATTTTCGGAAATGCATAAGTCAAAAAATATGCAACCAAAAATTTTTAAAATTTGTATTTTTACTTTTTATTAGGCGGAGAATAACTACAAAAAAACTCACCATCCTCAAAAAATTCAAGGTTCAAAAATATTTTTAAATTCGTTGAATTGATGTGGACTTACCCTCAAGTCTTTGATGAATTCCTTGTAGGGTTTATTGATACTTTATGATGAAATTATTAATTAAAGAAATTTTAATATTTGATAAAGTAAAATTTGTGCAATTATGAAGGAACCGCCATTGCTATAGATGATTTTTTTTAAATTCTTACCAAAGGTTTTTAGGAATCTTCTTGCTTGTGGAACCGCTTTGATAATTGTGTATTATCATAAAACTATAGTAAAAACTGCAAGTAAATAGATGGAGAAATAAACACGTCAAAAACACGTACTTTAAACATGCATATATTTCTTCCGGAACCTTGAAATTTAACATCATCTGGCGAAAATACTTAAAAACTGTTGGGGTCCTAAAAAAATCAATTTTAGTCACTAAAAGTTATGGGATCAAGTGGTGTAAAAGTGAGACACCCAAAATCCCGTTAAAAAATGAGACAGTTAATTAAAAAATACTATAGTTGATGTTCTATTTAATTTAGATAGATTTTCTGTTATATACTGATAGCAGCAGCTGTAAGGACCTCACACATGCAATTTATTTTATTTTTTTATAAAAAATAGACTCGATAATTAAAATTATAAAATCCATAGCTTTATTTGTGGTATAAAACTTTTAAAAACTTAACCGAATCTTTTGTCGTGTGAGTTCGTAGATCGGTGTTCATATAAATAAATATTTTAGCACTTATTTGTCGTATTTAAGTAAGAACTTATGTCTCAATTTCACCCTAACACCAGTATTTACTAAAGGGTCTACAGTGCTAAGTGCTACAATCCTAGGTTTAAAAGTCTACATTTTGGTTGAAGGTTTGACTTATTTTTCCCGTTAATGCAATAGTTTATATTTATATAAATTGTTCATAAAAACCTTGCGATATGGGTCATCTTTTTTCCTTGTAACAACGACTTTATTTCTATACAAAGGTTATAAATAAATAAAAATAATAAAATATTTTGGTTTAAAAATGGTAGCCATTGACATGTTAATTTTTTAGACAAGTTAGCAACGATTAAACTGATGCGATGGTCGAATGTTTTGGTGAATGTGTAATTGAAAAGGGATTCTAATATCTTTTGCTTTTTACAGCATTTAAATATTGATACGTATTTAATACGGTAATGCATCTACAGATATAGTTTTAAGTTATTTATGTATTATTTAGCTATGAATATTTTTGTTTATAAGTTTTTTGTCAATCATGGATTATAGAATAGAATAGAATAGAAAAATACTTTATTGTCAAGAATACAAGTTCTGTAGACAAAGTAGGCTATAGACTATTTTGGACTAAAACTACTTTACATGATTGATCATATTTTTATCATTATTTTATCAAAAAGAGTCAAAATTTTTTTTAAAGCCTAAAAAAGTTGAAGAAAAATGACTTTATACCTAAAAGAAACCATTTTTTTAAAAATCTAATACTAACATGAAATCTGTAAAATAACACTAAGAAAACATTGTTTACATTTTTTTTTCTTAAGTAAAACTGAACAAACACAAATAAAGGTGCTTGGCACCCAAAGAAAATACTCAGTACAAGAATATCAAAAAATAGATAAATAAAAAACAAGGAGTATTAAGGGTATATGAACTACTTCGGACTAAGACTAAGTTACATGATTCCTATTGTTATTATTATAAGTCCATCAATAAAAAGAATACAAAAAAAAAACATAACAAAATAAAAAAGTCCAAAAAAGTTAAAGGACACAACATCATACCTATATAACAATATTTTTTTTACTATAAAACAATATCACCCGTCAGTTTAGACATCAATCAATATATTTAAAAAAAAACAGAAAACAAGCTGACCTAATTATTAAAATTTTGTCAAGACATGCTTTGGCTATAAAATTCGTCAAGAGTATATAATGGAGTTTGTAATAAGAATTTTTTCAATTTTTTCCTAAAAATCCTAACAGAAGCAGCACATCTAATATTTTCAGGAAGAAAATTAAATATTTTCCTTCCCTCATAAATTATTGATCTTTTTGTAAGAGACCTTTTAGGAATTGGTAATGCTACATGGTTTTGTTGTCGAGTAACTTGTGCATTTCCGCTGCATCTTTATTGTTTTTCGAACTTTAAACCACCCCTCAGGGGTGATATTACAATTCGAGACTATTTTTAACGGGAATCCTACGACTGCACGGACTAAATTTCCAAAAAATTACATTTCGTTACAAAATTTTTATGTGGTTTTTTTCTTTATTTCTAAAATTATTTAATTGAGAAAACTCACTGAGAAATGCTTACTATTATATTGCACATTAGGGTGAACCAAATCTTTGCAGTTATTTGACCTGTGAGTATTAAAAAAATACACTAAAACCGGTCGGTATCAAGTCTATAGACTTGATACTTAAACGAAGCGTGGATTTAAGGGGGGGGTAACGGGGCAATTACCCCCCCTGTAGAAAAAAAAATGCAATTTTTCTTAATAATTAAAGGGAAAACAGAAAAATTAACAACCCCTAGAAAAAAAAATTATATTGCAAAAAAAAATTGTCAACTATTACCCCCCCCCCCCTAGATTTTGACCCAGATCCGCGCTTGTCTTAAACCCGGTCTATCATGCTAAGTCTTAAGGTCTCAGTAAATATCTTATTTTTGGTTTAGACGGCGGGCGATCCGACTATTTATACGTGAATTTTATCTTTGTCTCATATTTCGCCTGCCTGTCTCATTTCTGAACTCTTTCAAAGTAAAATATGAGACAGAGTTTTAATTATTCTCTCATATTATAGGTCAAATTTCTATGTTTTTACGTTTGCAATATTTTTCTGATTATCGCTTGTAGCATGAAAAAAAAATCGAGTCCTACAGAGGAGTCTAAAATTTTAAAAATATAAAAGTTTTAAAAAGTGTCTCATTTTTACACCACTTCCTACTATTTGTTTTGGCTGTTTTGTGACTCGCTACCAAAAGTCAAGTTAGTACGCAGCCCACGAGAAAGACCGGACCGGGCGCGGAAATATCACGTGACCGTAGGAGGGTCACAAAAGAACGCCTCCCGGCCAGTTGTCATTATAATGTGTGTTTTCAGTTTTGGTATGATTGTTTACGTCGATTTTTTTTTAATTCGGGCATGAATTTTATGTGAATTTTATCAAAGTTATTAAAATAATGCAGCCCACGAGAAAGACAACAATGCCGTGAACGTTTAGTGTTGTTGGTTGTCGGTCCAACTATAAAACTGAAACCGAATGTGTGTCAACTTTTAATTTGCCAGTGGATAAACAAATGGATAAAATTTGGTTGCGAAAAATTCCTAATGATTTAAATATCTTAAAACGTCCACAAGTTTGCATCAAACATTTTCCTAACGAGCAGGTTATTTGGTTTTTATCTAATGTTCGATTAGGTGATGTCGAGAGGCAACAACTGGAAACTGCAATACAAGAAAGTCTTGAAACACTTTGAGCTCATAAGAAATCAAAAGTTTTATCAAATATTGAGGACATTTCAAGTTATTGTTCTAATACTAAAATAAACAAAAATTGGATTTTTACCCAAGAACGTGACACAGTCTGCCTGTGCCTGATGACATTTTTGAACAACAATCCATCACTGTTAGCATCTCTAGTTGTCGAGGGAAATCTGTTATTTTTTGTAAATGTTAACAATGTGTTACATACCAAAAAACAAACTGCCAAAAAAAGTTGGAGTTTTATTTTTGGACAGCACCGATACACTTGAAGAGCTAATGCAGTTTATTGAAATGAAAGTTGCAAACGGGAAAGAAGTGGTAAAAGATAAGATTGATCAAGTAATAGACATCTTTAGTGACATTTTCGATAGTGAGAGTGAAAAATGTGTTCAATTGTCATTTCTTATTGAACAATTAGGTCTCTTGAAAAGGTCACCTGAGAATCGAAGATATTGTGGATACACTTTAATGTTGGCTTCATCTTTGTCTATCCAGTCATCCAGTGCATACATGTCAATTTACAATACTAAGGTAATATGTCTTCTGCACCCTCGCAATATTAAAAAACTGATTTGTAAAATATCGCTAACAGATAGTAATCTCTCCGGTAGTGTGCAATATTTAAAAAGTAAGATACAGCTTTTAAAAGAACATGAGTTGGTAGTTAACATACACATTGATGAAATATATATTAAACTTTGTGCTGGGTCATTTTTAAAAAAATTATTGACAACCAATACATTCAGTTTATTAAACGTGAAAACCATCTCACTTATTCACAAAATCACTTGTTTCTTTTTAATAAATTATTGTGAAATGTTTTATATTAAAAAATTTTCTTATTTAGATAACTCTCGCGAGTGTTCTTGTGGAGAAAAACTATTGTCAAATCTTGAAAAAATTAGTTTAAGGGCATGTAAAGTTTTTTTAAATAATTTTATTAAAAAGCATAATGATTTAGTGTCTGCTAATAAATCTTTAAATAAGAACACAGACAAAGATGATGTCACTCAAAGAAAAATTAAAAAACCTTAAGCTTAGGTTTGTTATGTCCAATTTTAAAAGACTTGTATAGATTTGAAGTAACTAACGATATTATGTACCTAATATACCTGAAGATATTAGAGTGCAAATTTTTTATTTTATAGATTCAGTTCTTTTATCTATAATAAACACATACATCAGCAAAATATTTTTTTCAATTTTTGCCTATATGAGAACAAAAATATTTTGTCAATTTATTTAAATTGTGTAAAAGCAGATAATATATTAAGCAATACAATAAGAATCCTGGAACTCCTAAGATCACGTGACCGCCGAGTTGCTTATAACGCGCCATGGCCGGACTTTATCGTTGGCTGCGAAGTTAGTAGAGAACTAACAGTTATACAAAAGCACAAACGTAGCAACAGTAATAGTTTTAGGTGATAATAGGGACTTATTGGAATAAAACCTGACTTTATTTTAGAGTCGACTTTATTTTGACACATTTACACAGAAAACTAACAGCTGACCTGTCAAAACTGACATACCAAAGCCAAATTTAATAATAAAGACGCTAACTTTCATTTAATAAATACCGACACCAGCTGCTTTTTATATGCAAATCTGTCACAATACGGTCGATTTTCAAATAAGGTCAGGTTTTATTCCAATAAGTGTCTACTGTCTTCTAAACAAGAGGATCAACGTAAGTCATAGCTATTGTGGTGAACAGTTAATATTTTAAGATACATGAGAGTTCCTAGTTTAGTGTAAGGTCACTGTATAACGAAGTTCCTTCTAAACTATATATATATATATATATATATATATATATAGTATATAGTGACCTTAGTTTAGTGGCCTACTACCCTAGATCGCCTGGAAATAGATCACACAATTTTAAGTCATCGGGTGTTTACCTCCAATTTGACTAGGAGGGCCTATGTGACGTCTTAAATCCAAGATGACGGCTCATGTTTTTGCGCAAAGAAATTAATTTTTGTTGGGTTAAAAAAGTTACTATACTTTTTAATATTAAAAAAAATATATATATTTGTTGATTTTGCAAATAAAAACTTTAATTCCAGTTTTACTTATAAGCCAAACTTTGTAAAAAAATGAATAGTGCCGCTTTTTGGATTTATGACGTTATATGAGCATTCCTACTCAAATTTGAGGCAAACGCCCGGCGACTTAACATTGAGTGATCCCTCATAAATCGATAGTAGTCTTAAAGTTTTTTGCTCATTCTTAAATTTTAATGATTTTCCTAATATTAAAAAATAACATCTTTTATTAATTTTTAAATTCATAAACAATAAAAATGCAAATTGCTTCATTAAAAAACAAAAAGGTCCTGCAATTCAACGCGGTAACGCAGCTTCCATTCTTGGAACAATCCCAGACGATACTGGATTAGAGGAAATTTTTTATTGTTGATGTTTCCTTTTTTTTAAAGTTTTTTTTAGTTTTTTAGTTTTACAATTTTATTTATTTCTTTGATTTTATTATTAATTTTATACATTAACTATACCTGGTTTTATGTAATTAGTTAACTAAACAAAAAATATATTCATTTATATCTTTTATTGTTCTAGAGATACAAAGCTTACTAAAACGACTGTTAAATTGCTGTTCAATTGCAAATTTTTCTGTAAAGTTGATATGGCAAAAGTTAAAAGCAAAAGTTTGTAAAAGAACATGGAAACCGGTGACGTCACACAGGCGCTCTTAACTCAAATTTGAGGGAAACACCAGGCGACTTAAAATTGAGTGATTTACAGGGTTGGATGGGACAGGCGGGCAACCGGGCAAATGCCCGGTGGGCCGGTACAATTTAGGGCCGGATGGGCCGCAGGCCCGATGTACCTATTCCAAATTATTAATATTTATTTTTGTATATTTGACTTACGAACTAATTAAAGCATTAGACATTTAAATTTTAAAAATCTGTATATAGTAACTTCAGGCCTGCGTTACTCGTTTAATTATTACAGTTACTTTTATATTAAAATAAGTATAACTTATTAATATCTTTTTACAATACCAATATCCAGAAGAAAAAATCGGGAGATTAAAATATTTTTTCTTATTTGTGTTGCTGTTGTGAAATCTCGTTTAACACACTTTGTTGACTATTTTGGTGGGTATTGATCCCCCTGATCTCCCCCTTCGATACGGCCTTGCACATATCTCATATCTTAGTTGCGAAAGATCATTTTTGGTGATAAAATACAAAAAAAAATCTAAGAAATCGATTAGCCCATTGAAAAATCGGTATTGGGTCGAATTCAAATCAAGGGCGGATCCAGAGGTGCTTCTCGGGGGGGTGGGGGCACTTTAGGACTAAAAAGTACAATATCTTACATATATCTTTACAAAATATTTTGCAAGTTTAGGCTACAAATTCAGGATAATTTATTAATAAAAGTGGTTGTAATTTCGATGATAATAACAATAGACACTTTCATGCGCCGCAAGCAAAAATTTTGAATTTTTATTAGCAAAAACCTTACTTTTTACTCATTTTTTGTATATTCAAAAAATTCTCGGGGGGGGGGGGGCAAGTGCCCCTAGGGCCCCCCCACCCCTGGATCCGCCACTGATTCAAATTAAGGGGTCATAGATAAAATTGCAGCATCAAGTTCATTATTAAAAAAGTCGTTACCATATTATGAAAAATTAGCATACCTGCTCTGCCACCGGTAGTTAAAAGGGCGCAAGTGACGAAACTGTGCTTCTGAAAAAAACGACTTCAAAGTTTTAATTGTTAATAAGGCAGTAATACAGTTACTGCTATTTGTTTTTGAAGTGTAAACTTCTTTAGGCGCGTTTAGCAGTTTTTGTGGGTAGTGAATTGAACTGAGCCGTCAGGCTCGGCTATGTAACGCTCATTCGGGTGAAATCGGCTCGAGTCGACTAACTGTAAGAAATATTCAGCGAGCGATATGATGATGCGGATGAAGGCCAGTACGCAGAAGATTTCGGTTCGGTCCGCTTTGCAGAATATGTTATGGACCAGTATTATCAATTTCGCCTTGTTGAAGTTTACAATTCTGCCGTGTGGTCTTAAGCACACACAATAATTTTTTTTTAAAGTTTTTTTTTAAATTTTATTACATAGGACATGATGGAAAATCCGTCGAGACCAAAAACCTAAATTCGAAAAAAAATTACTTGCAGCCTTTTAACCAACGGGGGCAGTGCTGTTGTATGTTGAAATTTTGTACGTTTTTCTTTTTTTTTTTAGTTTTTATTTTGTGCAAAAATGAGATATTAATTATGTTAATAGGTACTTAGTGTTCAATATAGGCATACAGAATATAAAACTTTACAAAAATATCTAGAGCAGTATCACAGATATTAATAAAAAAGGAGATTTTCTGAAAGTCTTTAAACACCTTGTATCTCACAAGTTAGGATGTTTCATATACATAATATTTACTTATATGGGATGTTTAGGAATGCATACATATGTTTATATGAAGTTTTATTTCTCAATTGAATTACATCCTTTAAAATTAGCATGTTATTTAATAACAAAACCTACATAACATCAAAAGCAAAAATAACACAATATGGCTTCGTTTTCTTTGCCGTAAAATTTTTGTGCCGAAGCGAGGGCCGAATAAAAAAAATTTCCAGGGCTGGTTTGTTTGAGCCCATCCAACCCTGGTGATTTATAATTAATTGATTTGGGGAAGTCTAAAAATTGCCTTCTCAATATTTTTTGATGAAAAAAAGTTACTATTTTTTATTATTAAAAGAAAAATAATATCTTTGCTATTTTTACCTTCCTAGTCCGCGTAGCAATAGTTAAAAAAGGTATTATTTTCGACCAAAAAATAATCTTTTTGATATAACGCCGAAAATGTGATATTTGGGTGTATTTTGACTTATCTTAGCAATATCGTCATGATGTCTGTCTGTGTGTGAGTGTATATTATTTCTGACTGTAACACGATAGCTCCTAAACCGCTGAACCGATTTTCATAAAATTTGCAGGTAAAATAGTGTTCGACACTCTAACAAGCTGATTAGATTTTGGTCAAAATCCATTAACGCTAATGTCGAGTTCACGAAAACCTCAAGAGACTGTTGCTGCCCAGCGTTTCCAAAATAGATGAATTTTATTTACGTTAATTATGTTACTTTTAGAGATATTTGAAAAAAATATATTTTTTCATTGTTAAAAAAACATTTATTTTTCAATGTTAGAAAAACATTTATTTTTCAATGTTAGAAAAACATTTCTTTTTCACTGTTAAAAATCAATATTTTTTTAACGTTCGAAAAACACTTTAAAAAAACGTTATAAAAACATAAGATTATTTTTCTAACGTCAGAAAACGGGTTATTAAGCTTCTTTTTCACTATGAATATGACGCTAGAACTAACATCCAACCTAACGTTATGTTTTTAATTTATACATTATTTTGACATTATTAAAATGTTTTTGTGTTTCGTGAGTATCATGGTCCCTAGAATTAGACCGGTCTTCGGATATCGGAATATCTCTAAAGATAAGGAACATAAATAACGTAAATAAAATTATTATATTTTGGAAACGCAGGGCAGCAACAGTCCGTTGAGGTTTTCGTGAACTCGACGCTCAGTAAAGGAAATTCGGATCCGTAGCTTCTGAAAATAAATTTAAAATTCTATGTAAACAATAATTTTGTAGTAAGTGCCTCGCTACGAGGCCAAACAATTCATGCTCAAGTGAATACAAGTGACATCAATATACGGTTTTCGGACTGTAGTAGATTACCTTTAATTTGTGTTACAACCAAGCTTTAGTTTCAGATATATTTACAAACAAGGCTATCAAGGCTAGTTTCACGGTTTCACTTAAAGTGTGCTAATAGGCTAGCTAGGAAGGTATCAGATCCGTCATGGATCCATTTATTTAAGATGTAAAGGTCACGATAAAAAGCTTATTTCTTAACCATCTTAAGTGGTATTCTACCCACTAAGCACAAAATCGTTAAAAACGTTAAATAAATGTTGAAAAAAAAATGTTTTTTTTTCTAGCACAAATTTGTGTTAAAATTAAATCAACTTTTGACATTAAAAAAAATGTAGAAATCCTAACAAAAATTTCATGTATAGCATTACCAAAAATATATTTCTTAAGAACGTTAAGAAACCAATATTTAAAAAACTATAAATTATAATGTTTTTCCTAGATCGCATTTCTAACGTTGAATTTAATATATATGAAGCTAATAAATGTTTTGTTTTTTAAACATTAAAAAAAATGATACTATAGAGGTCGCTGCCGCATAGTTCCACTACCAGAACGAGCCATCGCTGCGAGTTCATACGAGTCGGTAGCAGATACGCTTTATGCAATTTTCGTAAAAATATTTACCTTTTGTAGAAACAAACATGGTAAATTAAAAGCACAGTTATTAGTAATGATAGTAAATACATATTTGGATAGGAATATAAACTAGTTGTGTGGAAAAGATGGTATATTTAAAGAACAACAAATTCGTATGCAGTGATTTAAATAAAGCATCACAAAATTAGGTAAGAAAAGTAAACAAAAGTAAAAAAATTGTTTTGTATGGAATATCGCATACCTAACGTAATAGGTAATCAGACAGGGAATGCGACAATTCACTGCGGACGATTAGCCGCTGGACCTTAAGCCGCGTATTCATTTGAGGCAGAATTCGCAAGCCTCGTAGTGAGACCAAACGAATGCTAAAGTGAATACGCGCCTTGAAATTGTTTGCCTTGTATTCACTTGAGCATGAATTGTTTGGCCTCGTAGCAAGGCACTTACTACAAAATTATTATTTTCATAGAATTTTCATTTTTATTTTCAGAAGCTACGGATCCGAATTTCCTTTACTGAGTGTCGAGTTCACGAAAACCTCAATAGACTGTTGCTGCCCTGCGTTTCCAAAATAGAAGAATTTTATTTACGTTACTTTTAGAGATATTTGAAAAAAATATATTTTTTTATTGTTAAAAAAACATTTATTTTTCAATGTTAGAAAAACATTTCTTTTTCACTGTTAAAAACAATATTTTTTTAACGTTCGAAAAACACTTTAAAAAAACGTTATAAAAACATAAGATTATTTTTCTAACGTCAGAAAACGGGTTATTAAGCTTCTTTTTCACTGTGAATATCACGTTAGAACTAACATCCAACCTAACGTTATGTTTTTAAATTATACATTATTTTGACATTATTAAAATGTTTTTGTGTTTCGTGAGTATCATGGTCCCTAGAATTAGACCGGTCTTCGGATATCGGAATATCTCTAAAGATAAGGTAATAAATTACGTAAATAAAACTATTCTATTTTGGAAACGCAGGGCAGCAACAGTCCCTTGAGGTTTTCGTGAACTCGACACTCAGTAAAGGAAATTCGGAACCGTAGCTTCTGAAAATAAATTTTAAATTCTATGTAAACAGTAATTTTGTAGTAAGTGCCTCGCTACGAGGCGAAGCAATTCATTGTCAAGGGAATACAAGGCAAACAATTTAAGGCGCGTATTCATTTTAGCATGAGTGCAAACAAAGCATTCGTTTGATCCCGCTGCGAGGCTTACGAATTCTGCCTCAAATGAATACGCGGCTTGAGGTTCGGCGGCTAATCATTCGCGGTGAATTGTCACATTCCCTGTCTGATTAACTGTAACGTAGGTATCCGATAATCCATACAATTTTTTTAAAACTTTTGTTTACTTTTCTTACCTAATTTTGTGATGCTTTATTTAAATCACGGCATACATATTGGTTATTCTTTAACTATACCATCTTTTCCACACAACTATGTGTATATTCCTATCCAAATATGTCCTCACTATCATTATTAATAATTGTGCTTTTAATTTGCCATGTTTGTTTCTACAAAAGGTAAATATTGTAACCAAAATTGCACAAAGCGTATCTGCTATCGACTCGTATGAACTCGCAGCGAAATGCAACTAAAAATGGCGATGGCCCGTTCTGGTAGTGGAACTAGGGTCACTGCATCCTGGAAGCCAGGCGTCTCCAGTGGTAGCGACACCAAATATAATTTAATTTACGAAAAACGCAAATCTGACACTGTCAGGAGCGTAGCTTTTTTTATGTTCACAAAAATTAAATGGTTAACAAATGCTACGTAAAGAACTGTCCGTCACATCCGGTATATAAATTTTACTGTCCAAATAAACAAACCTAAAAAAACTAAGTTTTTTATGATTTCAATATTTATTACGACCCTGTGTTAGTACCCTCACAGCGCAAGAAACCAAAAATATAGTTTGCATGTTTTATATATATTCTAAAAAAAGTTTTTATGCTCTCTAGGGAATAAAAGTGTACGCTTAATCCCTTTTTTCATGGGCTAAGGTAGTATTTCTTGTCCCCAGTGATTAAAAGTAATTTCTTTAAAACCATAAAGGCAAAATATAGGTTTTTGGATTGTTTTATTTTACCATAATACAAAAAACAAAAAGGAATCAAGATATATATACGATAACGATTATTTTATTGCTTCCAGCTTGCCGTAAGCTTACTGTACTTTGCTGATGACTTGGTTCATTTCGATTGTTATTGTGTCCTTCGGCATAGAATATTGCTTCCATATAAACGAAGCATTTAACTTTCTAGACTTCTCCAGAATGTAAACCAGGAAACGGTGAAATTTTCGAAATTCTGTTTATTGCATCATTTTCGGTACTGAAAGCTGCTTTCTTCGGTCGCCGTTTTCATGCACATCTCAAAGTAAGAATATGCTTTATTCTTTGGTGCCTTGTTTGTTCCATCTTCGAGAAATGTAATTCAAACTTTTTCTCGACTAAACTTATTTAGTTTGTTATGAAATAAATATTATTTTTTCCACATTGTTAGCATCTGACTGACTTTTGTTTAATGTAATGCCATGACAACTATCACTGCCCACCGTTTTATTATATACGGGGGGTTGACATGCTAAAACTACAGTACGGTAAGTGGTTTAATACCTATTTATTTAGTATCTGATTATTATTATTTTTATAGTATATAACAATAAACCTTGGCATTAAAGTCCCTTTTAGTCACTTAGAAAATTATAGCACTCCTTCCGGTCAGGCATGAAAATTCCCGCCGTGGGATTAAAAGTAAACACTGTATGCCCCAGGTTTATAATATACCTACTATTATTTTTATTAGTGTTCAAAAAAAGCGGGCAGCGGAGAAAAGGTCGAAAGTACAAAAAGTCGAAAATACAAAAGTTCGAAAGTACAAAAGGTCGAAAATACAAAAGATTGAAAAACAAAAGGTCCAAACAAAGATCGAAAGTAGCTACACTGTAATGATTGCAAAACAAAGTAGAAGTAAGAGACATACAGGTACACACACACACACTCATAGAAAAGTTTAAAAAAAATCAATATCCAATAAAAATTTAAGGTCTAAGAATTTTTATTTACCATCTCTAGGTATTTTTTTGGGTAGCAACACCACGGGTCGCAGAACTTTGTTCGAAAACATTTTCTTTAAACGGAAATTTTTATGAAAACAATTTCTTCTAATGGAAATTTGTTTGAAAACATTTTTTTAACGGAAATTTGTTTGAAAACCATTTCTTCCAATGGAAAATTGTTCGAAAAAGACTTTCTTCCTTCGGAAATTTGTTCGAAAACATCTTTTTTAAACGGAAATTTGTTCGAAAACATTTTTTTCATACGGAAATTTGTTCGAACACTATTTCTTTGAACGGAAATTTGTTTTCGAACGGAAATTTGTCCGTAAGCAATAGTTGTTCAAAAACATTTTCTTCAAATAGAAAACATTTTCTTCGAAAGGAAGTTTTTCGAAAAAAGACGCTCTAGACCTGGATTTTCAAACCTAAGACAATTCGTATAGTTTGATTAAGGCAAGGTCTTTCTAACATATTTTTTCAAAAAAACCCTGACTTCTTTCCCGGGATCGTAAACTGTAAATTTGTCTACTTTCCTCCTTTTGGAAGGTCGAAATTGGTATTTTCCTAAACTTTGTCAATTGATCGCAAACGTATCCCAACCGGTCCAGATACCCCCTGATGTGCTCAATTGAAAAAGGTTAGATTAACACCGATTTCAACCTTCCAAAATGAGGACCGGAAAGCTAATTTAGGGAAATCATTTTTTGAAAATAGGTTTCGCTTGGTTCGGTTTGGTTTCACACCCTCTAGGATCCCGGCAAAAAAGCCAGGGAAGTTTTTGTTTTCAAAAATTGTTAGAAAAAGACCCCATTAGTCGAACTATATGAGTTGTGTTAAGTTTGACAAGCCAGGTCTAAAAAATTTTTTTCGAAAAATTTGTTTTCAAAGAAATGTTTCTGAACAATGTTCCATTTTAAAATAATATTTTCTAACAAATTTTCCTTTAAAGAAGATGATTTCGAAAAATTTCTGTTTGAAAATCTTTTGTTCGAAAACAATTTTCGGTTCGAAGAAAATGATTTTCGAAGTTAGTGCTTTCGAACAATAATATTAAGATATTTATATGAAATGTACTATAAAATTATAAGTAATTAAAGCCTAACGTTACTAAAACTCAAACTGTTTTTGGGCTTTTTTTTGTCTTTTGATATAATGTAAAAATCGGGATAAAAAGTGACTAAAAAAGAACCACAAAACCTAAAAACACCAAAAAGATAGAAAAAAAAAACTTGAAAAATAAACTAAACAATGCAAAAAATAGCGTATAAACTTTGTTATTAAAGTTTCATTTTGTCCTTTGATATATAGTATTATTAAACTTTTAACATACAAATGTATTTCTGTCCTGTTTGTTTTTTTATAACGTATTATTTTTATACAAAAAACACAAATAATATTTAAAAGAAAATGATTTTTAACAATAAATATTCATAACCCAAAAAGTCAAGGAACATATGTTTTATTTCTTAAGCTGTATAAAAACGAGTTCTTTTTAAGTTTTATTAAAACATTTTTTTTTCTCAGACTGTATAAAAATTTTTCACGATCGTCTATGGAATTTTGAGTACGGTTATGACACTCGTGTCGCTACCCCTGGGAGACGCCAGGCTTCCAGGATGAAGTGACCCTAAGTGGAACTATGCGGCAGCGCCCTCTATAGTATCATTTTTTTTAATGTTTAAAAAACAAAATATTTATTAGCTTCATACATCTTAAATTCAACGTTAGAAATGAGATCTAGGAAAAACATTATAAAAATAACCATATCGTCGTTGATCTTACAAACTGACGTATCTCAAAAAAATGCAGCTTTAAAATGACCATAATACTACCTTATTTGTGTCGTTCTCTCATCTTACAAAGTGTCGTAACTCATAAAAATCCTTTAAATAGCACCAAAATCATTAGATCCAAGAACATTTTTAGGGATATAAATCCAATATAAATTTTCCCTTAAACTTGAAATTGCTTTCTTGTAAAATTACAATAAATGAGTTACGTCATTTTGTAAGATCAACGACGATATATTGATGGTATTATTTTTAATGTTAGTGAAATTATGGTTTTTTTCATGCTGGTTTCTTAACGTTATTAAGAAATATATTTTTGGTAATGCTTTAACATGAAATTTTTGTTAGGATTTTGTACATGTTTTTTTTAATGTCAAAAGTTGACTTAATTTTAACACAAATTTGTTAGAAAAAAAAATTCAACAATATTTAACGTTTTTTACGATTTTGTGCTCAGTGGGAATACGTCTAATAAATTATATTTTATAAGGATGAACTAAAAAATAGTGAGAAAATTGCCTTAGTTTTCAAAAATTTTAAAAAATATTAGTTAACTTTTATTTACAAAAATCAGCTGGACCACCAGTGGAAATTCCACATATAAGATCCGAAGACTGGTCTATTCTAGGGACCGTGGTATTCTACTGCAAACAAAAAAACGTATTTACAGTTACTATAAAACTAGTTTAGCAAGTTATAAGCCAAAGTTTGTGAAAAAAACATAAGTAAAAGCCGTCATCTTCAGTTTAAGAAAATCTTACAACTATTACTTACCGAGCCAGAATTGTAAGCCTCAAACAGAAATCTCGACCTGAATGGCCTGTGCTACATGAAGAAGCAGGCTTCATGTATGTTTCAAAAATTCCTGATTTTCGCATTGCCAAAAGATCCACTAGGAAATAAGTCATCATATAATGCTTTATGATATTTAACGGGTCAATCACAACTTCCTAAAATATAGTTAAAATGCTCGCTATGGGAAATTAAACTTGAGAGAGTTATAGAAAATAACAGAAATATGAAATGTCTAAGGCCGACTCTAGATAGACATGAAATAATTAAAATAAAGGATATTATCGGCATAGAAACTAACGTTAAAGAGGATATTATAAATATCACACAACTATTTTATACAGAATTATACCAAACAAAAAGGGAACAATCACGAAAGACCATGAAGATACTCCAAACAAAAATAAAAAACATAAACTCAGAGCTACAACCAGAAATAAGCAAAGCGGAAATAAAGAGAGCATTATAGAAAATGAAAAATAACAAATCACCTGGAAAAGCCGGAGTAACGGCAGAAATGCTTAAGTGCGGTGGTAGAGCTGTAGTTAATACCCTCCATGTTTTCATGACTAAAATACTAAGAGAAAAAATAATCCCAAACAACTGGAAAGAATCCATAACCATTATTCTACACAAGAAAGGCGATAGAGCCGACCTAAAAAACTATCGACCCATAACACTCCTCAGTCTAATTTATAAGCGTTTCACGAAAATATTTACAGATAGACTAACAACAAAATTTGACGGATATTAGTCAAAGGAACAAGCAGGCTTTAGAAAAGGTTTCACTACAGTTGACCATTTATTAACCATGAAAATCCTAATAGAACGAGCCAACGAATATAACATTCCACTGCGTTCATAAGCTTCGAAAAAGCTTTCGATAGCATTGAGCACTGGGTAGTACAGCATCTTTAATTAATAGCCAAATAGATCACATATATAAAGACTTAATAGCCAATATATATAGCAATCAAAATCCACGAAGGAACCAAGCAAATCCCCATAAGAAGGATGTCAGACAGGATGACACAATATCCCCTAAATTATTTAACCAGGCCCTAGAAGATGTCTTTAAAAGCTTAGGTTGGGAATAAATCGGCATCAAAGTAAACGGACAATTCTTGAACCACCTAAGATATGCTGATGATATCGCCTTAATAACAGACAAGAAAGAAGAACTGATAAAAATGCTGGAAGAACTGCAGCTAAAAATATAGGCTTATGTATGAACACACAAATCATAACAAAAACAGATGAAGATATTACGGTCAGAATAAACCAAAAGAAAATAGAAAAAGAGAAATAACCTGGGACAAATTATTAAACTAAAAAAAGAAAATCAAACAACTGAAGTGGACACGAGTAAGATTGGCCTGGGGAGCATTCGGTAAATTAAGCTATGTACATTTTAAGAAATAAAATGTATCCTTCCTGTACTTAACCTATGAATCCTAGACCTGGACACTTACAAAATCAAACATGGATAGGGTATAAAAAGCCCAAAGATCAATGGAAAGCCAAACGTTAGATGTAAAGCTTACAGATAGAAAAAAGAATGAATGGTTAAGAAATAAAACAAAAATAAGGGATGTCAGAGGAGAAGTAGCAAATTAAAAGTACCGTAAAACGAGGTTACTTTGCGCACCCTAGTCCTACTTTGCTCCATTGCGAAAAGAAGTTCTTAGATATTCCACATAAAAAATCTGCGCATGCACCACAACGCCACCACGAGTGAATTATCCGTTGCGAATTTGACTTTTCAAAGACGCGGTAGCGGCTGTTTCCCGCTAAGTCGTCTCGAGTTAATACCAGAGTGAAGTGCAGCTTAAAATTCCTTTAAAATTTGACCTCGAAAAATTTGGTGTCTAGTGCAGTTATCGATTTCTATGCAATAAAAACTTAAAAAACCAATATTTTTAAATTTTTTATTTACCATTTTGAATGTTTGGGGAAAAGCTAACTAAATATTGGGTCTAGTTTGCGCCAACATATAAAACACCAATGTTTTTTTTCATATTTTATAAAGTGGGGCAAAGTAACCTCGGACTATGGGAAACTTTGCTCCACTATTCAAGTTAAAAAAATATTTATAATACTAAGTATTTTGTAATAAAAATGTCCTTTGTTAATTACCTATGCTATGTGTTTTTCATTAAAACCAACAAAACATTTTTTATGGTATAATTTTTGGTTATTTCTTTGAATTTTTCGAATTAACTCAAAAAAGTGGAGCAAAGTAACCTCGTATTACGGTAAATTGGAGGCCTTGGGAAAATAAAAGAAGTAGAGAAAGACTCCAAATGAGATGGGCGGACGATTTGAAGAAACACGCGGGAACTAGATAGATAAACACGGCGACAGACAGAGAAGAGTGGAAGACATTGGGGGAGGCATATGTCCAAAGATGGATTGAAGAAGGCTAAATAGATATACAGGGTGTCCCAGAACTAATGGTACATGGTTAAACTGTAGATTCCTTGTGTCAAAATATTACGATTTAGCTATACTTACCTTAGTCCAAAAGTTCGTATTAACCGAGATACAGGGTGTTAAACTTTATTTTTTCAATTCGATTTTCTTTAATAACTTTTTTACTAATTAATATTTTTGCAAAAACTAACCAGCGTGTAAGTTTTTTTTAAATTGGCAAGACGATTGAGTTGAAAAATTTGATGTACAGTGTGCAGGGTGTTCCTTGGACCACTACCATTGCATAAAAATCAGTATATTTTTTTTGTGCCTCAGTGTATACCAGTATTTAAGTAAAATAATGGTTTTCCCATCCTTTTTATGTAAAAAAGTTATACTGTTTTAAAGTCGCTCAGAGCAACGGTTTTTGAGTTTTTTGCATTTAAAATTTTTATTGCATGTGAGTAATCTGCCTAATTTATGTATGATACTTTCTTCAATTCTTTCTACTTATTAATAATTTTGCACAAAAAATTGGATTTGGTGATTTTTGTGCATTGACAATTTAATTTTGGTAAAAAAAAATAAAAATATTATACAGGCTGTTCTCTGGCTCGGTACCGTTACATTAAAATAGGTCTAACTTTTTTGTTCCTCGGTGTATACAAGATTCTATAAAAAACATTTATTTTTTTATTTTTTTTAAGTGAAAAAGTTATAGTGTTTAGATGTCGCTTAGAGCAACGGTTTTTACGATATTTAAATTATAAGTTTTTATTGTATGCGTAAAAGATTTTTGATTAAATTCTTACCTACTTCATACATATTAGCTATAATCAATTAGCATTTTAAGATTGGATGTTTTCTTAAGAAATATTAAGTTAAAAATATACAGAATGGTTCTTGAATTATCATAAGTGTGTTAAAACAATTGTAAGTTATTGTCCGTTATTGCAACTGTGTAGGGCGATGTTTTTAATGAGGAACAAAAACTTCTCCGTATTAGTGTTTTTAAAAATGGTAAGTACGTATACTTTATTAATGTCACTATTTTTTTTATTGTTTTGAAAGAAAATTATAATTATTAATAAAATTAATATTTTATTATTTATTAAAAAAAATATAAAATTTCTTAAGCATGGCGCTCTCAGCAACAAAGTTAAAATTTTAAAATTGACAAATAGTAAATAAAATTTTAAATTGTTTATTATAGTAGGCTTTGAAAATAAAAAACAATAAAATCCAGTAAAGTTGCTGTCTGCGTCTATTCTGTCAAACTTTCTTACAACTACAGAACTGTTTGTAAAATTAATTAATAATTAAAATCATATTCTGTTTAAAAACCTGCTTAAGTATACACCGATGCACAAAAAAATACACTGATTATTTTAATGCAATGGTAGTGGTCCAAAGAGCACCCTGTACATTGTACATCAACTTTTTCAACGGAATCGTCTTGCAAATTTCAGAAAAACCTACTTGCTGGTTAGTTTTTGCAAAAATATTAATTAGTAGAAAGAATTGAAGAAAGTATCATACATAAATTAGGCATTTCACTCACATGCAAAAATCTCAAAAAGCGTTGCTCTGTGCGACTTTAAAACGGTATAACTTTTTTACATAAAAAGGATGGAAAAACCATTATTTTACATAAAAACTGGTATACACGGAGGCACAAAAAAAATACAGTGATTTTAATGCAATGGTAGTGGTCCAAGGAACACCCTGTACATTGTACATCAAAATTTTCAACGGAATCGTCTTTGACAATATCAAAAAAATTTACACGCTGGTTATTTTTTGCAAAAATATTAATTAGTAAAAAAGTAATTAAAGAAAATCGAATTGAAAAAATAAAGTTTAAAACCCTGTATCTCGGTTAGTACGAACTTTTGGACTAAGCTAAGTGTGGCTAAATCGTAATATTTTGACCCAGGGAATCTACAGTTTAACTATGTACCATTAGTTCTGGGACACCCTGTATAGATAGATGGGTTATTCACACTACTGCCACTATAGACCTCAGCCTATTATGTCAACTTCCTAGTTTTTTTTTGCACATAGAAAAAACTATATATCAATCAATACAAATGACATGGGTTCTAAACAAAAACTTCTTTCCTACAGGGGTTGTCTTTTTAGTTTTGCATATACAGCTGGAATAAAACAATAGATAACTTTCAAAGAATTTATTGTTTCTCGAAGTATTTTCCACGAAAATTAATGCACTTTTGCATCCGCTCAAACCAGTTGTCAAAGCTGTAATTACATTCTTGAAGGCGTCGACTGCTTCCTCTGGCGAATGAAATCTTTAAACACGAAGTCCATTTTGATTTTCGGAAAAGTATAGAAATCGTTAAAACTTAGGTCGGATGGAGGATGGTCCAACAATTCGAAGTTTTGTTAAGTTAAAAATTCAATGGTTTTTCGTGCTTTGTGCGAACTTGTATTGCTTGGTGGAGCATGATTCATCGCACGGGGTTAGTTTTTCACAGCTCAGCGATGACTTTCGGCTAACAAATGGTGATGTTCCAATCGGCAGTAACATTCCTTTGAGCTTCCAGATAGTAGCGGCGCGTGATACAAAGCTTTGGGGTTGCACACCAAAAAAAAAAAAAAATGCGGCGCAGGCGAAAATCCTTTTTGAGTGCCACGCTAACTTTTTGGGCCTTCGAGTAGGCCGTCATATCATATAATTTAGAGCAAATAATTAATAAATGTTATTGTTATGCTATTATTATTGTTTTTATAAATAAATAATAAATTATCACACCTAGTTTATTTTCTCTTCTAATGGCAAAGATGAAAATTTAATTGTCTTTAAATATTGCACGCCAATGCTATCAGAATTAGAAACTTCCGCCATTGTCGTAAATACCAAATCGTCGAAATCAAAACAAACCGCCCGCGCCCGATTGATAATGCCAAGTTGTCTAAGCGCTAGTGGTGTGCAAATACTATCTACTCGAGACTTTAATAATATCTGATACGTGGAAGGATTCAAAGTAATCGAATCCTTCGACGCCAAATACCCGTTACTCGAATCCCGAATGGGACCGAAGCCGAAGTGTTACTTTCGTATCAATCATATCGGCAACGGCTGTATGAGTAACGAGTTGGGAGTACTTGTAATCATTTGGACCGATATTTATTTACTTAAATATTTGAGTATTTGATTCAATAGCTATTGATGTGTTATGTATAGCGGGGCGGCTTATCTGGCGCAGTGTTGCCAGGCTCACAAATGTATTTTTCCTAGAATGTATTTGAAAAGTTGCCAGATTTTGAACAAAATTCCCCAAATTAATATATCTTCATTTTCGTAATTAAAAAAAAATGTGTGTGCCTAAGACCACACGGCAGAAGTGTAAACTTCAACAAGGCGAAATTAATATTACTGGCCCATAACATATTCTGCAAAGCGGACTGAACCGAACTCTTCTGTGTACTGGCCTTCATCTGCATCATCATATCGCTCTCTGAATGTTTCTCACAGTTAGTAGACTTGAGCCGATTTCACCCGAGCGTTAAATAGCCGAGCCTGATGGCTCAGTTGAATTCACTACCCACAAAAACTGCTTAACGCGCCTAAAGAAGTTTACACTTCAAAAACTACAAACATGTAAAACATCAATATTTTTATTTTTTGCATACTTAGTACTTAACATTTCAACTCTACTCAGTATTTATTGGATTTACCGATAATATAATGATTACTTAGTACCGAATACAAAATATCTGATACTCGAATAGGAAGTATCAGTATCTACTCAATACTTGGAAAAGTAATCCTTGCACACACAACTACTAAGCGCAGGAATTAAAAGTGCCCGTGATCTGCTCTAACATGCAACCCAAACCGATGACGCAGGCGTCATCACGGGGGAGCGGGCGGCATCGAGGCTGGTTTTTGTATAATTCGTAATGTCCTAAATTTTTCGTAAATTTGTCGTGAAATAAAAAAAATTGTCGCGCCACCCGTTTTCCTGAAAAGGGTATGTAATGCTAAGTTGAGTTTGAAAAACTAATCTATGGAATAATTGTAAATTTGTCGTGAAAAGAAAAATTTTCTCGCGCCACCCGTTTTCCTGAAAAGAGGGTGTAATGCTAAGATGAGTCTCAACTTAGCATTATCACCCCAGAAAAAATTAAAATTTTTAAAAACTAATCTATGAAATAATTGTCGTAAATTTGTCGTAAATTTGTCTTGAAAGAAAAAAATTTGTCGCGGCACTTGTTTTCCTGGAAAGGGTATGTAATGCTAAGTTGAGTCTCAACTTAGCACTACCACCCCAGAAAAAATTAAAATTTTCAAAAACTAGGGGCGAGATACGCTTAAACAAAAAAATCTATCAATTTGGCGGCCATTTTTAAAGATGGCGGCCGAACGACCATGAGTTCGATCACGTGACCAAACTTTCTTTATACACCTATTAACCCTTAACAATGCCCCGCAGTCAAACTGAGCGCATATATTAGGTCACACGTAACAGGACCCAGCGCCTAGACTAACTACATAGAAAAATGGCAAAAAATTGATAAAATTTTGAGAAGAGGATCAGCTAGGATTTATATGAATATCGCTTTGAAGTCAGGAAAGAGTCCATATTCAAAATGTGCAATTAGTTTTTGGAACCATTTTTATGTAACCTATACTTCGTGCAGGCACACTGTGGTATACAACAGGAAACAAATTTTCTTACCCTTAATTCTTGATGCAAATTTTTGATGCATTGAGGTCTTTAAAATCCATAATGAAGCCTGAATCTCGCGTTATCACATGTCGATCTTCCGTGATGATCATGCGCACGGAATCGATGTTTTGCTGATAGTCCTTGAATTCTTCATACTGACGAGAAACTGTCAACTGATGTGGTATTTTTGTTGAGATATTTTTTTTGTAAGTTGTAAAAAATTATAGCCCAAAAATGTTCTCGGTTTGATTCCATTTTAAAAATTCACTGTAGCTATAATACTATATGTGTGGCACTGACGCTTTAAATTTAGGTTCGGCTAAGGTTAAGGTTAAGTTTTAGTTTTACGACATTCGATTAGTGGCGTTCTCTATGTTCCTATATGCAAAATATAAAAGACAGCTCTCGTATGCATGCACCACAGCAATATCCGCTTCAAAGAAAAATAATTTTCTTGTTGGAATTTTGCTTTTAATGATGGCAAACCATCTTTTATTAAAAGATACGTTTTTTTGATTTCAAGAAAATCTCTAGCAAATAAATTCTTGTATAGTCCAATCATTAAAGACATAGAAATGCCGTTTTGGTGCACAAGGTCCGAAAGTTTTCTTATTCCAGTAAGTTTGCGACCTCGAGCGATGTCTGTTTGCACCGCTATCTTGGAAAAATTGCGCCCGAATTCAGTTTTTTTAAATAACTTGGTTGCAGAAAAAAGTTTTAAACTAAAGTTTCCTACAAAAAAGTTACCACGACTTTTCTGTCAGACTAAGAGTTTTCGCGTTATGATATCATTTTGCCGTCATCACCGATTTTGGCTACTTTTGGTAGGGATAATAGAGGCCACTTCAGAAGGCGGGGTCACGAAAAAAAAAGAAAAGTCAGGCTATCTTTGTTGGATACATCTATATTTCGAATTCCTTTCTTGCACTTTAATAGAAAAAGATTTTAAGAATTATTTTGGGACAGGCGGTATATGTAGTATTAACCGAAATTAGAGTAGGTTTTACCTAATTTTCTCCAAAATCAAGCATTTTATCAAAAATCTATAAAAAAAACTTTACTGGAGGAAATTAAGTTACCATTTAAATATTCCTTAACCGGGTGAAGTTAAAGGTTAACTCCATTGGCGTCCCAATAATGGAGGTTATTTTTAAAGATCACGAAAAAAACACGCGTTTTTATAGGTTTTGTTTAAGCCAATAACAGTCATCCGTTCTTGAAGTGGATCCAAAAGGATGGTCGCGACATTTGTCTCAAAAGCAGGTCATGTTGCAACAACTCCTCTGGAAGATCGAAGGACTGTTTTTAAAAGAATTATTAACGCAACAAAACGTCGAATTGTTGGGCAATCATCCATATACTCCTGACACATACTTTTCCGAAAATCAAGAATGGACTGCATGGTAAAAGATTTCAGTAGCCAGTGGAAGCAGTCGACGCCATCAAGATTAGAATTTTGACACAGGAGTTAACAGCTTTGACAACTGGTTTGAGCGCATGCATCGTAGAGAATACTTTGAGAAACATTAAAGTTTTATTTCAGCTGTACATGCAAAACTTAGAAGATACCCCTCGTAGAACAATGCGTCCGAGTCAGTTGAGGGAGTCCAAAATTCGCAATATTCTTACCTTATTTTTAGTATTGATGTAGCCAGTTACAAAAAATGTCAAACAAATGAACACTTCGAAGGGACAAATGACGTAGCGATAAATCCCGTGAAACGTGCTTGTATTTCGGGGTGATGGTTTTCCATTCTTAGAAGATTGAACACTCTGAAATTTTTTATAAAATGTGTAAACCCAGTGGCGCACCCAGGAATATGTCTTGGGGGGGGGGCGAAGCCTAATGATGTCGTATTTTATTCTATTTTATCTCCCCCTGGGTGCGCCCATGGTAAACGTTATGCTATATAATATTTTTAGTGAGTGATAGAGGAGACCAAAATAAGAAAAAAACTGTATAAATATAACATGGGTTCAAAACTCTTTTGTTCACGAGATACAGAGCATCAAAATGAACGATTTTTAGACTTTTTACCACCACCAACCTATAAATTATTTATTTTTTGGATTCTTTAGAAAATTCTAGACATTATTCATGTACAATGTCCTATATGTAAGTCTAACCATTTTCGAAATATTGAGAGTTCAAAAACGACAATTTCCAATTTCAAGGCTAA